>CM040964.1:37010307-37284949 GCA_022985045.1 Macadamia tetraphylla
CCGTACTAGTGTTTGGGCTAAAATATGTAGAGCCCGGACCACCAGCTGGTCGAGGAAGGTAGCCAGATGGCCTATAGGGTTGTCTATATGTAGGCCCAGAACTATACGACCCATGGTATACCTTGGATGAGTTGCCCATGTCCAGAAATGGATTAGTCCTCTTCCATAATCCAAGTGTGAGGGACTATTCTCCCTTCTGCTTATTTCCATGGTTTTAGCTTTTTACACAATCTAGCCATAATCTGTCAAATCTAATACCTCGAGCACTGACCCAATAGACGCCTTTAATCCCTTCAGAAATCTTACAGCCTTTTCTTCAGCTAACCTCATATGCTTAGGGGCAAAACGAAACAAGCTTTCAAACTGCTGCTGATACTCAAGGATAGTCTTATTCCCTTGAGTCAAGGCCATGATTCCATCTCTTTACGGTCTCTGAAGCTACGAGGGTAATGGTTTGCCAAAAACAACTCCTTGAACTGCTCCCATATGGGTTCTGGATGTGTGGCCAACAATATAGGCTTAGAGGCTTGCCATCAAGAGTTGGCTTCATTCTTGAGTTGCAACCCCACACAAATAAGCTTCTGTGCCTCAGTGCACTCAATTACCTCAAATATCTTTTCCAGCTCCTGGATCCACTGGTCCGGCTCTAGAGGATCACTCCCCACCTTAGAGAATATAGGTGGTAAGTTCCTCTTGAAAGATTCTACTACCCTTGACGTATTATTCATCGACGGGTAATTGGGTGCATATGCCAGATAATAAGGGTACGGAGGGGGCACCATATTTGGAGGAGTGCTGAGTGGCGGAAGTGGAGGTGTACCTCCGGCTTGTAGCACCATACTAGACCCTACAGGTGGGTCTTGTGGAGTAATTATCCAGGGATGTTGACCGGGTTGAGGAAGGTCTAACTATTGTTGTATAGCAGCCATAAATGCTTGCTGTTGCTGGAGCATTTGTTGCTGGAAGGCCTATTGTGACTGCTGGACTATGGTTGCAACATCACTTGGAGTGATGATCGGTGGAGGATCCAAAAGTGTAGTCACAGGTGGGTCCCTTTGTGCCACACCCTGATCAAAGGTTTCTTGAGGTTGTGGGAGTGGGGTTTGCCCCACAGAGCGGGACCTTCTAGGATTTGGTGGTCGATCGACCGGACGAGGACCACGTGAGGTACCTCGTGCATTGCTACCGAATCTAGTACGTACCATTGTGTCCTTGCACCTGGAACATACCATACACAAAACATTGGTTAAGTAGCTCAGAATTTATATAGGCACATAATCATATGCCAACACACGGGGTATTGGAGTGTATGATGTCTTACATCTAGCCACAGCTTAACCCTGAAAGTATTGTGCTAGTGCTTCGACAAGTAGGATGATGGTCCCACTCGACCCCCTTTTTTTTTGTAATATTATCATTATTATACATCAATATTATATATATATATATATATATATAATCTCCCCTTTTTTTTTCTCCCAACCGGCGGGCAGCTCGGGTCAGGCCCGCTGGTCCAACCCAAGGCGAAAAAATGCAAAGAGGCTTTTAAGCCCCTTTTTCCTCCTCTTTCTCCCATTCCTTCTCTTGGCTTACTCAGGGCAATTTTTGAGGTTTCTTAGTGCGTCCACTCACGATTTCACTCAACGATTCCACGGATTTTGGAAGATCCAAGCTCCATTCACTCTTAAGTAAGTCTTTTCTCCATTTCTCTTCTTGAAACATGTATTTTGGAGGTCGAATCCATTTATACTCCCCAAAACTTGATCTTTTCATGTTTCTTTACATAGAAAAATCATTCCATGAGAATATGATGCTTCCTTTATGACTCATTCATAGTTTTGGGCTTTACTACCCAATCTATGAGAGAAAATCCCAAACCATGCCTTAATTTCTCCAATTTGGGGTTTTCTTCTATGTCTACCCTTTTCTCCCCAACTAACAATTCAAATGAGTTTTTTTATCCTTGATTTGTACTTACAATGTTGGAGAGATCATGGAAACTTGTATATGCTTGCAATCCCATCTCTTTCCCGTGAAAATCCATCTCTTTTCCATTAAAATCCATCTCTTTTGTGTTGGGTTTCTTGAAAAAAAAAATTTCTGGGGTTTCTATGATTCTCTTCACATCATTCTATACTTGTGAACAACTTTGAATCACTTATCATTAATTGTTGGTGCAATGATGTTTGTCTTACACTTTGAATCCATACTTGTGAACAACTTTGAATCTCTCTCATTCCTTGCACCTCAATGTCATAATAAAAATTTCTTTGCATATTCTTGATTGTATAATGATAGGCATTACTATCATTGACATGTAAGCTTCAAGTTCTATATCATTATGGGATTTTCATTCTCTTGGATTGAACTTGCACATTGAAATTGGAGGCTTTCTACCCTTTGACATCAATTACCCCACTTGAGGAAATTCTTATGAGGCTTTCCATCATTTCCCACTTGCCATGCTTTATACTCCTTTGTTACTTTTCTATTTTGCAACATGCTAGTGGATGTCATGTTTTGGGGGTTTCCTCCTATTCATTTCTCCATGGTTTAACCACTCCTCTTTTTATAATAATCCATATTATGTATTTAGGTGCATTTACATGTACTTGCTCACCCACCTATTTGCTTCCTTTGTTATGCAACATCCTTAATTATCATTATTTCTTCTCTTTTCTTACTAGGATGTCTTCTCGCAAGGGCAAGGAACCCGCATCCTCTTCCAATCGATGTAGGGCCACAATTTCTAAATGAAAAGTGTAGGGACTAGTTCCCCAGCCCTTCGCACAAGGCAATAAGGACATGCCCCCATCAATCCTTTAGACTATGATGAGAGACTCTTCCGGAGTTTGAGGGTGGAAACTAATTGGCAAACCTTTCTAAAGAGGTTTGTGATGATGGAGAAAACCGTGGTAACTCGTGATCTCAACAAGATTCAACTTCAAGAGAGATTTACTGCACTGGGTTGGCAGTCCATCCTTAACATTGACCGCCCATGCTATGAACACCTGGTTCGAAGATTCTACTGTAATTTGGAGGTCTCTTACCAGTATGGGGAGTACTTAATAACCAGCATGGTGAAGGGAGTGAACATTCGTTTGACTATGGACACTCTTACTAGTATTTTAGACATTTCATCAGTTGGGCATCAATTCTATAATTCCCCAAGGATTAAGCCCGTGGGACCATCCTTAAGTTTGGAGACGCAGGACCACATTTATGAGATCATTTGTGGTAGCAAGGTGCATCTGTATTTGCTCGCTTGGTTCAGTTTAATTTACTCCCTAGAGGAGGTCACAGGAACAAAGTAGGCTTTATGGCAGCCTACATAGCCTTTTGCATGTACAAGGCCTTGGAAGGAGGTGTCGAGCACTTATGCTTGCCCTACGTTATACTTAAGACTATGAAGCATCATGCCACACATCCTGAGGATGGAGGTTTCCCATATGGTAGGACCCTTACTAGGATCTTTGAGTTCTTTGGGGTGGATTTGAGTGGTGAGGAGGGAAAGACTCCCGCAGACAAATTTAGCAGGGGAAACCTACACAAGATGGGTCTCCAAGCTTTTATGGATGTACCTCAGAGAGCAAGAGCTCAAGGAGGCAGGGATAGGGGAAATATCCACAGGGAGGATGTCCATATGGAGGAGGAAAATAGTGAGGAGGATGAGGATTATGTTCCTCAATTCGAGGAGGACTTTCTAGATGAGGATATCCTCGAGGAGGAGCCTCTTGATTCTAGAGATTCTAATCCTAACTTTGCTAGGGCTGCAGACCCACAACATAGGGCCCCACCACCTGAGAGTGGTGCATTTGACTTTGAGAGTATGATGAATAGTATGAGGGCCTTGAAAGATGGGTAAGATCAGCTTTGAGAAGACTAGATGAGAGTGCTACTAGAGAGGACAATATCTTAGAAAGGCAGGCTACATTAGAGAATTCCTTCCTAAGATTGAGCGAGGATTTGGACACAACGGCCAATGCTATTTCAACAGATTTTTCCCGACTCCAAAGGGATGTACAACTAGTGAATTCAAGGTTTGATTACTACGACCATCAGCTCAATGTTAGATCGAGGCCTAGAGGGATGGAATAGTAGAGCTAGACAATGACGAGGGTCTCTAAGGACTTAGCTTGCCTATCTTAATCAGCTTTTCACTTGTCTCTATGTTGTTTAAGTGTTTATGGTGGACTATATTTTTTTATATTTTTTTTTAACTTTTCTCTATAATTGGACTTACTAGTATGGTGTTATGATATTGTTGGTGACTTGTGGTTAGTTTTGTGTACTAGATAAACTTATTGTAATTTAGTTGTAACAACGTTAGTTAGCCTTTATCGATTATGCTTATTTGTATATATATTTTGTTGTCTATAAGGTGCTAATGTTCAAAAATTTTGGGAAATCTTGTTTTACCGTTGTTATGCTGCCGAAATTTCATTAAATTAGTACTCGATGGGTTATGAAATCAAATAACTAATCTTTTATTTATTCCAAGTAAACTTTCTCTCATGCATGCCATGAAATGCAATAAATGAATGCAACCAATTTTTTTCTTTGGCTTTTAATTCCTTAAAGTTTTTATATTTACCCAACCCCATTTCCTATTATAGATTCTACATGGTCTAAATGGTATGCTGTAAGTGGATAGAGCATCACGCTCTGATACCACCGTTGTCACACCCTGTTCACACAGAATCGGACCGATGACCGGGTTAACTCCGGTTAACCCAAACCTGTCGGGATCATCTGATACAGTACCCACCACAGCATACCCACATCTAAGATAGGCATTCAAAAGTTCAGCAGAAGACTTAAATTATTTGTAAATATCCCCAATATACTTGATACCCAAATTATAGTATATAGATAAATACATGTGGGCCCGAATGCATGATATTTACACAAAAAGAATAACAATTTACATATCAAGTAAACAAAAAGGGGATCATCAAAAGAATCGAAAGGTAAAATCATGTATGGCGTCAATACTGCGGTCCCGCAGCACAACCCTCGCACGTGCAGTCCGTACTGTGCTCATACTCCTCGGGGACCCACCAATCCTCATCGAAAAACTCAACTGTGGGGCCCGACCCCTGATCTTCAGGCAGGTGACCTGCAAAATCATCTAAAAGAGGTGCGCACATGGGATGAGCTCACTAGCTCAATAAGTGAAATGAAGGACCACACAACAATCACATCCATATGCACTATATGCTATGCAATTCATTTTAAACCTCATCCACCTAAACAACATTACAAAGTCTTTGGTTTGTGCTACTACAACCACAGTGCGCGTATGCTCCGGGTATGAGCCGCGAACTCCATCCCACGATACGCCCATAGGGTTGTCGGAGAACGCCCACCGTGAGTACTCGAAAAAGTAAAGCATGCCGACCACCGGCTCTCAACGAAAAAGTAAATGACAGAAAAGTAAAGGTACTGACTTTAGTAATTTAAAAGTAGTACGATTGGTCCTCTTGAATATACTACTGAGGTTGTCGACTGTCCTAATGACCAGCCGGGCGTATGTCTAACTGCCATAGTGACCCAACAATCGCAACCACTGCTTCCCCCCAAGTGATAACCCAACACCTCAACCCCTATTGGGAAGGTTCGTAGCATGGGAAATGATAATCCTAAACCACATGCTCCTATATGACAAAGTACGATTGCATTGTGCCACCGCATCCCATACCACGGGCCACAAATGCACTCGTTTCCAAGCCGACTGTGACGTCTAGTCTAATAATACATCATGCACAGTAATCCAACCATTCATCACATAAGCACATCAACCATTTAGCATTGAGAATGTAAAACATAACACACATATCATAATCATATGAGGATGACTAATCTACACATAATTTACATGATGACATGGCTAGTCTAGATACAATTGAATGATGCCAAACAAGCCTTAAAATAAAGTCAAATGTCCTCTCCCCACTTACTGTTTGTGTACAAAGACTCACACCCGGTACGGGTGAGATCCAGTGCGAGAAACGTAAGTTTCTAGTGAACCTATCATAAGTGAATGGGGTTAGCATTTCACCACCTTGGGGTCAAAACTAACAAGATTTGATGTTTAAATTATGCTTCAAATCATAAAATAATGTTGCCCATCCGTTTTGGGTCCATTCGGACATAAAAATCACGTTGGGAGCCTCACGGGTGGGTCGGACAGCCCACTTATCTCGGCCCACCTGTCTTCTCAGGTGGGTGGGCTGACCCGCCGGTCTTCTCAGGTGGGTTGGTCGGCCCGTCGGTCTCACCCACCAATGGGAACCGAGGGTCTACCCTCTCAGGCGGGTGCCCTCAAGCGGGCTGGTTGGCCCACCGATCCCGGCCCACCTGAGGGGGCAGAAAATTGCCTTCTTCCTTAAAACTTTCCCAACATTTGGAAAACCAAATGGGGCTTTTCCAATCATATTTTCCACACATCCAAGGTCTTATAAGATGATTCTAACCTAGATCTAAGTTAAATTTAAGGATTGAAAAGCCATCTTACCTTCTTTGCTCAAGAACTCTTCCAAAACCCCAAAATCACTTCCTAGCTCAAGAAATCACCAATGCTTCTCAAATCTTGTAAAAACTTCTTCAAATCCTTCAAAATCAACACATAGACCATCTATTAAATCTTAGATTCATCATCTCAAGTGGGATTTACAAGATTTCAAGGAACTCTACCCAAATCAAGGGTTTTACTTGGGTTTGGTGAAATTTTAAGAAGCATAGCCTTTGCTCACCTCCAATCGTAGATCTCATGTTGGGGATCACTCTTCCGGCGTCGGAATGGGAAGATTAAACCTTGGCATCGCTCAAAGTCATTCCTTCCTTCTCTTCCTTGCCCTTCCTTCTTCTTCATTCTCTTTTCTTCCTTCTTTTCTCTCTCCTCTTTACTCTTCTCACCAACTCTTTAATGTAATGAATGAGAAAATGAAAAACATAATAAATGCTATTTATACTTTAAAATATCTAGTAACCACAAGGGTGGGTCACTCAGGTGGGTGGATGCGCCCACCTATGACCACCCACCTGAGGGTCGAAACTTTGCCAACAAGTGGGATTTTGATGGGATTCGACTCTCGGCATGTATCTCACTCTCGGCACAAAGTATATTATACGTATGTACTTTAGGATACGGCTACATACCAGCATTATCCATACATAGCGTTATGATACGTGAACGTGCACGGCTTGGGTACACTTGTCTCCTCTGGTACTGACTTGGACTTGTCTGGCCAACCTATGTTCAAAGTCACCCTTGCCATCATGGTCCATAAGGAACCCGCCTTAACCCTCTCTGGTTCGGGTCCTGCATGGTTAAATCGGGTCAACCGTGTAATTAAATCAGGTTTAAAAAGTTGGGTATCACACGCATGCCCTTTGGGCTTTGCAATGCCTCTACTACGTTCCAACGATGCATGATGAGCATATTTTCTGACATGGTCAAAAAATTCTTAGAAGTATTTATGGATAACTTTTCAATTGATGGGAATTCCTATTCTAAATGTCTTCATCATCTTTCTCTCGTTTTGAAAAGGTGCATATCTAAGAATTTGATTTTGAATTAGTAGAAATGCCATTTCATAGTTAAATCTGGTATTGTTTTAGGCCATGTAATATCTAAGGAGGGAATTAAGGTAGATAGAGCCAAAGTGGATTTAATTAATGATTTACCACCTCCTCAATCTGTTAAGGACGTCTGATCTTTTCTAGGGCATGCGGGCTTCTACAGAAGGTTTATTAAGAACTTTAGTCAATTAGCCCGACCTCTCACTTCATTACTTGTCAAAGATCAAACTTTTGAGTTTTCTAAAGAGTGCCTAGAATCCTTCAAACAACTTAAAAAGGAGTTGACCAATGCACCCATTGTTCAACCACCTATTTGGACTGAACCTTTTGAACTGATGTGTGATGCTTCGGATTTTGCCATAGGAGTGGTTTTGGGTCAAAGGATTAATAAGTTGCCCACTGTCATTTATTATGCTAGTAGGACCTTAAATGACGCAAAAATCAATTATACAACCACTGAAAAAGAATTTTTAGCGATTGTGTTTGCATTAGAAAAGTTTCGGTCTTACTTAGTTGGTTCACATGTGGTGGTGTATACTGATCATTTTGCTCTCAGATACTTAGTTCAGAAGAAGGATGCCAAAGCCCGTCTCATTAGGTGGGTTTTACTTTTGTAAGAGTTTGATTTAGAAATTAGGGATAAAAAAGGAGTTGAAAACCTAGTTGCAGACCATTTATCCCAGCTTTCCAATTCCTTGACTGTCGATTCTCCAATCAATGAGAACTTTCCAGATGAACAGTTATTTGCAGTGTCCAGTGAACCATGGTTTGCTGACATTATCAACTTCTTAGTTTCAAGGGTGACTCCGGATCACTGGTCCACCTAAGATAAGTATAGGTTTCATTCCCAAGTTAAGCACTTTTTCTGGGATGATCCTTATTTGTTTAAGATATGTCCGGATCAGATTATCCGACAATGTGTTCCTGATTATGAGCAACATTCTATTCTCTCTTTTTGTCATGATCATGCATGTGGTGAACACTTTGGACCTAAGAAGACTACCGCAAAGGTTCTCCAATGCAGATTTTATTGGCCCACTCTTTTTGGAGATGCTTTTGATTTTTATAAGGCTTGTCCCGCCTGCCAGTCTTTTGGCCGTATCAATAAGAGGAACATAATGCCTCTCAACCCTATTTTGGTAGTTGAATCTTTGATGTATGGGACATCGATTTTATGGGACCATTCCCTAATTCCTTTGAGAATTTGTACATACTTTTGGCCGTTGATTATGTTTCTAAATGGATAGAAGCCATACCTTGTAAATCTAATGACCACAAAGTGGTGGTCTAGTTTCTCAAAGAGAACATTTTTTTTTTCCGCTTTGGTGCACCACGTGCAATAATTAGTGATAGGGGTACTCATTTTTGTAATCGGCCTTTTGAGGCCTTAATGAAAACGTATAAGATCACCCATAAGTTATCTACCCCTTATCACCCCCAAACTAGTGGCCAAGTGGAGGTGTCTAATAGGCAGATCAAACAAATCTTGGAGAAAACTGTTAATCCCAACCGTAAGGATTGGTCCCTTAGGCTCATTGATGCCTTGTGAGTCCATCGGACTGCATTCAAGACTGATCTTTGTCAGTCTCCCTACCATTTGGTGTATAGAAAAGCTTGTCACTTACCAGTTGAGTTGGAGCATAAGGCATTTTGGGCCATCAAGAAGCTCAACTTTGATTTGTCTGATGTGAAAATTCATCGTAGGCTCCAACTATCTGAGTTGGAGGAACTTAGGAATGAAGCCTATGAAAGTTCTAGGATTTACAAGGAAAAGACCAAAGCTTTCCATGATAAGCACATTCTGCATAAATCTTTTATAATTGGTGATAAGGTCTTATTGTATAACTTTCAATTGCATCTTTTTTCTGGTAAGCTTAGATCCTGATGGGATGGCCCATTTATTGTCCATAATGTATATCCCCATGGGGCTGTGAAGATTTTGAATCCAGGAACAGGGGTAATTTCGAAGGTTAATGGTCAGCGTTTGAAACCATTCCTCGAGTTTCCTAATACTGGTAGTAAAGAGGTCATGGATCTTCATGACCCTCTTTACACTGATGATTAAATTTTAATCAGGTATGACCCCCTTGCATTGTCTTCATTTTTAATTCTTTCCATGCATTGAGGACATTGCATGGCCTAAGTGTGGGGAGAAACCAGTTTCCTTCTACTTTTCCACTTTTTTTTTATTTTTATTTATTTTTTTTTTTTTTTTTTTGAGCTTGCTAAAGGATGAAGTCATACTTTAGCTTTTAGCTAATGATCATACCATTCGGTTGCTTGATGTATGAAAATAAAAGTTTTGACTAAGGTACCCATTTTGAACGTATAAAAACCCTGTTGAAAAGAAAAAAACAAGCCTGTGTCTTAAGATGAGACTTTCTTCTAAAAAATAAGAGACCCCTATTTTATGGTGTTAGACCATATATAAATCTATAGGTTCCTTATACTTTTGATTTGGAGTTGAAACATTCTTTTTAATTTGGCATGAGTTGACAAATACACAATTTTAAATGAAATATGAAATGTGGTATAAAGAAGAATAAGAGTTGATTCCCTTGGAACTAGACAGGGCATTGCGTCTCAGGAAGCGTGGTGTCTTGATCGAAATTCTTTGGGAGGAAACTTCTGAAGGAACTCTAGCATCACTGTCTTTGTGGGCATATGCAAAAAGCGAAGCTACATAGTAACTTGGGTGTCTGGTGTTTGCTCCACCATGTCATTCAGGCCAAAAGTAGTGGAGTAGAATAGAGTTTATTAAGAGAAAAAAAAAGAAGAAAAAAATATGCAAATGTCATTAATGCTTAGTAATATGTTTTGGTAAAAAACACTCCAACGCCTTAGTCATTGGTTCTCTATTTCTTCATAAGTGGTTTTTCCTTAAGATAAGGATGTTTTGGAAGAGATGAGGTGAGTTTCAAATTAAGAAATATGCTAGTGCCTGGATTTGATAAAGGGCAATAAAAGTTCAAGTGTGGGGGTCCCTTGTAAGAGAAATTATCTTTGCTCTGGATCGGTATGGCCTTTACCTTTAGTCAAGATTGGGATTTGTTTATTCTGAATTTTGGGTGTATATTCACTACAAACACCCACGAGACACAACTCATCCACTAGGGGTGACCTAGGGGTTTAAAGGCTTGTTGCACATGCTAAGTGCAACCGTAATTCCTATGAAAGTGAGTTAGGATTTTTATTTTTATTTTTTTTCTTTTTATTTTGCTTGAGGACTAACGAAGTCTAAGTGTTGGGGAATTCTGATGAACACATTTATGTGTGAAATCTAGGGTAATAAAACATGCATTTTATATATTTAGAATGAAGCTACCTTGGGTTTTACTCTCTTTTTGCAAGTTTTATATTTTAAAGGCTTTAAGCATTATCAGACGTCATATTTCTCCAACAACAACTACCTAGTGTAGTTGGTGAGCTATGGTGTGCAAAACTCCCTTGCTCACCAGGAGATCTCAAGTTCGAATCTCATGGTTGTTTTTTTTTTTTGGAGAATTTTATTGAAGATTTCCTACTTTTCACGCTTAAAGCACTAAGGGCATGGAGGGGATGTGGAAGGGGTTCCTGCGCAAGAAGAGAAGAAAAAAAAAAAGGAAAGAGAAAAAAAGGGAGAAGTAAATCTTGTCCAAATCTTCTCTCTCCTCCACATCATCACCAAAAGATCTCTCCTCCAAATCATCACCAAAAGATTGTCCAAATCACACAAAGCAAGAAGGGCATGGAGGGGATGTGGAAGGGGTTCCTGCGCAAGAAGAGAAGAAAAAAAAAAGGAAAGAGAAAAAAAAGGAAGAAATAAATCTTGTCCAAATCTTCTCTCTCCTCCACATCATCACCAAAAGATTGCCCAAATCACACAAAGCAAGAAGGAAAATCATCCCTTGGAGGGAGAAAAAGAAGAGACAAATAAATTAAAAAAAAAAAAGAAAGAAAATAAGCAAAAAAAAAATTATAGGAAATTTCTCCAAGTTTATTTCTCTCTTCTCTCTCCTCCACCTTAGCACTTTTGGTCTCAAAAGATCTCACTACCAATTGTGGGTTTCTCACTTTTAGGAAAGAGAAATTTGCTACCTACCTCCTCATTGCCTATAAATACAACTCATATAAGAGGAGGGGGGACAATTCTTCTTCTAGGGTTTTTTTTTAGTTGCTCTATCTTTTTCTCTAGTTTTAGGTTTATGCTTTAAACACTTTTGTAAGTTCTTTTTATTCAATTAATGCAAGCACTTTTGTTTTTTATTCTATCTTTTATTTTTATTGTTTAAGTAATTCAAGTTGTAATTTTCAAGTTCTAGTTCTAAGCTTAGTTCTTGGTGACAAGAACAAGCTATGAAGCATGTCTTTCAAGTTCAATTTATTTTTTCATCAGATCTGTTTTCTCTAGTACTAGAAATTTCAGATTTGGTTTATTCCAGATCTGATTTTTAGTACTGGTAGTATCTCAAATCAATCAAGTTTTCAGTTCAAGGGTTGAAGTTCAAGTAAGTAGGCTCCTTCAGTAGTCTTCTCTCCCCCCTCTCATTCCCTCTTCTGACTACCCTTTCTTTCTTAATTTAGGATTTCAATTTCAGTCGTTATATTCTTGCTAGTGTATGTGTTGGCTTTGCCCCTCCTAGCCATAGAACCATTAATTTATTGCTTTTATTTAGTCTCCCTTTCCCTAAAGCCAAGTAGAGTAACCCTTGTAAGAGTGACTCTCTGGTCAAGTAGGGAAGATCAGATTATGATGAATCCCTCGGGCTAAGTAGAGAAACCTACTTGTGAGTCTCTCTCTAGCTTTCTCCCCTTTTTTTTACTTTATTTTTATTTCAGCATTTTTTTCCTTTAATGTTTTTTTTTTTTAAATTGCGTGGGTTGTTTATTTTCAGTTATTTATTTATTTAATTTTAATTTCCTGGCTTGCGTCTTTAAATTCTTAGATGACGAAGGGTTAGGACGTTATTTTAGATACATATGTTTAGGATGGCAATTAGAACTAGATCACAACCATTAATCGGTTCACTTTCGCATTATTAAAAGAAGTGAAAAAATAAAGTGACTGCTCTCCCTGTATTCGACCCATAGCCACACTGATCTGTACGCTTGCGGTTACATTTTAAATCTCAAACACTTGTATAATAGAGAAAGAAACCCCCGCTACAAATATATTGCGGGACCGTCGTCCTGCCTACCGAGGTGCTGCACCAATACTCCCTGGATGAAACTGTGATGGAAAACAACACATCGTACACCAACAAGTAGCTACTTTATCTTCTATGGTAAATGTGACCTTTGGAGATATATACGTAATACTCTTGCTTTCACATCCTACAAGGCTTCCCACCCCAATCATCAACATGCATAATTTTCAAATTCTTATTAGGTTTTGTGTTTCTAAATTTACAAATCAAAATATGATATTTCATTCTTTTAGTCTAATAAAGGAATAAAACCTCCATCCATACGTCTCTATGTACTCTCTTTCCGAAGTACTAATGGTAACACCACTCGGCTCCCAATATTCTTCTTCCTCCTCCTTTCTGTTAACACCCTCCCCTCCCACCCTGCATGGAAACCTTGGCTAGCATCACCCTATCCTGCCCCATTGTTGCATTTAGGAACTTTTAATAGAAGTTCCATTTCTTTTCCCAACAAGAATGTTTCAAAATTGAGTATACAGTTTTAGGAGTCAACTACGGAAATAAAACAGCCCCATACTCAAGAATGAGGCTCTTCCATGAGAGATCCAAGATTTCTTCCTTTCATTTTTTTTACTAAAAATTTATTTCATTAAGAATGAGGAAAAGACAAAATGAAACACCATCTCAGAAAAATAAGCTAACGACTCAAGACATTCCTACCCTCCCACATTCGGCATTGCCATCAGCAGGAGGGAAGGAAGGGCACAAATTTAGATATGGTAGTGAGGTCTCCCCTCGGAGTCCCTTGATAAGAGATCCAAGATGTGAGGGGGGAAAACTACATTATCTTCCAAGATACCAGTCTTGGCCACATCTCTTGCCAGGTAATCCGCAATTGTGTTCCCTTCTTTATAATTATGAGAGATTTTCCAGATGATACTGCACAGGTAGGGCTGAAGGAAGATCCACCTCTGAAGAGCAAACCAAGGAATATTCTTTTGATGAAATGCTGCAACAACCGCACTCGAGTCAGATTCCACCCATAGCTGCTGGATTCCCATGACTTTGGCACGCATCAACACTTCCATTAAGCCCTCCACTTCAGCTTGAAAGACCCCTGTCACACCCATGAATATCTTGTAGCTGCCCATTACCTTACCTGAGTGATCCCGAAAGATGCCACCAGCGCCTGCATGACCCGGGTTCCCCAGGGAGCTGCCATCGAAATTTAGTTTCACCCAGTTCGTAGGCGGTTTGCACCAAAAGACTTCCAATATATCTTTATGGGTTGCTCCATGAACAGGCAGCCCAAGGTGTCTACAGTACATCAAATCCGAGGTGGATTTGATCTCTCCCTTGGTTTTGGGATTATTTCTTTTGATGTCTTCAACCACCATTAGAAGCACAAATCTGGGAGGGCGGCCTCTACAGTCAAATCTTCTATTATTTCTCTCCCTCCATAGGTGATCGAGAACTATTGCCAACCCCATCTTCCACGCCTCCTTGCAATTGATATATATTTTTTCCACCATTGGGCTAGCTCGATCAAGGACCCTTGGGGCTTCCACCATACATTGAAGCATTCACACAATCTTGATCATATCTCCACAAAGAAGGGGCAATTATGGAAAATGTGTTCCATAGTTTCCTCAGCAACATAGCATAATTCGCACCTCGAGGCAAGGGGAATTATCCTCTTTTTAACCATGTCATCTGTAGGTAACTTCCCATGGAGGACCCTCCAAGCAAGGGTAGAGACCCTTGGCTGCTGATTTTTACACCAGACTAATGAGAACCAAGGGGCAATAGGCTTCTTTGATCTGATAACTTCCAATGCTGATTTTGAGCTGAATTTCCCATCATTCCCTAAGCTCCATATGCACCTATCATCACACTTATACTCCGGGATGGGGATTTTCTTAATTTCATCAAATATATTTTTCATGAAGAGAGAGTTTACCTCTGGAAAGCTCCACTTGAAATTACCTATGAACCGCTTCATATTACCAATAAAGGCACTTGAGTCTATGTCCTCTATAACAGCTTTGTCTTCCAAGGCTCTGAGCCGACCCAGATATCTTTCCAGAATTTTATTTTTCTTCCATCCCCGACAATCCATTTCTCCTTGGATGAAATATAAGACCACATTCTTTTAATGCCAGGCCAAATAGATGAATTTTTATATCCTTTCTTGGGATTACCTTCTTTGTTAAGGAATCTGGCCCTCAAAAAGCGACTTGCCAAAGAATCTTCATGTTTTATTCTCCAAGTTGTTTTGCAAAGCATGGCCTTGTACACGTCTCTCAGCCGGCGCAAACCAAGACCCCCCTCCTCCCTAGGCTTACAGCATTGATCCCAGTTAACCACAATTTTCTTCGAAGTATCCACCTCTCCTGTCCAGACAAAGTTTTTCATCCACTTTTCTAATGTCGAAATGAGTGACGATGGCCACCAGTAAACTTTAAAATTGTGCATAGGCATACTTAATATTACTGATTTCACTAGTTCAACCCTACCAGCTATGGAAAGAATTTTCCCTTCTCACCCAGCCAACCGGTCCTTCACCCTGTCCATGATAGGAAGAACGTTATTCCTTTTGACTCTACCTTTAGATATCTCCACCCCTAAGTACCTCATAGGAAAGGAGCATAGGGGAATTCCCAGTTCTTCTGCAATGCCCTGCTTTCTCTGAGGAGTGAGGTTACCAACAAATAGCTTGCTCTTCTCCAAATTGATAGCCTGACCAGAAAATTCCTAATATTTTTGGAGGAATGATTTTAAGTACCTTACATACCTCATAGAAGCATTTGCAAAAATAAAACTATCATCGGTGAAGAAGCTATAAGCTGGACTAGGTACTCCACGGGGCCCCTTGAGAGGAAGAAGCTTCTTATCTACTACCAGCTGGTTTAGGCCTCTATAAAGGACTTCTTCAGCCACAATGAATAAAATGGGGAATAGAGGATCCCCTTGTCTCAGACCACTTCCACCCCAAAATATCCCGTTGGTTCTCCATTCAGAAGGATAGACAACTTAGTCGATGCTAGCATTTGATGCACCCAAGATATCTCTCAGAAAATCCAAATCTTCTCAAGGTCTGGAAAATAAAGTTCTAAGAGATGGTATCGTAAGCCTTCTGAATATATATCTTCAGACCCATTCTACATAGTCGCTAAGAACATCATGTTGGACAATTCTGAAGCTAACGTTATGTTGGAGTAAATTATTTTTCCATTCTGAAAGCCCCCTGCTCCTCAAAGCTAAGTCTCGGTAATATAATAGAAAGCCTCATTGCCATAATTTTTGAGACTATTTTACAAAAGAAGTTCCATAAACAGAGTGGTTTGAATTTATCTAAAGAAATGGTTCCTTCTATCTTCGGAATCAAGATAATAAAATTACTATTCAAACCCTGAGGCAAAACGCCATTGCTGAAGAAGCCCCTGACTGCGTTACAAACATCTGCATTTATGACTTCCCAACACACTCTATAGAAGGTACCTGGAAAGCCATCCGGACCAGGCGAGCTCTCAGGGTCAAGCTCCCAAACTGCACCTTTAATCTCAGTGTTCGTCAGCAACGTGTCCATTCGCCATCTGTCATGATCATTCAGGACCTCTAGAGCATAGTCTAACATCGCCAGATGCTCCGTAGTGGGGAAGCGTTTGTGAAAATTTTCGTAGAATCCGCACACGTATTCCTCCAACTGCCTTTCTCAGAAATGGTCTGTCCAGAAGTGTCTTTCAAGGAATGGATAGTGTTCTTTATTCTTCTCACTTTCATCGAAGTGTGAAAGAATTTTGAACATCTATCGCCCTCTATCCTCCATTGAGTCCGTGCCTTCTCGGCCCAAAGATTGTCATAGTTCTGCATTGCTTTCAAATAACGAGTTTTAGCATCTACCTCAAGACCAAAAATTGTATCATCTATGCCGTTCAAGTCTATCTCCTGCTTCACCTCCTGCAACTCCTTTAGCACCTCCTCCATCTCCAAGTTTATGTTTGGGAATGTTTTTCTGGCCCAAGATCGAATAGCCATCTTTAATCTTTTCATTTTCTGGATGAACACAGATATGGGAGATGCTCTAGTCCATTCGGTCCAAGACTCCCTCACTATGTCTAAGAAAGCATCATGCTCCGTCTAAAACCTCTGGAAATGAAATGAAAAATTCTCTGGCTGACTCTGCGCCACCGAAGCCCCCAACAAAGGAGAGTGGTCCGAAGCCCCACTAGTCAATACCTTTTGGTGGCAATCCTGGAAGACCGAAAACCATGAGTTAGTACAAAACTTTGTCTAGAACTGCTACCACGTTACCTCTTTGCCTATTATTTGTCCAGGTGAACTTACGCCCCTGAGACAGAATCTGGATAAGAGAACATCCAACCACCATTGCTCCGAACTCGGCCGCTGAACCCATATTGAATGAACCCGGACCTCGCTTTTCATGAGACTGAAGAGTAGCGTTGAAATTGCCTAGAACCATCCAGGGCGTTCCCTGATTAGGTGAAGAGGCGGCCAAGTTAGTCCATAGCTCCCTTCTAGCTGCTCTGAAGCAATTCGCATGCACCATAAAAAGGACAAACTGCCTTTGTTGCCACTCCACTCTAATTGACAAGTGCTGATTCGACATTGACTCCACCACTAGGTTACTGATACCTCGTCTCCACATGACCCAAAGATTAGGGACTTTATCTGGTCTCTTGTTGTGGATAAAATCCACATCGAAACAATTCTTATTAAAGAATAGCTTAGGAAATTTCTGCACCTCCAACATTGGCTCTGCGATACAAACAATCTGGGGGCCATTCTCCTTCAAAATTTTACCTAAGGCCAAGCGATCGACCTTCTTCTTTAACCCTCTTATGTTCCAAAAGAGAGTCTTCATATTCATTTTTTTTTTTGAGAGCCAGCCTGTCAGACTTACGTGAAGTCTGCTCCTGGAATGACCCATTTTTCTTTTTCTGCTTTCTCCTATCCTCCATACCATGCTCGAGCCCTTCTGCTGCCCTATCCACCTCCTTCACATCTTGGTGGTACACCACCATCGCCCCCTCCACATACTGGTAGCTTGAAGCTTCTCCAGAAGAGACCTCACTGTGGCTCATTCCCCTTCTGAGGCCGCTGCCGCTGCCCCTACCCCTTATGGCATGAGTCTCATATGAACCTATTCCCTGGCCTCTCCTCTCCTACACCCATTCCTCCTCCAAGGGTTCCTGGTCCAACCCATAACCCGACCCTTCTTCTCAGCTACTATTGTGGTCCAATTCTGTCTCATTCAGCCAAATAGGATCATTAGTATTTTCCTTAATTGGATCCAAATCCAGATCCTTCTCTAGAGGGAGAATTATTGATATGTCCCCCAGAGCATGCTCACTTTCCTTTTGGGAGGTATTAGTATCTTTGGAAATGCTACCTGAATTGGCAACTGGATTATCCTTTGGGTGAGAGATATTCCTTCCCAATAAGGTAACTGGATTCTCAGCCTGAGCACCGCCCTCCGTACTCCTTTTCCGCTCTGAACCACCATTTTCCTCCATTGTTGCCACCTCTGGAGCTCCATCTTTGCAAGATTCCTTGGACTTTGCATCATGCACACTCTTCTCCCTGCATTCTGAAAGAGAGTGGCCATATTTTTTACAATAGCCGCCCTTGGCCATTCCTTCTTCGTATGTGATGGTTTAATTGAACCAGAAAATCTCTCCTGTGCCTGGCTGTCTTCTCTCCACTTGAATTTCTTCCACCCTTCCCATGGCTGAAGATCTTGTTCTTCTGTCCAAAGAAACTGGTCTGCCCGTGCCCTTGGCCATTGATAGTAGGATCTTTTCATGCCAATATTCCAGTGGAAGGTTTGGAAACCTAATCCACACCAGCTTTGTCGAATTATTTTCCGCATGAACATCAAAATCTGGTTTCCACCTTTGGAAGTGTATGTAATGACTCTTGATCCTTATAAGGTTTCTTCTCTAGATCGATGCCATATCCCCTTCTAACTCGAATTGGCATAGAATGTACCCTTTCCCCATCAGAGAAAAAGCTATCCTTCCCTTTAGGTTCCACCCTTCTGCCGCTGCCCTGCAAATATCCTCCATGGACAAGAACTGGAAGTTTGTTCTCCCTATTAAAGCATATTTAAATTGGTCAAGCCTTTCCTCATATGCATCTTGGGGAATCACTATCCTTGTGAATGTTCCCGGATGTATTGGCTCAGGCAACTGATCCACGTCGGGGACCGCCCTTCCCACCACCGTGGTAAAAGATTTCTTCTGGGGGGCCGATCTTCCATTATTGTTTGTGCTCCTTCTGTATCTTCACCCAATGTTGGATCTGTCTCCTTACTCAGAGGTGCCTCTCCTTCTAAGGATTCAATGTGGGGCTTCCAAAAATCTGTTCATCTTAGTTGTCTTCCACGATCCTGCAACCTGCCACCTCCAGGATCGTGGCCAGGATCCAAAACCCTATCGATCTCTCTATTCTCGCTGCTCTTCGCCATCCTTTCGAATATCCCAATTATTTTTTCTTCCTTTCATAGTGTAGCTGATGGAGTCAGTAAAAGGTTATATAAAAATGAATCACAAGAAGGGTATACATTAGAATTTTGGAGGCCTTGAAATTAGATTAAGCTGGGACCATAATAGGGCTTACAAAACCACGTTGAAGGATTGTAAAGAGACACAAAGTTTATGGGTTCAGTTCCTAAAACCAAGGTACTTTAACTACTTAAGCTTCCTTTAGGCAAAAAACCCACCAAACTCTATTTGGATTTGGAAAAGGTTGCTGATGAATGTTTTAGATCATTTTTGTAGAACTGGTGTGTTGGAGGGTTGGAAATGGGCTCGATCCCTATTGGTATTTGGGATGACCCTAAGGCTCCCTTTTTTTTCGCTAAAGATCATTGAATTTATTAAAAGAAAGAATATACAAGAGGAAGGATATACTCTACAAGACTTAGACTAAGGAAGTGAAATTAACCCCACCTTCGGCATTGCCATTAGCAGGAGAGGACCTCAGACCTTAGACTAACAACCCAGAAAATCCGTAAAAAATAACTAAGTGAATCGGAATCTTGGCTGTTGGGCCGCATCCAATTCCAGCTCCCTGGAGGTGAGAAGGGGCCAGGCCTCGATAGGGGAATTAGTTTCAAATCTTGCTACTGTTTTCGCTAAGAAGTCAGCTACCACATTTGCTTTGCGGTAACAATGAGTGACTTTCCAAGAAATTGAACCCAAGTAAGAGAGAACGCCCCTCCATCTTTGCTAAATAAACCATGGCACCAGCCCTTTGGAGAATAAAAACACCACAGCAGCAGAGTCACACTCGATCCAAAGGTTTTGGATACAAGAGGTTTTTGCATGTTCAAGGCTGGCAATGAGACCTAAGAATTCAGCTTCAAAGTTAGATTTTACACCAACGAAATTTCTGAAATTCAGCAAAGGTTCGCCCTAGTAATTTCTAAACACACCGCCAGCTCTAGCCTTTCCAGGGTTCCCTAGTAAGCACCCATCAGTATTTAGCTTAATCTAGTTTTGAGGGGGGAGACACCATCAAACTTCAAAAATTTCTCTTTGCTTGGCAATTACACGGGAATTCCCACTCCCCTGGCACATAGCAAATCAGCTACCGACAAGTTCTTCCCAAGGTGCACTATCGAAATCATGCCTATCTCTCCTTTAATCATAGTAAAACGCTTCCTGTGATGCCAAGAGGTACCCTCGTGGTGTCTCATATTCCTCTCCATCCAAACAGCATAAGGAATTAACACCGCGCCACTAAGCCATACTCTTGAGAATGTGACGGATTTTGCTTTACGTTTCCACCAGCTTAATAAATCTTCCATTCTTGGGAAGTGTTGCCATCTAACACCAAATAGATCATAGTACATATTCCACAGGGCCTGGATAAACTCACAGTGAATAAAAAGGTGAAAACTAGATTCTTCCACCTTTTCACATAACCCACATCTTATTTATCTAAGAAAGAGTGAATATTTCTTACATATTTTGCCGACACATTCACGAAAATGAAGATGTCATCCGTAAAGAGAAGGTGGGATGGAGTGAGCACACCTCTTGGCCAGGGCAAGGATTTAAGAGCACATTCAGCAACCATGCTTCTTAACCCTCTGCAAAGCACTTCTTCAGCCAGAATAAAGAGAATGGGAGATAAAGGATCACCCTGGCAAAGACCACGACCCACAAGGAAAAAACCCACCGGTCCCCCATTTACTAAGACTGAAATCCTAGTAGAGACAAGGATTTCATGAATCTAGGATATCCACTTCTAAGGGAAACCAAACTTTTTTAGGACTTCAAAGAGGAAATCCCAAGAAAGCGAGTCGTATTCTTTCTGAACATCAATTTTGATCCCCATACCTCCTCCCCTAACTGCAGCATACATCAGATTTGCCAACTCTGAGGCTAGGTTGATATTCTCAGATATTATTTTCCCCTTCTGGAACGCACCTTATTCGTCTGAGATCAACCTGGGAAGAAACGTTGAAACTCTATTTACCATAATTTTTGATAGCACCTTACAAAAGAAATTCCCCATACAGATCGGCCTAAACTTGTCCAAGGTCACAGCTCCCAGCACCTTCAGAATTAGAGTGAGAAAGCAGTTGTTCACACCCTTAGGAAGAAACCCCGTTCTAAAAAAGTGCATCACAGCCCTGCAAAAGTCTGCTTCCACAATATTCCAAACTCTTCTAAAGAATTTCCCATGATATCCATCAGGCCTAAGAGAGCTGTCTGGATCCACATCCCAAATAGAATTTTTTATTTCTTCTAAAGAGGGCATAGCCTCTAAACCCAGAGCATCTGCCTCACAAATCTCTTTAGGGATACAATTCAATAAATCATGTTGTGGAGTAGTCTGAGCGGCACTATAGAAGGCTTCATAATACTCAGAAATATATGATGACAACCTCTGCTGGTCACTACTCCGTTCACCATTCATATTCTTCAAGGTACGAATTTCATTTCGTGACCGTCTCATTTGTACAGAGAGGTGGAAGAATTTTGAGTTCCTGTCCCCCTCTTTCATCCACCTCTGTTTGGCCTTTTGAGACAAAAAATTGTCTTCCATTTGGGTTGCTTTCAAGAGATATGTCTTGGCATCTGCCTCTCTGTCAAACAGATCATATGTCATCCCTAATGCTTCAATTTCTTCCTGAATCGAATCCAGATTTTTCGAGGCTTTCTTTACTTATTCATCAACATTAGGAAAATTATTCCTGGCCCAGCTCTTAATAAAAAATTTTACCCGCTTTAGCTTCTGAGAGAGCACAAAAATGGGGTTTCCAGACACCTCCTTATTCCACACCTCCCTGATAATATCCTCAAAATTCACATTATCCATCCAGAAATTATTGAATCTAAAAGGAATATTACCTGGTTTAGGGATGGCGTCTGAGATCACCAGAACAGGGGCATGGTCCGAGGTTGTTCATTGCAATACATTTTGACTAATATTCTTGAAAACCTCCAGCTAATTACCATTGCAAAAACTTTGATCCAGAACAGCTACAACATTTCCTCTGCGACGATTGTTAGTCCATGTGAACTTTTTCCCCTGTGAAGGAGCTTGGACCAAAGCACACGTGTCCACCATTGCTTGGAACTCTGCCACTGAGCTAGTATTAAATCTTCCTGGACCCCTTTTTTCATTTGAAAGAAGAGTAGCATTAAAATCCCCTATGACCGACCACGGGATATTTAGGTTTACCACTAAACCCAAGTCAGTCCAGAGCTCTCAGTGATTAACCTTAAAACAATTTGTATGAACGAAGGTCAATCCCATAGAGCAACCGAACCAATCCACCGTGACTAATAATTGTTGGTCAGACAGAGAAATAACTGTGGGACGAGAAGAACCTTGTCTCCACATAAGCCAAAGATCCGAAACCTTGTCCACCCGATCATTGTGAATTAAATTCGCAGAGTACCCTATTTTGTTAAATAACAAAGAAGGACAATCTGAAGCCTTCACCATGGGCTCAGCCAAACATACAAAATCAGGAGAGTGCTCCCTCAGGATTGTCTTCAAGGCTCTAATACCAGCAGCCTTTCACACACCTCTAATATCTTTATAGAGAAAGGATTTAATTTTGGGCCTTGTCAGACTTATTCATCTGACCAACCTTCTTCTTACCCTTCTTCCCTCCTTTAGAAGTAGCAGTATCAGATTTTTCCTTCACAAGAAGGGCACGATCAACCACCCCTACTTCCTGAAAATTTAGAGCCACACGCCCATTGGCAATTTCTGTCTCTGAAATACAAGAAACCTGAGAGTCACGATGGCTATGAAGGATTCTGGAAGGGTGACCGCCTCTTGAGGGCTGGCCAGCCACACCACCTCTTCCCCTAGTCACCACATTCCATCGAGGGTGACTTGGCCTGGCCAAGTTCACTGGGTCCATGGTAGCAGCAACCATGGTAGGGGCGTCAGAGGCAGCTTCCTGACTCTCCTCTTCGGACTCTAAGAGAGCATCATCATCTAGGTCAGAACCCGACCCTGATCCAGATCCTAGATCCGATCCAACCACTTGGCCTTCCTCCATAGAGGGAAGGTCTTGATTAAGAGATAAATTTCCACCGTTACATTCCATATAGAGAGGATTGACTTTTGAATTTGAATTTTGGATGAGATCCAAATCCACGTGAATATGGCCTTCCAAAATAGGGTTACCTTGATTTGATGAAGAGGAGGCATTTAAGGAAGGAGAATGATTTGCTGCAGTTCCACATTTGGTAAACTCCCTATAACTTGCTAAGTTGATATGACTTGAGCCGAGTCCACTCCATCTTCTACATAGACTGTGCCTGGGATACCGACGTGTTCTTTTGCAGCCTATTTCTCATCCTTCTGCTTCTTCAATCTGAATTCTTCCACACTATGCCCTAACCGCTTATAATAACCACAGCGAGTTATACCATCTTCATACACAACCTTTTGCCTGAAACCAAAGATTTTTGTGGTTCCAGGCTCCAATCTCTCAACCTGCACTTCCTCAATACGAGGCACTGTTTCATTTTTTTCAATTTCAACCAAGACTTTAGCAAATAATCCCATCAAGCCTTGCTTTGTGTGACGATCCAGAGCCATAGGTTGTCCAACTACCTTTGATATTGAGAGCAGGACATTCTCATGCCAATATTCCAGGAGAAGGTCAGGGAAATGGATCCAGACCAGTTTAGTCTAGACCTATTTCTCATGGATGTTAAAGTCCGGTTTCCAGTGTTGGAAGCAGATTAACTGACCCTTGATCTTCAAAGGGCTTCTCTTCCAAACAGCAGCCTTATCTCCCTCACACCCGAATTGAAAAATGACGTACCCTTTGCCAAGAGGGTGCATCACCACTCCTTGGTTCAAGTTCCATTTTTCTGTTGCTTCTTGTCTCAGTGCATCTAGGGAGATCAATCTGAAATCAACCCTCCCTATAAGAGCAAATCTGAATTTTTGCCTTTTTGACTCATAGTCGCGCTGGGGGATCATGGTTCTTCAAATATTCTTGGCTTGGATTGGTTCCGGAGAGAATCCATCATTGGCCACGAGGCATTCCCCACAGCCCTTGCATATGACCTCCTTGGAGCGACACCATTAGCAGCAGCAGCTTGATTTGGAGGTGCAATCTCTGTCACCTCCCTCACAGATCCCTCACCATTGTCATTTTCTTCACCTCCACCCTCCTCAGCCAGGCCTTGATAGCCGCCGACCAGAAGAAGAAAAAACCAAGCTGAAAATCACCTCTTCAAGTCTTCTTAATCACCTTAATTTACTCAAGTCTTCCAGATTAATGATGATAATACTTAATCAACATCCAAAACAGGGTTGAATTGAATCAAGCATATCCAAACTAGCCTTTGAACATGCTAATCAAAGAGCTCACCCTAAGGTTCCCTTGTTAGATGTTAGATGTATACAAGATCCCATAACATATCATAAAACTTGAGGAATTCTCCATAGTTCATAAAATGATCATACCATCTAGGGAATGCCATATATCCAACTTCTAAATTCTCTACTTCCTGGGTCGATTTTTTTATAAATGATCCAGCTCAAAAATGAGCCTCTTCCATCTACTGAATGCCATATCCAGCTTAAGACCTCATGATTTTTGCAAAGGCAAACCTTCAATTAGTGACCAGCATCTCTGAAGCCCTTTGCTCCTTCTTTGCAATGTTTGGTCTCCATATTAATCCTCAAAAATCTCTCTCTTTCTTTGGGGGTGTTTCGGAATATTTGAAGGCTCAATTAAGTAGCATCTTAGGGTTCCTTGAAGGTCAGTTTCCTATTATATATCTGGGCTTGCCTTTAATTGCTTCAAAGCTTTCTGCTCATCATTGCTCTCCCATTCTTGACAGGCTCCGTAAGAGACTCTAGCTCTGGAAGAGCAAGATTCTCTCTTTTGCGGGTCATTTGGAGCTTATTAGATTTGTCATGCAAAACTCTTATATCCACTGGTCTGATATTTTTGGGCTACCTACTGTTATCTCTTCTAAGATTGAGTCCTTTATGTCATCTTTTCTTTGGAAGGGTAAGGATAGCACTAACTTTATTCATCCTTTGAGTTGTGCCAAGGTTTGTTTTCCCAAGAAGGACGGAGGTTTGGGTCTTCGTAGAGTTAAAGACGCTAATATTGCTGGTATTGTTAAGCTTATCTAGAAAGTGGCCTAAAAAAAGAAGAGCATTTGGGTATAGGGGATCTAGTGTCTTTTGTCCCTCCTTTCCTCATTCAATGCTGGATGAGATCAGAAGGGATGCAGAAGGTAGACCAAGATATAGATTTTCTTAATTTTATTTTGTGGAGTTGAGGATCCTCTTGCTTGCTGATGGCCATGCCGAAGGTGAGGAGAGGACATTGAGATCGTAATCTCCTCCATCCTATGGATTCTTGTATCTGGTGTCTCTCTAGCCCCAGCTTGTATCTCCTAGTTTTCCTTTCTTCCTTTTATTAATACACATGATTTTTTAGCAAAAAAAAAAAAAATAGTTTATTCAAGATACCCCAAAAAGTGAGTCTGTTTGGACTACCACTTACTCTGCGGATGTCTCTTAGGCATGAAGGAAAATACTTAAATACTGCTACCTTGTCTCTGATCATATCAAGTCTTTCATTTTTTTCGCTAAAGATTAGGAATTTTATTGAAGAAAAGAGAAAAAAATACAGCTCAAAAAAACAATTTATAGACCCCCACCTTCGGCATGGCCATCAATAGGGGAGAATAAATTGAAAAAAGATATAAACGTTAGATAAATCAAAACCTAGGTCTCGATTTTGCATCATGGGCAATCTCCGACCGAATGTGAGGTGGGAAAGATCTATTAACCTCCAAATACCTTGATTTTGTTGCCTCCTTTGCAAGAAAATCTGCTACGCAAGTTGATACCCGAAAACAGTGAGTTATCTTCCAGCTAATGGAATTCAGATAATCTTTCACAGACAACCAATCCTGAAAAACAAACTAAGGAATTGATTTGGATTGAAGTGCTACCACCACTACTACTGAATCCTTTTCAAATCCACCTGTAATTCCTTGGCTTTAAGAATTCATTCACTAGAGCTGTGAACTCAGCATAGTAATTTGTGTGGACTCCTAAGAACTTCTTAAAAGAACCCACCACCGAGCCCCTATGGTTACGAAATACACCTCCTGCTTCAGAGTTTCCTGGGTTACCCAGAGAATAGCCATCCACGTTTAATTTTATCCAACTAAAATAAGGTCAACACCAAAAAACTTCTAATATCGACAAATCGTCCATTGATGATGGTTCTAAGACTTATCTATGGCTTGATAATTGGCACCTTGATGGAGTTCTTTTTTTTGCTAGAAGATCATATCTATTAAAAAGAAAAAGAAGAAAAAGAATGTACATGGAAAAAGAAACAAGCTGTACGGAATTAGTTGAAAACTAATCCACCTTCGGAATTGCCATCAGCGGAGAAGAAATCAAAGCTAAAACCCAGCCAAACCAAAAAATAGACAAAGCAACAAAAGCACCATTATTTAAAATAGTATCTAGGCTGATTGTGCCTATCAACATCTAACTCCATGGCAACTAGCGTAGGCCAAGAAGCTATTGGAGAGGACTCTTCCAATTTTGCAGCAGACTTTGCAAGGAAATCAGCCACTGGGTTAGCTTCACGTAGGCAATGAGTAATTTTCCAGGATATGGACTGTAGGTAGGGCCTAAGCTCATCCACCTCTGAAGCACATACCACGGGACTTTCCATTGAGAAATAAGAAGAGCCACGGCCACCGAGTCACACTCAACCCATAATTGGGTAATATTCAACGCTCTAGCCATTTCCAGACCATAAATAACTGCTAGGACTTCAGCTTCAAAGATTTTGTACACTCCCAGAAATTGTCTGAAGGATTGTATCACCTCAGCTTTATCATTCCGGAAGACTCCACCAGCCCCTGCCTTTCCTGGGTTCCCTAGGGAGCACCCATCAGAGTTAAACTTTACCCATCCTGGAGGGGGAGGACGCTAGAAAACTTCTAAGATCTCCCTGGGTTTATAGGGAATTCTAGAAATACCCAGCCGTCTAGCACAAAGAAGTGCCTCGAAAGGGAGGGGGGATCCAGAAACCGCTATCTCCTGGAGGCTGATCTCACTCTTAACCATTGCAAAACAATGATTGGCTGTTATCAATTTTTCCTCAAATCGTCTTGCATTCCTTACCTGCCATATGAAATATAGAAGAAGGGAGAAGCCACTTAGCCACACTCTTTTAAAATAACACTTTCTAGCAGTTGGTTTCCACCATGCGCAGAGATTTTCACATCCACAAATGGAGGCCATTGCACATTAAAACCAAAGCAGAAATCTCTCCATATGCTAGAAGAAAATTCACATTTGTAGAAAATATGGATCAGCGATTCCTCCTCTTTGCCACACAGCGAGCACTGAGATACAAGAGGAATTCCTCTTTTACAAACATTGTCATCGGTTGGCAATTTATTCTGTATCATTCGCCAAGCAAAAGTCGCTTGTCTTGGCTGAATACCAGAACACCAAATAAGAGAATACCAACTAATTATTTGATGTTTCTCCCTATATTCTTCCCAAGCTGATTTTATAGAGAAAACACCTGAAGAGGTTAACCGCCAAACACAAGAGTCTTCTACATTCTGGATGAGAATATTTTTTGCTTGGTCCCACTTTTGGGCAAGGAAAGTAGAATCGACTGGAGGAAAATTTCAAGAGAAATTATCAATAAAATCTGTAACTTTCACCTTAGTACCAGAGAAAAGGGATTGATCCAGATTGGAGAGCTCTGCAATAGACTTTGAGTCCAGCCACCGATCCTACCAGAAATTGATTTTCTCCCCATTACCTACAATCCATTGCTCATGTTCGGAATTAAAATTCCACACCTTCTTCAAGCCAGGCCATATGGAAGAGGATTTATATCCCATTTTCAGCGAACCATCAACATTAATAAATCGATCCTTGAAAAATCTGCTCATGATGGAGTCTTCATGCTCAATCTGCCACGCTAATTTACATAAACAAGCAAAGTTCACTTCACGCAATCTTCTGATGCCCAAACCACCTTCTTTTTTTGGTTTACACACCTTATCCCATTTAATCACAATCTTCTTCGAGACCTCCATATCCCCTGACCAGACAAAATTTTGGATCCAATGCTCTACCAACTTCATCGATCCTTCGAGCCACCAATATATAGAGAAGTTATGGATTGGAATCCCAGAAATGACCGACTTAACAAGTTCCACCCTTCCAGCCATAGATAGGAGTTTCCCTTTCCATCCTGCAAGTCTGCCTTTTATCTTATCCAGAAGAGGAAGAAGGTGGTTATTTTTCACTTTTCCTTTAAAGATCTCCACCCGCAGGTATTTGGTGGGAAGGGTAGCTGCTGCCACTCCCAAATACTCAGTAATAAATTGTCTTCTATGAGGAGCAATTTTTCCAAAAAATATCTTGCTTTTCTCCAAGTTAATCTTCTGACCAGAGAACTCCTGATACTTGGATAGAAAAGCATGGAGCTGCTTAACATAAGTGGCAGAGCCATTCATAAAAATGAAAATGTCGTCTGCGAAAAGCAGATGAGAGGGAGTAACAGCACCTCTTGGACCCGAGAGAGATTTCATCTTACCTTCCACAACCATATTTTTGAGGCCTCTACATAGCACTTCCTCGGCCAAAATGAACAGAATAGGAGAGATGGGGTCCCCTTGTCTCAAACCACGGCCAACCCCAAAAAATCCCACTGGACCTCCATTCAATAAGATAGAAATCCTTGTTGAAATAAGCAACTGGTGAACCCCGTTAATCCACTTTGGGGAGAAGCCAAATTTTTCTAATGTGGCAAGCAAAAAATCCCAAGAAAGGGAATCATAAGCCTTTTGCACATCCAGCTTTATGCCCATACCACCTCCCCTTACTGCAGAGTGCATCCCTGATGGGGTTCTAATTGTTAATTATGGTGATAGAATTAGATATAATATGGGATCGTATAGGTTGGCTAAGGTGTCTTCCATTCTTCGAGATGGCATTTGGGACCTTGGTCTCAGTACTTCAAATGCTTTGATTGAGATGTGGAACAAATTACCAAGTATTAAGTTGAGACCTAGCGGTAGTGGCAACACAATCCTGTGGATGGCTAATTCCTTTTGTTGCTTTACCTCAAACTCGACTTGGACTTTGGTTTTGTTCTATTGCTCAATTGTCCCATGGTACAAAATTGTTTGGTTCTCCTTTGCTATTCTAAGGCATTCATCCTCGATCTGGAGAGCTATGACCTATTGTCTTCTCACTCAAGGCTTTCTTATGCATAGAAATATTTCTGTCCCTAATTGTTGCCTATGTTGGAATTCCTTTGAAAGCGTTGAGCTTTTGTTTTTTGATTGTCCTTTCTCTAAGTTGATTTGGGGAAGTATTCTTCGCAAGTTTTGGCTGAGTCCTAGAATTATTCTTCCATTTGAAAGAGAAAGGAAATGGATTTTAAATGCTTTTAATGGTAAAATCCTTTGTGATCATCTTGGAAAGTTGGTATTCAGTGCAACTTTATATCATATTTGGTGGGAAAGGAGCAAAAGAAGATGGACTACCAATTCTCGTTCACTGGAGCAGATTAGGGATGCTATTACTTTCGATATGAGGAATTAAATTCTTCATAATTTGTTGTTTGCCCAGATACAATTAGAAATCGGTTCTTGGCTTCTTCGTGGGACCTTCCTCTTCTCTCCGCCCCCTTAGATTAGGCATCTTCTTGGGACCTTCCTCTCTTCTATACCCCCTCCCCCATTTTCTTGTATCATTCTCTTTTTTATTGTTTCCCCTCCCCCCATTTTTTTAATTATATCTCTCCCTCCCTTTTTTGCTTTTTTTTTCCTCCCCTCTTTTTCATTGTATATCCCTCCCTTCTTTGGCTTGTTTCTTCCTCACCCCCCCTTTGGGTTTATCCCCTCTCTTAGGGGTTTGAGGCCCATCTCTTCAGGGCTTGGTAGGGTTTTCACCCTGGTCTAGCCAATTTGGATTTGTATGTCTTATTTGTTTTTCTTTCCTGCTTTAATATATTTTTCATTCACCCAAAAAAAAAAAAGCTTAATAAACAAACCTCTCAGATGATTCAACAACTACCAATCAGTGTATATTGTTTGTGCATATTGAGGCCTTAATGTTTGAGGAATAGTACTAGCTAATTGTAGTTTTTAAAATTAGAAAATTTAGGTTCAAAAATAGGGCAAGGCAAGGCGGGGTCTCCCAAAGAGAAGGAAGAAAAAGCAGCGACTAGGAGAAGAGGGGTTATTGTTGCATGTTTACTTTCTATTTTTCCCTAAATGAAGGGGTAGAATTAAAAATATTATTGACGGAAAGGGTAAAAGAAATTAAAATTGTTTAATTAAAAATATTACATAGTTTGAACATTAATTAAAGAAGTTATACACATGGCTGAATGAGGAAGTGCCACATACGGATAGCACAAACATTCTTACTACCCTAGAAGCAGAGAAATTTTATTCCTTAAATGCCATATTACAATCTTCCATTCTCTCTTTTATTTTGCACTCTCCCACATATCATAATATCTCTGCCATTACAACCATCTAATTGAATGTGCATATCCCGATTCCTCTCTAATAGGAAAGCCAATATTTGAGGAGATAATGCATTAATAGTAGGAATTTGAATGCCTTCCATTCCAACTTGCACAAGACCCTCAGAATTTCTTCTAACCACTCCCAAGTACCAACAACATGGGAAAATGGATCAGCTGCTCGTACGATCACCTGGTCCAATGCCTTCTCCAGTTTCCTTAGGCTGCCCAATCTCTTCTTGATTTGTTTGAGCAGATAAGGCAGGAGAGCGATCTCTTGCATGGGAAGAAATCCCACCCAAGATGGAAACTTTCATAGCCAGAGCAACACTTTGGGACCGAGCATCACCACCGTCCTCAAGGAAGATCATCCCTGGATTACTTTCCCCTCGCTGCTCCTCCTCCTTGGAATCCACCCATTTCTTCTCCCTACATGCATGGACCATGTGCCCAACCTTCTTGCAGAATGTACTTCTGCTCATGCCATCCTCATAAACGATTAATTGTTTGAACCAGAAAGCTTCACCCATGCCAGGTTGCTTCCTTTCCACTTGAATCTCATCCACTCTTTTTGCTCCTACCTCCACCTCCACCTAGACCCTCACGAAAGATCCCATAGTAGTAGATCGAGTGTGTCCATCCAAGGCCACTGGCCTCCCTACCACTTTAGCCATGGGCAACAAGATATTTTCATGCCAATACTCTAGTGGAAGGTCCGGGAACCTGATCCACACCAGCTTGGTTGAAATATTGTCAGCGTGAACGTCGAAATCAGGCTTCCAGCATTGGAATCTGATCACCTGCCCGCCAACCTTTGTCAGGCTCCTTCTCCACATCGCCACCATATCTCCCCCATGTTCAAATTGAAAGAGTATATACCCCTTCCCCATTAGAGCCATTCTAACGCTTCCTTGGAGATTCCACGATTCAATAGCCTCTTTTCGAATATCATTCATAGAAATAAATCTGAAATTTGCCCTCCCAATCAAAGCGAATCTAAATTGCAACAACCTTTCCTCGTAGGCATCTTGTGGTATGATAATCTTGGTGCATGAGCCTGCATGTATAGGATCTGGGAGTAGTTCCATGTCTGGGAAAACCCTTCCCACCACTGACGAGTATGATCTCACACCAATCCGATTCTACTTATCCCCTAACCCTTCAGATCGCCCCTCATTCATATCACCCCCTGTCCTTGCCCTGTGGCATTCCCCCCTCCTCCCCTCAAGTCTGCGCTGGCCTCAAGTACTCCATGATCAAAGGTTGTCTACCCCGATCAGGTGGCCAACCGCCCTCCGGAGTCTGTTCGTCATTCTCTTGCACAGCCTTCATCCACTCAAATTAAGACCTATTCGCACTCTCATTCTCTCTTTCTCCTAGTCTCTAATTGTTGATTGTAATTAAATATTAATATCTTTTCAAAATTGTTGATGATTTAGAAAATAAATTAAAGTATCTTAAATCTAAGAAAAGTAAAGACCATTTAAAGCTCGTTTAAAGCGTTATTGGTACATTACCCTGTTTAAGGCCCAATTATAGCCTAATTAGGAGAGGCCAGATTAAAGCCCAGAACTCGATCGATCCCGACACGACACCGACTGAGATAGACTCATTCCTTAAATAGGTAGGTCATGGTCCGAGGACATAGGCCCGCCGGCCCCCAGCTAGGCCCAACCCTCACCGATTGAAACCCTTAACCATGTATACATCTAGTTGGAGGACTTTCGTATTTAACAACTTGCTTGAAAATAAACATCTCTGAAGAATTTGCATGCTCCCTTTCAACATATATTTCTTCCACATGAGGCTACGAATCACCAAGTCAATGCAGATTCTAGCAAAGTGACCATAGTGGGAGTCTATTGTTCTCTAATCAATTGCAATCGGGTGCCCCACTGCCTTTGCCATGGTTAACAACATCTCTTCATCCCAGATTCTTTGTGGAAGGTTAGGGAATCTTACCCACACAAGACAGTGCGTAGTGTCCTCATAATCACATTAAAAATTTTATAAAATTAAGAAGCAAATTGAAATTGGTTGTCATTTTGTAAGTTACCAATTTTGTCAAAAAGCACTTCATTTACTACACATCTTTCCAAATATCAATTAACAAATATTTTTACCAATGGTCACAATTTTATGTTTCTTCAATCGGTTTCTACTATCCAAACTTCAAATGATTTCTCAAGGTTCATAATCTCGGTTCTTGGATCGGGATCAATCTTAGTTGATACCAATCAAGATCGCCCTAAATCGAGCTTAATCGAATGGATTTACCCCTATATTTTTTTTGTATCGATTCTATTACCCTACCCTTGGGTCTTACCAGTAGATTGGTATCAAATTGGTCTCAGCCGATACAAATCAGATCTTGATGGATTCATTAATCGCAATCCGAGATTATGAATCATGTTCACCATTGTGAGTTTAAAGGAAGGTGATAGCTGTATAAGTTCTGTAATATCATTCTTACATATTTTTCTTTTTTGGGTAAAATTATTACATCTGAATTTAGTTATTTTTTTCTCATGTAAACTTTCCCATCCTATTAAGTGAATAAAAGATTCAAAGTTGTAATTTTTATTTTTTATATTTACTCCATTTTTATTTTTGGAACATCCTCAAAGGGATAAAGTTTTTCCTCCTCACACGTGTGTTGTTTCATTAAAATTTATTTTTTTAACATTTATTCTCAAAGATTTTGGAATGAATTTTTTTCATGGGAAATTGGATCTAGGTGATCAGTTGTAATTCGGGAGAAATTAGAATTCTAATTTTTTTTAATAGTTAAGAATTCTCATGTTGGTGAACAATAGCTAGAGTTTTGCTTGGGAGGGATATTTGTCCATTTGATGCTGTTTTTTTTTTTATTTATTTATTAAGAAAAATCAAAGGAGGAGAATCTCCTACCAGAGTCAAGAGTTACAAGACAAAGAGGTGGTTCAAGCCACCAAGCAAGAAAAATTCCCATGCGAGATGCCCCTACAACTAAGACATGAGCTTCCTTATTAACAGTACGAGGAATAAAACGAAAAGAGGTAAAAGAAAAACCTACGAAAAAAGAAAGAATATCATCAACCACATATTTTGTTGCCCAATCAATTGTAGATGGAAATGAATTTAAAACCCTAATGATAGGTTGATAATCACTAAAGTACATCACTGATGAGAAGCCGCAAGCTAATGCAAGTAAGACTCCATCACGTATTGCCTCAGCCTCAGTAGCAGCAGCCAAGACACTCCATCCCACCTTGCATTTAGCGCCTATAAAGGTTCCTTCATGGGATTTAATCACAACACCTCTACAGCCTCTTCTTGTTGTAGCATTCCATGCCCTATTGGAAGAGATTTTTCTCTTGTATTTTATTAGAAAAAATACTATTTGCTAAAAGTATGATGAATTTATATATTTTTTATTTAATTAGGTAAAGAAAGATCAATTGGATTGCATGTATGGGACACATGGATGATGAAGTACAAGCCTCAACTAACCATGGAGTAGAGAGGGACTATATTGTCGTCCACGGCGTAGTGATATCTTTCTTGCTATACAGTTAGCTTTAGTGTTTGACTCATTAGAAATGAAGCAAAAATGAGTGGCCGGCGACAAAATTTGGGATTCAGCTCCTCTACAGCTCAGAGGTGAGCTGCCATTCTGGTTGCTCGGGCTGGATGGGCAACACCTGTTATTTTTTAATCCAAGGGAGGAGAATATCAAAGTTGTATTGGCAAGGTTGAACTGTTGAAGGTAAGGACCAGGGGGTATTTGGCTAATCAAAAAGGGGAAATACCCAATTTTCGTTCGCCTCCCTTGCAGTGCTTTGGAAGGTGTGTGGGAATGAGGTTCTTGAGATTAGAAGTGAGACGCTAAAAAACTTAAGCAATTCCTGTTCTTTGAGCTGGTAACAGTGACAAAATCAGATAAGACAACTAGAATCAATGAAGAAGATGAAAGAAGAGATCGACTAAGAGATCAAATGAAAGAAGAAGAGAACCAAAAGAGAGCTCAACTAGGGAGAATAAGGCTACTAGGGAGAAGAAGGCTAACGGTTGGGAATCAAATCACCTTTATGGTCAGCTAGAGGTAAAATATGACCAAACCACCACTGTAGTTAGAAGTATTTAACAACATCAGTAATAGCAAAACACAGGGAAGAGTGGTAAGAGAGGAAGCCGAATCCTTTGAATCCAAAGCATGGGAAGGGAGACGAACGAAAATTGGGTATTCCCCCTTTTGATTAGCCAAATACCCCCTGTTTCTCACCTTCAATTTAGGGGTGCAAGTTTGGCCCTGATGCCGCAAATCTGGCATTGGCTCGACCTGATCCCAAAAATTTTGGCCCTGAGGGTTCAAGTCAGGGTTAGTGCAGGTAAGGGTTGATGCCTTTGGCCTGCCCAGCATGCCCTAAACCAGCCTGATTTTTTTACCTTGAGTTTAGGCATTGGTTTTGGCCCTACCCGACCCTTGTTTTTGCCCCTGATGTTGACTTTGGATTTTTTATTATTCTTAGGATGTTCTCTTTGTATAACATGACAAGGGTTTTGAGATCTTCAGATTGTTTGCCTTATTAGGATGATCTCTTTGTTTATCATGACAAATAATTGAAATTATTTTGGATTATTTGCTTTCTTAGAATGATCTCCTCTTTATTTACCATAATAGTTGGAGTTATTTATATTGTTTGAATATTTGCTTTAGGATGTTTGCCTCATGACAAGTAATTTGTGACTTTTTGTTTTTTCTCTTCTCTTTATTATGAATATTTTTTATTTTTTAGTTATTTTATATTTTACAGGGTCAGGGTCAAGGTATACCCGGCCCTTGATGGCAAACCTGGGTCAGAGTCAGGGTCAGGGTCTGGGTTAGGGCCAGTCAGGGTCATCCCGACTTGACCCTAAAAAACCAGCGTCAATCAAGGCTAGTAAGGGTTGGGCTGAACCCTGAAGGGTTGGGACTGAGTTGAAGTTTTGTGGCCCTAAGTCAGGGTTAGGGCGGGTTTTGGCCCAGTTAAGGGGACTCAAGGTTGGATTAGGGTTTTAAGAAGCCCGGCCCAACCCGGCCTTGTTGCACCCCTACTTCTTCCTTGCCAATACAACTTGATGTTTTCCTCCCTTGGATTAAAAAATAACAGGTGTGGCCCTTCCAGCCTGAGCCACCAGAATGGCAACACACCTTAGAGGAGCCGAATCCCAAAATTTGTGGCCAAATGACGGATGTGATGGGTTGGGCTTTCTATCTTAGGTTACGAACTCCACCAAAGAGAAAGGTCTAAAGGAGAATAATATAGTGTATAAAGATATGTTCTAGTTCAACTACAGCTGCCTAGTGCATTGGAGTTATATGAATCTGGATCTAGGGACTTATACCATACGTACTGGAAGCAAGAATAACCTTCGTTCATAAAACTTTGCCAGATATGGAGAATCTCTCGTTCCCTCATTTTGTCATTATTGTCCTCCTCTTTGTTTCAGGTCTCTCTCTCTCTCATATATATATATATGTATATATATGTGACTAATTTGATTGTTTACGTGCGTACTATAGTTGCTACAAAAATGGTACCCATGGTGGATGCAGCAAGAGGAGAGATTTCAGGAGTTGGCACTGCAAAAGCTTCTTGCAGCAATTTTGAGTGCAACATTTCGTGCTATCCTTTTCGAGGAAGTTGTACATCGGATGGAGTTTGTGGTTGCAGCCCACCAAATATCCCACCAGCAGCCATAATGTATTGAAGGATCTTCCTCCTGGATGGATGGGAATGAAGATTGGTAGCAATTATTTTATTTTAAAATCGTATGAAAATAAGGATTTACTTGATCGATTAGAGAGAGAGAGAGAGATTTGAGTATAGTGGGGGGAAAAGAATGGATGAAGGAGGGAGAGTCTCCAACGAGAGCGATCTGGGCGACCATGATGGTAGGCCACCGGACAGAGGCAGGCAGTCCCTCCTCACGGATTTCTGGTAGAAGAAGGAAGTTTTGTCGGCAAGGATTGGTTTGGCACCACCACCACCACTACAGGAGAATGGGCTGGAGGCAGTTGCTCATGAAAAAAAGGCCTCTTATTCCACTATTGTGGGTGGTGGAATCCCAGATGTTGATACTCTGCCTGACCCCGTCCAGGTTGGATCTTTGACAACGGTTATCATCCCATAGGAGGCTTATGAAGAAAGATTAGGAACTTTTGGATTTGCACTAATAGGACGAACAAACTTTAGATTTGTTTCCTTGGATGATATTCGTCAGGAGGCGAAGAACACATGGACGCTGAAAGGAAGGATTGCTTTTGCGCCAATGGGGAAAGGATTCTTTCTCCTACAGTGAGAAATAGAAGCTGACATGATCATGATCTGGAAAAGAAACATTGTGAAGGTTGGTACCCAAACCATTAGATTCCAACGATGGAAAAGGGATTTCAATGTTCACGAAAAACAGGCAGTGACAAAGATGGTCTGGATTCGTTTTCCAGATTTGCCGATGGAGTATTGGCACGAGAAAATTCTGCTTACCATGGCCAAGGTGGCAGGTAGGCCAATGGCGATTGATCATCGAACTCGAGTAGCTACAATGGGAGGTTGTGCCAGGGTTATGGTAGAACTTGAAATAAACAACAAGAGAGTGGAAGAGATTCAAGTTGAGCATCGTCAACCTGAAACGGGAGATCGCTTTTGGTTCTCACAGTCTAATCAATACGAAGACAACTTGGGAATGTGTGGATACTGCAAAAAGACTGGTCATACTATCCAATCCTACAGAAATTTAAAGAAACGCAATGAACAGCCTATTGTATCGGCTCATGGAGACGATGGTGTGGCCAATGGTGGTGCAACCAATGGAGGTGCAACCAGTGGTGGTGCAACCAGTGGCGGTGGTGCTGCAACCAGCGGCGGTGGTGCTGCTCGGCCTCCATCCAGAGATGCTGAGCCGTCCAATGATGAGATTCAAGAGCCACATCAGCCAGCTAGCGAATCCCTCGCTCTCAGACACCTTCCAATTTAGGAGTCATGAGATCTCTAGGATTTTCTCAAAATAAGGAAATAGATCACTACCCACCTCTAATGGATCTATGGAGATCCTAATTCCTATCCAACAGAGAGTGGATGACTCAGCAGAACATAATTATTCTCAACTGAATCAAGACCTGCGTGATTCACCTAATGCTCAATCTCCCCCACATCAGCATTTGGTTCTTGGGTCGGATGGGTCTCCTAGATCGGGTGGGTTTTCTACTTCATATAAATCATAGCTAGGAAAATATCATCACTACTATGCAGCCATCATCCATTCTGGGCGGTGCTGTAGTAGTGCATCATGACGAGATCAGTCACATAGATGACTTAGCCATTCAGGCAGCATCAGTGCAGCAATCAAATGCAAACCTTGCACGCAGGAAGGAGAAAGGCGCTATCCCCCATGGTCAGACCAGAAGGTCTGAAAGGCTTGGTCATCACCAATAGTGACTTATGAGAGTTCTATACTGGAATGTCAGGGGCTTTAAGGAGGCTGCAACGCTTCTGGCCTTGAAAAGTATGGCTAAGGAGCGAAATCCTGATGTAATTTTTCTTGCAGAGCCGATGATAGATACTTCGGCTGTCCCCACTCTATATTTTAGTAGAATGGGGTACCATGCAGAGCTAATTTCAAATGAAAGAGCTGATAAGGTGCCTAATCTATGGCTGATGTGGAGGAGAGGTATCTCAAAACCGACTATAATTTCTCTCTCAAATCAGCAGCTCACTATTTAGTTTGACTGGAAGGATAAAACTATTCTCCTCTCCCTAATTCATGCAAGTAGTTTTCGAGCATCAAGAAGAGAATTGTGGACTCAGCTCGCTTCTGTTCCAGGGCAGGCTGATCCATGGCTTATGGTTGGTGACTTTAATGCTACTCTTGCTTCGCACGAAAAGAGGGGGCCCTGAGCCTTTAGCTTGGGCTTAGCGGTAGAATTTGAGGCAATGATTGATGCCTGTGCTATGATTCAAACCCCTTCTCAGGGCCAAAAATTTACCTGGACAAATAATAGGTGTCAGGAAAATGTGGCGGCTGTTCTAGATAGAAGTTTTTTCAATGAAGCTTGGTTCGACTACTTTCGAGATTGTGCGCAGACGGTTCTCCAACGAGATTTCTTGGATCACTGCCCACTGCTGATTGTCTCTGAGGCATGCCCAAAACCAGGTAATTGTCCATTCCATATGCATAAATTCTGGCTTGATGAACAGTCTTTTCTCAATGTGGTTAAAGATATCTGGTCGCAGAATATTATTGGCTCTGGTGCTTATGTCTTAACCCAGAAACTCAAGCAGCTTAAACCTGCTATCAAGATTTGGTCCAGGTAGACTTTTCCTAATTTTGAGCTAGAGCTAATTAAATCCAAGGAAGCCTTGGCTGAAATCCAAAACCAAATCCAAGCTTCAAGTATGAATGATACTTCATTCGGGAAGGAAGCCGATGCAAAAACAGCTTACCTAACTACTTTGAAAAATCATGAGAAATTATGGGCTGAAAAATTTCGAGTTAAATGGTTGAAGCAAGGAGACAGGAATACAAAATTTTTCCATCTCTATACTAAGATTAGAAGAGCAAAAAACATGATCAGAATGGTGCAGCACCCTGACGGGTCAAAAATCTTTAATAGAGATGGGATATCCAGCTGCATGATTGAATATTTTGAAGCCTTTCTCAAGCATTCGCCAACCTCTGATCACTTGGAGCTCTTGGATGCAATTCCAAAACTTGTGGATGATGTGGATAGGATTACTTTAGACTCGATCCCAGGCCCTGTGGAGATTAAGAGGGCGATCTGGGACCTGGATCTAGATAGCTCTCCAGGTCTAGATGGTTTCCTTGAATATTTTTTCAGACACTATTGGGAGGTTGTAGCTGAAGATTTTATTTGTGCTATCAAGGATTTCTTCATTCATGAGCACATAACCACTGGTATCAACAATAACTTTCTTGCTTTAATTCCCAAAGTTACTGGTGCTTCCACCTTGGATAAATTCCGCCCCCTTTGCATGGGGAATTTTTTCTACAAAGTGCTATCAAAAATTTTAGCCGCAAGGATGTCTTTTTTATTGCCTAGACTAATATCTAAAGAGCAAGGGGCATTTCAGAAGGGGAAATTGATCCAGACGAATATTGGCCTGGCATCTGAAATGGAAAATGTCATGTATTCTGCAACCAGAGGAGGGGGCATGGGGATCAGATTGACATTCAAAAAGCATTCAACACCATCTCATGAGATTTTTTATTCCATTTTATGAGGCGTTTTGGTTTCTCTGAGAGGTGGATGAACTGGATTTATCAGATCCTCTCTTCATCAAAAATTTCCATATTATTAAATGGAGGTCCTGTGGGTTATTTTAATGTTGAAAGAGGCTTGTGTCAAGGAGACCCGATCTCCCCCATTCTTTTTATTCTTGCTGAAGAGGTTTTGTGCAAAGGCATGAGCAGAATGGTTCAGGAGGGGAAAATCAAACCTTTACATGGCTCTCGAGTAGAATTGATGCCAATCCATCTTTTTGCTGACGACATATTTATATGCGTGAATGCTTCTTTTAAATATGTGAGGAATTTGGATGCTTTTTTGACGAAATATCAAGAACTCTCTGGCCAACGGATAAACCATGACAAAAGTAAGCTCTTTATGGGGAAGATCAGCCCTGCTCGGATAAGAAATATCTCAGATGCTGTAGGTATCTCGGTCTGCAATTTTCCTACCAAATATCTTGGGGTTCAAATTTTCAAAGGTAGGGTAAAAAAACAATTTTTGCTATCTATTGTCGACAAGGCAAAAGATCGAATGGCAGGATGGCAGGATGGAAAGGAAAGCTTCTTTCCATGGTTGGTCGAGTTCAATTGGTGCACTCAGTGATCCAGGGTATGCCAGTTCACAATATGTCAACTTATTGGTGGCCTAACTCCCTTATTTCCTTAATGGAAAAATGGATGCAGAATTTCATCTAGATGAGCAATAGAGACAGTTCCAAGGCTGTGACAGTTAGCTGGGACAAAGTTTACAGACCTAGGGATGAAGGCGGTTTGGGCATTCGTCACCTCCAGGACATAAATAAATCTCTGCTTTGCAAACAATTGTGGAACATCAAACATGGCTCTTCTGGAATTAGCAGAATTTTTAAAGCTCGATTTCTCACAAATGGAAATCTCAGAGATTGCTATAAATCTTCTTCCATATGGCCAGGTATGCGGAAAATTTGGAGTTTTGTTCAAAGCAGAGAATGTTGGATTATTGGCAATGGTAATGATGTGAATCTTTGGCATGACAACTGGATTGGTCAAAAATCAATCATTGAGAGTTGTGGCATCAACCCTGAAATCACCAAAGGTTCTTCTTTGAAGGTGGCGAGCCTGATTAATAATCACCATTGGGAAATTCCTACTGCCCGATTTCCCCCATTACAAGCATGTTTTGAAGAAGCTCGCTCCATTTGTCTGCCCCACCTTGATGTTAAAGATAGGTGCATCTGGAGCTGCACTGCATCGGGTGCTTTTTCCTCCTTATCGGCTTGGGAGGAGATTAGGAAACGCAACCCAAAAGTTCCTTGGTATCCCATTGTTTGGAATAACTTATTGCAACCAAGGAAATCTACATTTGGGTGGCGCCTCATGTACTGCAGACTGCCCACTGATAATGCAATCTCCGTGAAAGGGATTCCCGTTGTCTCTATTTGCAATTTTTGCCTGTCTGACTGTGAAACTTTTAATCATCTTTTTTTGAGATGCAGCTTTGCTCTGAAATTTTGGGATAAATTCCTCAATTGTTTTGGTGTTTCTTGGCCTGGTATCGAAAACATTGATGCTTTAACTCAGTGGTGGAATAGAAAGTGGAGAATTTTATTGCTAAAGGATGCTTGGGTGATGGGCCTTATCATTGTGATGGATAATTTATGGAGGGAACAAAATACCAGGCGTTTCGAAGGTACACAGCTTGACTGCTCTATCCTTTTGAAAGAATAAAGCAAGATTTCAGTAGAGCCAATGTTATTATTCATGACCAAATCAAAAATCCAGCTGATCTCATTTGCTGCCGAACATTTGGGCTTCAAATGGGTTCGATCCGAGAATCCTGTATTTTGGAAGTTTTTTGGTGCAAGCCTGTGCGTGATTAGAAGAAGTTGAATGTGGATGGTTGCTCCCTTGGCAATCCTGGAAGAGCTGGTTCTGGTGGAGTGCTGAGAAACAATAATGGGGCTGTATTGGGCTCTTTCAAAACTTTCACTGGTATCCATTCGAATTATATGGCTGAGTTTAAAGCTCTAATGGAAGGCCTGAGTTTGGCAAAAGACTTTGAAGTTAGACTACCTTGGATTGAGAGTGACTCTGCTACAATGGTCACTACGGTCCAAGCAAGAAGCATCCCTTGGTATGTTGAGTAGGAATGGAACTCATTGCAGCCTTACTTGAGCTCCATAACATGGAAAATCTCTCACTGTTTCAGAGAAGTAAACTGCATTGCTGACTTTCTAGCTAAGGAAGCTGCTAAGAAAAGGTTAATGGAAAGGAATGCAATTTTTCCCAATCATATAAGGGATGAGATCAGTCATGATGCTGAGCCTAGGCCTAGATATAGGTTTAATTAATATTGGGTTTTTTTCGCCTCTGTTGATGGCAATGCCGAAGGTGGAGGTTAAAAATCCATTTCCTTTGCTTTTATCTGTAATTATTTTTTCTTTTTTAATGAAATTCTCATCCTTTTAGAAAAAAAAAAAAGGATTTACTTGATCAAGTTACTGCTATCAAGTAGAATACTTGTAAGATCCAAAGCAATTCTAGTTTGACAATTTAAATAAATAAAATAAAATTTCGATTCTCTGTATGACATATGCTGCTTTGTGATTTGAATTTTTTTTTTTTTTAAGAAGAGGATATGTATTCTCAAGAGGAGCCTACTCCACGAAACACAAGAAAAATGATGCTGCAGGGACAACCCCTCAGTTGATCCAACCGTCTATAGGGGTCTGACCATGAGTCAAAGGTGTCAAATCCCTCTATAGGCGGCTGGATCACCGGAGGAGATGCCCCCCAGGGGAGCTGATCCAAACTTGAATAGGGCAGCCTCAAGGCATAGAAATGGCCGATTACAACCTAATTAATGTTGGAAAGTGGAAACATCCATTATATCAAAGAGCAACATAGAAAAGGCAACATAGCATTTGACTTTTTGTTTTCTTTGTAAAATATTTTTCCTCAGATAGAAGGATAAGAAGAGGCCCAAAAGCACATACTCATAATATATCATAATAGAGCAAGATAGTATGGAGAAACATGAGGTATAGGGGGAGAGAATATAGAAAGATATAGATTTTTTTTTTTTTTAGTATTAATAGAAAGGTATAGTTAGTAAAAAGATAAATAGAGAGATTATGAATCAATAGAGAAAAATTATAATAAAAGATGGGAAGAATCGAAGAATCTAATGGGAGACGAAAAAGAAGAAAAGAGTTTTATTTGATTTGATTTGATTTTCTTAAATGAAAAATGTTTCAAAAGGAAAGTCGGAGAGAGTAGAGAAAGAAGGAGACATAACCAACGTGAGATCCCTATTTTTGTTATAGAAGGCTTGGTGAGAGTTTGAGAAAATAAAGAAACTATTTATTTAGAAAATATTTAAGTCATGAGAATATATATATATATATATAAAGCATATTGAAATTGATTGTCATTTTGTACGTCACTGTTTTCATCAAGAAACATTTCTTTTACCACACACCTTTCCAAATATCAATTAAAAAATATTTTTACCAAAGCTCACACTTCTATGCTTCTTCGATCGGTTTCTACTATCCAAACTTCGAATGATTTCTTGAGGTTCGTAATCTTGGTTCACAGGTCGAGATCAATTTTAGTCGATACCAATCCGGATCGTCCTAGATCAGGTTGGATCGATCCCCTATATATATTTTTTAAATCGATTTATTAACTTTTACCCTTGGGTCATACCAGCGGATTGGTATGAAATCAGTCTCGGCCAATACTGATTAGATCCAAGTGAATTCACTGATCCCAATCCGAGATTACGAACCATGTTCACCATCATGAGTTTGAAGGGAGGTGTTAGCTGTATAAGTTCTCTAATATCATTCTTACACTTTTTGTTTTTGGGGTGAAATTGTTACATCTTCTATAGTTCTTTTTTTCCTTGTGTGGAACTTCCCATCCTAAGTGATTACAAGATTCAAAGTTTTACCTCCTCCCTTTTTTTTTTTTTTCAATAAAAATTTAACCCCAATTTTTTTTTTTTGGCACATAAATCCCTCAAAGGGGAGAAGTTCTACCTTCTCACACATATGCGTGTGTTTCCTTTTAATTTTTTTTTTGGCATTTATTCTCAAAGATTTTGGAATGGATTTTTCATGGGAAATTGGATCCAGATTTTTTTTTTTTTTGGCTAGAATATCATTTGAATTAACAAAGAAAATGAAAAATGTAATACAGAAGGGATAAAAACACCCAAGCGAAATATAGACAATTAAACTGAGCAGAGCAGAGACGGACTTAATCCACCTTTGGCAATGCCATCAGCAGAAAAAGCCATCAGCCAACTCTCCTCCACAAAGTGTAGAAGACTGAATTAGAGCGCTAGAGCAGTCTATATCTCGGACGACCGAGGCATCCATGTCCAGATCCATTTTTACCAAGGCCTGCCAGAATGTCACTGGCAAAGAGGTTTCAAAGCTGGTGGCAGACTTTGACAAGAAATCCGCTACAGAATTTGCTTTACGAAAGCAGTGCGTGATCATCCACTCCACCCTTTCAAGGTAGGGTAAGCAGTAAATCCACCTTTGCCAAAATTTCCAAGGAATTTTTTTTTCTACAAAAGATGAACCACCACGACTGAGTCACATTCAATCCACAAACTCTGCACCCCAAATCGGTTTGTAGCTTCAATTCCTGCAATAATAGCCTGGAATTTCACCTCAAAATTTGTGCAAATTTCAAGGAACTCTTTGTAATGATATAACCCCTCAGCCTTCTCATTGCACAGAATACCTCCCCCACCTACTTTTCTCAGATTTCCCATCGAGCAGCTATCTGAATTTAATTTGACCCATCCTATTGGAGGAGGACACCAAAAAATTCAAATAATTCTTTTTGCCTGCACTGCATCCCTGGAAATCCCAACCTTCTAGCACACATCAAGTCTTCAATCAAAACAGCCACCCCAGAATGGGCCAAGAACGAATTTCATTTTTTATTTTCAAAAAACAAATTTTCTCAGAAGAAGAGACATCTTCATACCGCCTAGAGTTCCTCTGCATCCAGATAAAAAAAGGAATTAACACGAACCCCTTATTCCACACCTCTTTCAACAACACTGATAAAGTCAGCCTGGGAGATCTGTAGAAGGAACTCGCCTAAGGTGGGCTGGTCATCTTTGGTGTGGAAATCTTCTATTCAACCATGTCAAGCAGTTTTTGGATGGAGATTGATCAGAAATAAACTCGCTTTAGACGTGAATGTGAAAAAAAGGTGTGTCCCTCTGCCCTCAAAATGCATTTTTTGTGGTAAGTCGGAGGAGTCTAAAAATCACTTATTTTATGAGTGCAGCTTCGCCATCTCTATATGGTCTCGGTTCTGTCAATGTTTTGGTGTGTTGAGACCAGTTTTTTCTGATGAATCTGATCTGATTTCTTGGTGGAAATTGGATCCAGATGATTAGATATAATTTTGTAGATATTAGAATTTTCATTTTTTTTTTAATAGTTAAGAACTCTCATGTTGGTGAACAATAGCCAGAGTTTTTCTTCGGAGGGATTTTTATCGGTTTGAAGTATTTGTCTTGTATGTTATTAGGAAAAAGTACTACTTGCTAAAGGTATGCTTTATTTTATTTTTTTATTTGGCTAAAGAGATATCAATTTTTTTTTGATGTGTGAGACATGTGGATGATGAGGAACGAAGACTCAACTAATCATAGAGTGGAGATGGACTAAATTGTCGTACAGGCATAGATATGGTCTTTTTAGCTGTGGAGTTTGTTATAATGTTTGACTCATTAGAAATGAAGAAACAAAATTTGTGGCCAAATGACGGATATCGTAGATGATGGTTGTGCTTTCCATTTTAGACTCTGAACTCCTCTGAAGAGAAAGGTTTAGAAAGCTCAATTTGAAGAATGATTCAATCATTTGTATGTGGTTTTCCAAAACTTTTTTATTCCGTTAGCTTATAGTAGTGTATAAAGTGGATAAGATCAAACAAGATATTCTAGTTAATCAATCCAAGGGGGTAGCGCAGTTGGCGAGCAATGAACTTGGTACGAGCCATAAACTTGGACGTCATAAATTCGACCCCCACTAGACACACTTTGGGCCACTCACACGGGGGTGTTTAGTGCTCTTCACTACTTTTAATGAAAGTTGTCAAAAAATATGAAGAGACCAACCTAAAGTAAACATTCAAACAATACAAATAACTCCATACATTTCTTCCTCCCCCCTTCTATAGTATACCATATCCAAGAAAAAAAGAAAAAAAAAAATTGATATTGGAGATATAGGGTTCAGCTGGCATGGCACATTAAAAAGGAGATAAAGATGTTTCGCTTAGTCAGAAACCTTGGATCTCGTTTTCTTATGGTAAAAATCCAGTATAATCTTTTTCTTTTCTTGATTAAGATCCAGCATAATCCGATACATATGGGAATGTGTGCCCCCTTTTTTCTTTCTCTGATGGATTCTTTCAATCTTTATTGAAATATTTCATTATAAAAGTCTGGAATCTGGATCCTCTCTTCCCACAAACTCATCCTGTACATATTCAAAGCGAGAATAACCTTCACTCACAAAAATTCGCTAGAGATGGAGAAGCTCTCGTTCCCTCATTTCGTCCTTATTGTCCTCCTCTTCGTTTCAGTTCTCTCTCTCTCTCTCTCTCTCTCTCTCTCTCTCTCTGTGACTAATTTAATTATATATGTTCTTACTGCAGTTGCTACAAAAGTGGTGCCCATGGTGGACGCAGCAAGAGGACAGAATTCAGGAGCAGTCACTACAAAAGCTTCTTGCAACAATTTTGATTGTAACATTTCGTGCTATCCTTTTGGTGGAAGTTGTACTATGGATGGGGTTTGTGGTTGTGACCCACCAAAAGTACCACCATCAGCCACAAAGTATTGAATTATCTTCCTCCTGCATAGATGGGATGAAGATTGGTAGCAATTTTCTTTTGTTATCTTATGAAAATAAAAGATTTACTTGATCAAGCTACTACTGCTATCAAGTAGAATATTTATAAGAACAAAAGCAAATCTGTTTGACCATTTAAATAAATAAAAGAAAATCTCCTGTTCTCTCTCTCTCTCTCTCTGCACATTCCTCCCCTTCTCTTCGAAAGAAGAAAGAAGAGATGGAGTTGAATTGTTTGATCTCACCAACTTAATTACATTGGACGTGGGTATTCTTATATTGAGAAGTGTGCAGTTACAACTGATGAGATACAGTAAACTAATGATAGACATAAGAGTACAATTAAAAAATGATAAGATTATGTAGAGACTGCAAGAGAATGGGAACTTATAGAGGTTGCGTGCAACAGAATGGAAACTTGACGTTCTTGACTTAGTTGTGTAGAAACGCAACCCTAAAACGAATTAGAAGATAATTGAAAAACAAGAACAAGGAATGCACACAGATTTATGAGGTTCGGCAAGATTTCCTACATCCTCGGTGAGATGAGATCCTGCTTCACTATCAATGGAGAATAGGGTTACAACGCTCGTCTCTCACACCTCTCAGTATTGCTTGTATTACAGAGAAAGAAACCCTCGCTACAAATATATAGCGGGACCGCCGTCCTGCCTACCGAGGTGCTGCACCAATACTCCCTGGATTAAACGGTGATGGAAAACAAGACATTGTACACCAACAAGTTGCTAGTTTATCTTCTATGGTAAATGTGACCTTTGGAGATATATATGTAATACTCTTGCTTACTCATCCTACAAGGCTTCCCACCCCAATCATCAACATGCATAATTTTTAAATTCTTATTAGGTTTTGTGTTTCTAAATTTACAAATCAAAATATGATATTTCATTCTTTTAGTCTAATAAAGGAAGAAAACCTCCATCCATATGTCTCTGCGTACTCTCTTTTTGAAGTACTAATGGTAACACCACTTGGCTCCCAATCTCTTCTTCTTCCTCCTTTCTGCCAACACCCTCCCCTCCCACCCTGCACGGAAACCCTGGCCTGCATCACCCTATCCTGCCCCATTGTTGCATTTGGGAACTTTTAATAGAAGTTCCATTTCTTTTCCCAACAAGAATGTTTCAAAATTGAGTACACAATTTTAGGAGTCAACTGTGGAAATAAAACAGCCCCATACTCAAGAATGAGGCTCTTCCATGAGAGATCCAAGATTTCTTCCTTTCATTTTTTTTTTTTTTTTGCTAAAAATTTATTTCATTAAGTGTAAGGAAAAGACAAAATGAAACACCAATTCAGAAAAACAAGCTAACGACTCAAGCCATTCCTACCCTCCCACTTCGGCATTGCCATCAGCAGGAGGGAAGGAAGCACACAAATTTAGAAACGGTAGTGAGGTCTCCCCTCGGAGTCCCTTGATAAGAGATCCAAGATGTGAGGAGGATAAACTACATTATCTTCCAAGATACCAGTCTTGGCCGCATCTCTTGCCAGGTAATCCTCAATTGTGTTCCCTTCTCTATAATTATGAGAGATTTTCCAGATGATACTGCACAGGTAGGGCTGAAGGAAGATCCACCTCTGAAGAGCAAACCAAGGAATATTCTTTTGATGAAATGCAGCAACAACCGCGCTCTAGTCAGATTCCACCCATAGCTACTGGATTCCCATGACTTTGGCACGCATCAACCCTTCCATTAAGCCCTCCACTTCAGCTTGAAAGACCCCTGTCACACCCATGAATATCTTGTAGCTGCCCATTACCTTACCCGAGTGTTCCCGAATGATGCAGCCAGTGCCTGCACAACCCGGGTTCCCTAGGGAGCTGCCATCGAAATTTAGTTTCACCCAGTTCGTAGGTGGTTTTCACCAAAAGACTTCCAGTATATCTCTGTGGGTTGCTCCTTGAATAGGCAGCCCAAGGCGTCTACAGCACATCAAATCCGAGGTGGATTTGATCTCTCCCTTGGTTTTGGGATTATTTCTTTTGATGTCTTCAACCACCATTAGAAACACAAAATCTGGGAGGGAGGCCTCTGCAGTCAAATCTTCTATTATTTCTCTCCCTCCATAGGTGATTGAGAACTATTGCCAACCCCATCTTCCACGCCTCCTTGCAACTGATATTTTTTATTTTTTTTTCCACAACGGGGCTAGCTCAATCAAGGACCCTTGGGGCTTCCACCTTACGTTGAAGCATTCACAGAATCTCGACCATATCTCCACAGAGAAGGGGCAATTATGGAAAACGTGTTCCATAGTTTCCTCAGCAGCATAGCATAATTTGCACCTCGAGGCAAGGGGAATTAGCCTCTTTTTAACCAAGTCATCTGTAGGCAACTTCCCATGGAGGACCCTCCACGCAAGGGTAGAGACCCTTGGCTGCAGATTTTTACACCAGACTAATGAGAACCAAAGGGCAATAGGCTTCTTTGATCAGATACCATCCCATGCTGATTTTGAGCTGAATTTCCCATCATTCCCTAAGCTCCATATGCACCTATCATCACACTCATACTCCGGGATGGGGATTTTCTTAATTTCATCAAATATATTTTTCATGAAGAGAGAGTTCACCTCTAGAAAGCTCCACTTGAAATTACCTATGAACCGCTTCACATTACCAATAAAGGCACTCGAGTCTATGTCCTCCATAACAGCATTATCTTCCAAGGGCTCTGAGCCGACCCAGATATCTTTCCAGAATTTTATTTTTCTTCCATCGCCGACAATTCATTTCTCCTTGGATGAAATATAAGACCACATTCTTCTAATGCCAGGCCAAATAGAAGAATTTTTATATCCTTTCTTAGGATTACCTTCTTTGTTGAGGAATCTGGCCCTCAAAAAGCGACTTGCCAAAGAATCTTCATGTTCTATTTTCCAAGTTGTTCTGCAAAGCATGGCCTTGTACACGTATCTCAGCCGGCGCAAACCAAGACCCCCCTCCTCCCTAGGCTTACAGCATTGATCCCAGTTAACCACAATTTTCTTCGAAGTATCCACCACAATTTTTCATCCACTTTTCTAATGTCAAAATGAGAGACAACGGCCACCAGTAAACTGCGAAACTGTGCACAGGCATACTCAATATTACTGATTTCACTAGTTCAACCCTACCAGCCATGGAAAGAATTTTCCCTTTCACCTCGCCAACCGGTCCTTCACCTGTCCATAATAGGAAGAACGTTATTCCTTTTGACTCTGCCTTTAAATATCTCCACCCCTAAGTACCTCATAGGAAAGGAGCATAGGGGAATTCCCAGTCCTTCTGCAATGCCCTGTTTTCTCTGAGGAGTGAGGTTACCAACAAATAGCTTGCACTTCTCCAAATTGATAGCCTGACTAGAAAATTCCTGATATCTTTGGAGGAATGATTTTAAGTACCTTACATACCTCATAGAAGCATTTGCAAAAATAAAAATATCATCGGCGAAGAAGCTATAAGCTGGAGTAGGCACTCCGGGGGCCCTTAAGAGGAAGAAGCTTCTTATCTACTACCAGCTGGTTTAGGCCTCTGCAAAGGACTTCTTCAGCCACAATGAATAAAATGGGGGATAGAGGATCCCCTTGTCTCAAACCCCTCTCCACCCCAAAATATCCAATTGGTCCTCCGTTCAGATGGATAGACAACTTGGCCTATGCTAGCATTTGATGCACCCAAGATACCCATCTCTTAGAAAATCCAAATCTTCTCAAGGTCTGGAAAATAAAGTTCCAAGAGATGGTGTCGTAAGCCTTCTGAATATCTATCTTCAGACCCATTCCACCTCCTCTAGTTGCTGAGAGCATCATGTTGGACAATTCTGAAGCCATCGTTATGTTGGAGTGAATTATTTTTCCTTTCTGAAATGCCCCCTGCTCCTCAAAGATAAGTCTCAGTAAAATAATAGAAAGCCTCATTGCCATGATTTTTGAGACTATTTTACAAAAGAAGTTCCCTAAACAGAGAGGTCTGAATTTACCGAAAGACATGGCCCCTTCTATCTTTGGAATCAAGACAATAAAATTACTATCCAAACCCTGAGGCATAACGCCATTGCTGAAGAAGCCCCTGACTGCGTTACAAACATCTGCATTTATGACTTCACAACACACTCTATAGAAGGTACCTAGAAAGCCGTCCAGACCGGGCGAGCTCTCTTTAATCTCAGCATACGTTGGCAACATCTCCATCTGCCATCTGTCATGATCATTCAGGACCTCTGGAACACCGTCTACCATCGTCAGATGCTCCATAGTTGGGAAGCTTTTGTGAATTTTTTGTAGAATCCACACACGTATTCCTCCAATGGCCTCTTCTCAGAAATGGTCTGTCCAGAAGTGTCTCTCAAGGAATGGATAGTGTTCTTTATTCTTCTCACTTTCACTGAAGTGTGAAAGAATTTTTAACATCTATCGCCCTCCATCCTCCATCAAGTCCTTCTCAGCCCAAAGATTGTCATAGTTCTGTATTGCTTTCAGATAACGAGTTTTAGCATCTGCCTCCCGACCAAAAATTGTATCATCCATGCCATTCAAGTCTATCTCCTGCTGCACCTCCTGCAGCTCCTTTAGCGCCTCCTCCATCTCCAAGTTTATATTTGGGAATGTTTTTCTGGCCCAAGATCGAATCGTCGTCTTTAATCTTTTCATTTTCTAGATGAACATAGATATGGCAGATCCTCTAGTACAATCGGCCCAAGACTCCCTCACTACGTCTAAGAAAGCATCATGCTCCGTCCAAAACCTCTGGAAACGAAATGGATAATTCTCTGGCCAACTCTGCGCTTCCGAAGCCACTAACAAAGGAGAGTGGTCCGAAGCCCCACTAGTCAATACCTTTTGGTGGCAATCCTGGAAGACCGAAAACCATGAGTTAATACAAAAACTTCGGTCTAGAACTGCTACCGCGTTACTTCTTCACCTATTATATGTCGAGGTGAACTTGCGCCCCTGAGAAGAATCTGGATAAGAGAACATCCATCCACCATTCCTTCTTCGTATGTGATGGTTTAATTGAACCAGAAAATCTCTCCTGTGCCTGGCTGTCTTCTCTCCACTTGAATTTCTTCCACCCTTCCCATGGCTGAAGATCTTGTTCTTCTGTCCAAAGCAACTGGTCTTCCCGTGCCCTTGGCCATTGATAGTAGGATCTTTTCATACCAATATTCCAGTGGAAGGTTTGCAAACCTAATCCACACCAGCTTCGTTGAATTATTTTCCGCATGAACATCAAAGTCTGGTTTCCACCTTTGGAAGTGTATATAATGACTCTTGATCCTTATAAGGTTTCTTCTCCAGATAGATGCCATATCCCCTTCTAACTCGAATTGGCATAGAATGTACTCTTTCCCCATTGGAGAAAAAGCTATCCTTCCCTTTAGGTTCCACCCTTCTGCCACTGCCCTGTGAATATCCTCCATGGACAAGAACTGGAAGTTTGTTCTCTCTATTAAAGCATATTTAAATCGGTCAAGTCTTTCCTCATACGCATCTTGGGGAATCACTGTCCTTGTGAATGTTCCCACATGTATTGGCTCAGGCAACTGATCCATGTCGGGGAGCACCCTTCCCACCACCGTGGCAAAAGATTTCTTCTGGGGGGCCGGTCTTCCATTATTGTTTGTGGCTCCTTCTGTATCTTCACCCAATGTTGGATCTGTCTCCTTACTCAGAAGTGCCTCTCCTTCTGAGGATTCAGTGTGGGGCTTCCAAAAATATGTTAGTCTTAGTTGTCTTCCACGATCCTGCAACCTGCCACCTCCAGGATCATGGCCAGGATCCAAAACCCTGTCGATCTCTCTATTCTCGCTACTCTTCATCCTTTCGAATATCCCAATTATTTTTTCTTCCTTTCATAGTGTAGCTGATAGAGTCAGTAAAAGATTACATAAAAATGAATCACAAGAAGGGTATACACAAGAATTTTTAGGCCTTGAAATTAGATTAAGCTGGGACCATAATAGGGCTTACAAAACCACGTTGAAGGATTGTAAAGAGACACAAAGTTTATGGGTTCAGATCCTAAAACCAAGGTACTTTAAGGACTTAAGCTTCCTTTAGGCGAAAAACCCACCAAACTCTATTTGGATTTGGAAAAGGTTGCTGATGAATGTTTTAGATCATTGTTGTAGAATTGGTGTGTTGGAGGGTTGGAAATGGGCTCGATCTCTATTGATATTTGGGATGATCCTAAGGTTCCCTTGTTAGATGTTAGATGTATACAAGATCCCATAACATATCATAAAACCTGAGGAATTCTCCATGGTTCATAAAATGATCATACCATCTAGGGAATGCCATATATCCAACTTCTAAATTCTCTATTTCCTGGGTTGAGTTTTTCATAAACGATCCAGCTCAAGAATGAGGCTCTTCCATCTAGTGAATGCCATATCAAGCTTAAGACCTCATGATTTTTGCAAAGGCAAACCTTCAATCAGTGACCAGCATCTCTGAAGCCCTTTGCTCCTTCTCTGCAATGTTTGGTCTCCATATTAATCATCAAAAATTCTCGCTTTCTTTTTGGGTGTTTCGGAATATTTGAAGGCTCAATTAAGTAGCATCTTAGGGTTCCCTGAAGGTCAGTTTCCTATTACATATCTGGGCTTGCCTTTAATTGCTTCAAAGCTTTCTGCTCATCATTACTCTCCCATTCTTGATAGGCTCCATAAGAGACTCTAGCTCTGGAAGAGCAAGATTCTCTATTTTGCGGGTCGTTTGGAGCTTATTAGATCTGTCATGCAAAACTCTTATATCTACTGGTCTGATATTTTTGGGCTACCGACTGTTATCTTTTCTAAGATTGATTCCTTTATGTCATCTTTTCTTTGGAAGGGTAAGGATAGCCAAGGTTTGTTTTCCCAAGAAGGAGGGAGGTTTGGGTCTTCATAGAGTTAAAGATGCCAATATTGCTAGTATTGTTAAGCTTATCTAGAAAGTGGCCTAAGAAAAGAAGAGCATTTGGGTATAGATTGGGTTGATTCAAGATACCCCAAAAGTGAGTCTGTTTGGACTACCACTTACTCTGCGGATGTCTCTTGGGCATGGAGGAAAATACTGAAATACCGCTACCTTGTCTCTGATCATATCAAATCTTCCATTGATGATGGTTCTAAGACTTATCTTTGGCTTGATAATTGGCACCCTGATGGGGTTCTAATTGTTAATTATGGTGATAGAATTAGATATAATCTGGGATCGGATAGGTTGGCTAAGGTGTCTTCCATTCTTCGAGATGGTGTTTGGGACCTTGGTCCTAGTACTTCAAATACTTTGATTGAGATGTGGAATAAATTTCCAAGTATTAAGTTGAGACCTAGGGGTGGTGGCAACACAATCCTGTGGATGGCTAATTCCTTTTGTTGCTTTACCTCAAACTCTGCTTGGACTTTGGTTTGTTCTATTGCTCAATTGTCCCATGGTACAAAATTGTTTGGATCTCCTCCACTATTCCAAGGCATTCATTCTCGATCTGGAGAGCTATGACCAATTGTCTTCCCACTCAAGACTTTCTTATGCATAGAAATATTTCTGTCCCTAATTGTTGCCTATGTTGGAATTCCTTTGAAAGCCTTGAGCATTTGTTTTTTGATTGTCCTTTCTCTAAGTCGGTTTGGGGAAGTATTCTTCGCAAGCTTTGGTTGAGTCCTAGAATTATTCTTCCATTTGAAAGAGCATGGAAATGGATTTTAAATGCTTTTAATGGTAAACCCTTTGTGATCATCTTGGCAAGTTGGTATTCAGTGCAACTTTATATCATATTTGGTGGGAAAGGAACAAAAGAAGATCGACTACCAATTCTAGTTCACTGGAGCAGATTAGGGATGCTATTACTTTTGATATAAGGAATAAAATTCTTCTTAATTTGTTGTTTGCCCAGATACAAATAAAAATCAGTTCCTGGCTTCTTCGTGGGACCTTCCTATCTTCTCTCCGCGCCCTTAGATTAGGCATCTTCTTAGGACCTTTCTCTCTTCTATCCCCCTCCACCATTTTCTTGTATCATTCTCTTTTTTATTGTTTCCCCTCCCCATTTTTTTTTAATTATATCTCTCCCTCCCTTCTTTGCTTTTTTTTCCCTCCCCTCTTTTTCATTGTATCCCTCTTTGGCTTGTTTCTTCCCCCCCCCCTTTGGGTTTGTCCCCTCTCTTAGGGATTTGAGGCCCATCTCTTTAGGGCTTGGTAGGGTTTTCACCCTGGTCTAGCCAATATGGCTTTGTATGTCTTATTTGTTTTTCTTTCTTACTTTAATATATTTTTCATTCACCAAAAAAAAAAAAAAAATTAAGCTTAATAAACAAACCTCTCAAATGTTTGAAGCCTTAATGGTAAACAAAGTTTCAGCGCTACTTCCCAGGTTGATCTCAGAGGAACAAGGTGCGTTCCAGAAGAGGAAATCTGAGAATATCAGCCTAGCCTCAGAGTTGGCAAATCTGATGTATGCTACAGTCAGGGGAGGAGGTATGGGGATCAAAATTGATGTTCAGAAATCATATGACTCGCTTTCTTGGGATTTCCTCTTTGAAGTCCTAAAAAAGTTTGGTTTCCCTCAGAAATGGATATCCTGGATTCATGAAATCCTTGTCTCTACTAGGATTTCAGTCTTAGTAAATGGGGGACTGGTGGGTTTCTTCCCTGTGGTCATGGTATTCACTAGGGTGATCCTTTATCACCCATTCTCTTTATTCTGGCTGAAGAAGTGCTTTGCAGAGGGTTAAGAAGCATGGTTGCTGAAGGTGCTCTTAATTCCTTGCCCGGGCCAAGAGGTGTGCTCATTCCATCCCACCATCTCTTTGCGGACGACATATTCATTTTCATGAATATGTCGGCAAAATATGTAAGAAATCTTCACTCTTTCTTAGATAAATATTAGACCTTCTCTGGTCAGCTTTTTAATCTAGATAAAAGCAAGATTTTCTTTGGGAATGTGGCCCCTCACAGAAAACTGTTTATTAGTGAGTTTTTGGGTATTCAGATATCCAAATTCCTTACAAAATATCTTGGGGTGGAAATCTTCAAGGGAAGAGTCACCAAATCCCACTTGTTTCCTCTGCTGGATAAGATCAAATGTAGACTAGCAGCCTGGAAAGGGAAGTTACTCTCGATGGCAGGTCTTATTGAACTGGTTTGTTCAATTATATCGAGCATTCCTATGCATAATTTTGCAGTCTATTGGTGGCCACAGGCATCAATTAAAACTGTAGAAATATGAATGATGAACTTCATTTGGTCAAGCCATATGGAAGGTAAGAAAAAAATCACTATCAAATGGGAGGATTGTTGCAAGCCAAAGAAGGAGGGAGGACTGGGTAGTCAGAAGTTGCGAGATGTTAACAGAGCTTGTCTATGTAAATTAGTATGAAAGATCAAGCATGAGGATTCTATAATAAGCAAATTTTTCAGAGCAAGGTTTACTACTAGCGACGGCGATCTCAAGAGCTACAAGTCTTCATCTATTTGGCTGGGTCTAAAAAGAGAGTGGGACTTTGTATCTAATATGGAGAGCTGGATAGTAGGAAATGGCATTAAGATTAGCTTCTGGAAGGATTTGCAAAATCTTCTAATCTGGATTTAGAAGCGCTTACTTTGAGGCAGCTGTGGGTGGCAGATTTCATTAGGAATGGTGAGTGGTGCTTCCCAAATGTATCTTCAACATTCTTGTCTGAATAGTTTGAGAAGGCTAAGAGAATATCCCTAACGAATTTAGAAGATGTTTGCCACTGGAAATTATCTTCATCTGGAGCCTTCTCTTTGGCCTCGGCGTGGGAAGAGATAAGAAGCAAAAAGGCGCCTGTTTCTTGGTTTTCCATTCTCTAGAAAGCTTTTTTACAGCCACAGCAGGCTATATTTGGATGGAGGTTAGCTTATAGTAGACTCCCTATGGATGACCAAGTGTGCAAAAAGGGGATTGCAATGCCTTCAAGATGTGGGTTATGTGAAAAGGTGGAAGAATCTAGTTTCCACCTTTTTATTCACTGTGAGTATATCCAGGCCCTGTGGAATATGTTTTGTGATCTATTTGGTGTTAGATGGCAACACTTCCCAAGAATGGAAGATTTATTTAGCTGGTGGAAACGTAAAGCAAAAACCGTCACATTCTCAAAGAGTATGGCTTAGTGGCACGGTGTTAATTCCTTATGCTGTTTGGATGGAGAGGAATATGAGACTCCACGAGGGTACCTCTTGGCATCACAGGCAGCGTTTTGCTATGATTAAAGGAGAGATAGGCATGATTTCGATAGTGCACCTTGGGAAGAACTTGTCAGTAGCTGATTTACTGTGTGCCAGGAGAGTGCGAATTCCCCGTGTAATTGGCAAGCAAAGAGAAAATTTTGAAGTTCGATAGTGTCTCCCCCCTTAAAACTGGATTAAGCTAAATACAGATGGGTGCTCTCTAGGAACCGTGGAAAGGCTGAAGCTGGTGGTGTGTTTAGAAATTACAAGGCTGAAGCTGGTGGTGTAAAATCTAACTTTGAAGCTGAATTTTTAGCTCTCATTGCCAGCCTTGAACATACAAAAAACTCTTGTATCCAAAACCTTTGGATCGAGTTTGACTCTGCTGCTGTGGTGTTTTTATTCTCCAAAGGCTGGTGCCATGGTTTATTCAGCAAAGATGGAGGGGCGTTCTCTCTTATTTGGGCTTAATTTCTTGGAAAGTTACTCATTGTTACCGCGAAGCAAGTGTGGTAGATGACTTCCTAGCAAAAATAGTAGCAAGATTTGAAACTAACTCCCCTATCGAGGCTTGGCCCATTCTCACCTCCAGGGAGCTGGAATTGGATGTGGCCCAATGGCCAAGATTCCGATTCACTTAATTATTTTTTACTGATTTTCTGGGTTGTTAGTCTAAGGTCTGAGGTCCTTTTCTGTTGATGGCAATGCCGAAGGTGTGGTTGATTTCACTTCCTTAGTCTAAGTCTTGTAGAGTATATACTTCCTCTTGTATATTCTTTCTTTTAATTAATTCAATGATCTTTAGCGAAAAAAAAATAGTAGTAGCTAATTGTTGTTTTCAAAATTAGAAAATTCAAGTTCACAAATAGGGCGAGGCAAGGCGGGGTCTCCCGAAGAGAAGGAAGAAGAAGCAGCGACTAGGAGATGAGGGGTTATTGTTCCATGTTTAGTTTCTATTTTGCCTTAAGTGAAGGGGTAGAATTAAAAATATTATTGACGGTAAGGGTAAAAGAAATTAAAACTGTGTAAGTAAAAATATTACACAGTTTCAACATTAATTAAAGAAGTTATACACATGGCTGAATGAGGAAGTGCCACATACGGATAGCTCAAACATTCTTACTACCCTAGAAGCAGATAAATTTTATCCCTTAAATGCCATATTACAATCTTGGATTCTCTCTCTTATTTTGCACTCTCCCACATATCATAATATATATATCTCTGCCATTACAACCATCTAATTGAATGTGCATATCCCGATTCCTCTCTAATAGGAAAGCCAATATTTGAGGAGATAATGCATTAATAGTAGGAATTTGAATGCCTTATATTCCAACTTGTGCAAGACTCTCAGAATTTCGTCTAACCACTCCCAAGTCCCAACAACATGGGAAAATGGATCAGCTGCTCGTACGATCACTTGGTCCAATGCCTTCTCCAGTTTCCTTAGGCTGCCCAATCTCTTCTTGATTTGTCTGAGCAGAAAAGGCAGGAGAGCGATCTCTTGCATGGGAAGAAATCCCGCCCAAGATGGAAACTTTCCTCGCCAGAGCAACACCTCGGGATCGAGCATCACCACCGTCCTCAAGGAAGATCATCCTTGGATTACTTTCCCCTGGCTGCTCCTCCTCCTTGGAATCCACCCATTTCTTCTCCCTACACGCATGGACCATGTGCCCAACCTTCTTGCAGAATGTACTTTTGCTCATGCCATCCTCATAAACGATTACTTGTTGAACCAGAAAGCTTCACCCATGCCAGGTTGCTTCCTCTCCACTTGAATCTCATCCACCTTTTTGCTCCTACCTCCACCTCCACCTAGACCCTCGCTAAAGATCCGATAGCAGTAGTCCAAGGCCACCAGCCTCCCTGCCACTTTAGCCATGGACAACAAGATTTTTTCATGCCAATATTCGAGTGGAAGGTCTGGGTACCTGATCCACACCAGCTTGGCTGAAATATTGTTAGCGTGAAAGTCGAAATCAGGCTTCCAGCATTGGAATCTGATCACCTACCCGCCAACCTTTGTCAGGCTCCTTCTCCACATCACCACCATATCTCCCTCATGTTCAAATTGAAAGAGTATATACCCCTTCCCCATTGGAGCCATTCTAATGCTTCCTTGGAGATTCCAAGATTCAATAGCCTCTTTGCGAATATCATTCATAGAAATAAATATGAAATTCGCCCTCCCAATCAAAGCGAATCTAAATCGCAACAACCTTTCCTCGTAGGCATCTTGAGGTATGATAATCTTGGTGCATGAGCCTGCATGTATAGGATTTGGGAGCAGCTCCATGTCCAGGAAAACCCTTCCCACCACCGACAAGTATGATCTCACACCAGTCAGATTCTGCTTATCCCGAACCCCTTCAGATCGTCCCTCATTCATATCACCCCCTGTCCTTGCCTTGTGACATTTCCCCTCCTCCCCACAAGTCTGCGTTGGCCTCAAGAACTCCGTGATCAAACATTGTCTACCCTGATCAGGTGGCCAACCGCCCTCCGGAGTCTGTTCATCATTCTCTTGCATAGTCTTCATCCACTCAAATTAAGACCTATTCGCACTCTCATTCTCTATTTCTCCTAGTCTCTAATTGTTGATTGTAATTAAGAGTTAATATCTTTTCAAAATTATTGATGATTTACAAAATAAATTAAAGTATCTTAAATCTAAGAAAAGTAAAGACCGTTTAAATCTTGTTTAAGGCTTTATTGGTACATTACCCTGTTTAAGGTCCAATTATAGCCAGATTAGGAGAATCCTGATTAAAGCCCGGAACTCAACCGAGCCCGACACGACACCGACCGAGACTGACTCATTCCTTAAATAGGTAAGTCATGGTCCGAGGACATAGGCCCACCAGGCCCCCAGCTAGGCCCAACCGAGACCAGCCCGGCCCTCACCGATTGAAACCCCTAACCATGCATACATCTAGTTGAAGGACTTTCATATTTAACGACTTGCTTGAAAATAAATATCTCTGAAGAATTTACATGCTCCCTTTCGACATATATATCTTCCACAGGAGGCTACGAATCATCAAGTCAATGTAGATTCGAGCAAAGTGACCATAGTGGGAGTCTATTGTTCTCTGATCAATTGCAATCGGGTGCCCCATTGCCTTTGCCATGGTTAACTACATCTCTTCATCCCAAATTTTTTGTGGAAGGTTAGGGAATCTTACCCACACAAGACTGTGTGTAGTGTCCTCATAATCACATTAAAAATTTTGACAAAATTAAAAAGCATATTGAAATTGGTTGTCATTTTGTAAGTTACCAATTTCTTCAAAAAGCACTTCATTTACTACACATCTTTCCAAATATCAATTAACAAATCTTTTTACCAATGGTCACAATTTTATGTTTCTTTGATCAGTTTCTGCTATCCAAACTTCAAATGATTTCTTAAGGTTTATAATGTTGGTTCTTGGATTGGGATCAATCTTAGTCGATATCAATCAAGATCGCCCTAAATCGAGCTTAATCGAATGGATTTACCCGTATATTTTTTTTATATCGATTCTATTACCCTTTTACCCTTGGGTCTTACCAGTAGATTGGTATCAAATTGGTCTCAGCCGATACCAAGCAGATCTTGATGGAGTCATTGATCGCAATCCGAGATTAGGAATCATGTTCACCATCGTGAGTTTAAAGGGAGGTGATAGCTGTATAAGTTCTGTAATATCATTCTTACATATTTTTCTTTTTTGGGTAAAATTATTACATCTGAGTTTAGTTATTTTTTTCTCGTGTAAACCTTCCCATCCTAATTAGTGAATAAAAGATTCAAAGTTGTAATTTTTATTTTTTATATTTACTCCATTTTTATTTTTGAAACATCCTCAAAGGGATAAAGTTTTACCTCCTCACACGTGTTGTTTCGTTAATTTTTTTTTTTTTAACATTTAATCTCAAAGATTTTGGAATGAATTTTTTCATGGGAAATTGGATCTAGGTGATCAGTTATAATTTGGGAGAAATTAGAATTCTAATTTTTTTAATAGTTAAGAATTCTCATGTTGGTCAACAATAGCTAGAGTTTTGCTTGGGAGGGATATTTGTCCATTTGATGCTGCTTTTTTTTTTTTATTTATTAAGAAAAATCAAAGGAGGAGAATCTCCTACCAGAGTCAAGAGTTACAAGACAAAGCGGTGGTTGAAGCCACCAAACACGGGAAATTCCCAAGCGAGATTCCCCTACAACTAAGACATGAGGTTCCCTATTAACAATACAAGGAATAAAACGAAAAGAAGTCAAAGAAAAATCTGCTAAAAAAGAAAGAATATCATCAACCACACATTTAGTTGCCCAATCAATTGAAGATGGAAGTGAATTTAAAGCCCTAATGATAGGTTGACAATCACTAAAGTACATCACTGATGAGAAGCCACAAGCTAATGCAAGTAAGACTCCATCACGTATTGCCTCAGCCTCAGTAGCAGCAGCCAAGACACTCCATCCCACCTTGCATTTAGCACCTATAAAGGTTCCTTCATGGGATTTAATCACAACACCTCTACAACCTCTTCTTGTTGTAGCATTCCATGCCCTATCAGAAGAGATTTTTCTCTTGTATTTTATTAGAAAAAATACTATTTGCTAAAGGTATGATGAATTTATATATATATTTTTTAATTAGGTAAAGAAAGATCAATTGGATTGCATGTATGGGACACATGGATGATGAAGTACAAGCCTCAATTAACCATGGAGTAGAGAGGGACTATATTGTCGTCCACGGCGTAGCGATATCTTTCTAGCTATACAGTTAGCTTTAGTGTTTGACTCATTAGAAATGAAGGAAAAATGAGTGGCCGGTAACAAAATTTGGGATTCGGCTGCTCTACAGTTCGGAGGTGAGCTGCCATTCTGGTGGCTCAGGCTGGATGGGCGACACCTGTTATTTTTTAATCCAAGGGAGAGGAATATCAAAGTTGTATTGGCAAGGTTGAACCGTTGAAGGTAAGAACCAGGGGGTATTTGGCTAATCAAAAAGGAGAAATACCCAGTTTTCGTTCATCTCCTTGCAGTGCTTTGGAAGGTGTGTAGGAATGTGGTTCTTGAGATTAGAAGTGAGATGCTAAAAAAGTTAAGCAATTCCTGTTCTTTGAGCTGGTAACAGTGACAAAATCAGATAAGACAACTAGAATCAATGAAGAAGATGAAAGAAGAGATCGACTGGGAGATCAAATGAAAGAAGAAGAGAACCAAAAGAGAGCTCGACTAGGGAGAATAAGGCTACTAGGGAGAAGAAGGCTAATGGCTGGGAATCAAATCACCTTTACGGTCAGCCAGAGGTAAAATATGACCAAACCACCGCTGTAGCTAGAAGTTCGGAGGTGAGCTGCCATTCTGGTGGCTCGGGCTGGATGGGCGACACCTGTTATTTTTTAATCCAAGGGAGAAGAATATCAAAGTTGTATTGGCAAGGTTGAACCGTTGAAGGTAAGAACCAGGGGGTATTTGGCTAATCAAAAAGGAGAAATACCCAGTTTTCGTTCATCTCCTTGCAGTGCTTTGGAAGGTGTGTAGGAATGTGGTTCTTGAGATTAGAAGTGAGATGCTAAAAAAGTTAAGCAATTCCTGTTCTTTGAGCTGGTAACAGTGACAAAATAAGATAAGACAACTAGAATCAATGAAGAAGATGAAAGAAGAGATCCACTAGGAGATCAAATGAAAGAAGAAGAGAACCAAAAGAGAGCTTGACTAGGGAGAATAAGGCTACTAGGGAGAAGAAGGCTAATGGCTGGGAATCAAATCACCTTTACGGTCAGCCAGAGGTAAAATATGACCAAACCACCGCTGTAGCTAGAAGTATTTAACAGCATCAGTAATAGCAAAACACAAAGAAGAGTAGCAGAAGAAGATGAAAAATTCACCACTGTGAATCAAGTGGGTATTCAGGGGCGGAAAAGAGAGAGATGAAGGGGAGTCCTAGAGAGGAAGCCGAATCCTTTGAATCCAAATCATGGGGAGGGAGACGAACGAAAATTGGGTATTCCCCCTTTTGATTAGCCAAATACCCCCTGTTTCTCACCTTCAATTTAGGGGTGCAAGTTTAGCGACGCCGTGAACCCGGCATTGGCTCGATCTGATCCTGAACAAGTACCGACCCAAAAATGTTGGCCCTGAGGTTCGACCTGACCCTGAAATTTCTGACCCTGAGTCAGGGTTAGTGCGGGTAAGGGTTGATGCCTTTGGGCTGCCCAGCATGCCCTGAACCCGGCCCTGATTTTTTTACCCTGAGTTTAGGCATTGGTTTTGGCCCTACCCGGCACTTGTTTTTGCCCCTGATATTGAATTTAGATTTTTTATTATTCTTAGGATGTTCTCTATTTGAGATTTTAAAATATAACCGCAAGCGTACGGATCCGTGTAGCTACGGGTCGAACACAGGGAGAGCAGCCACTTTATTTTTGGCTTCTTTTAATAATGCAAAAGTGAACCGATTAATGGTTATGATCTAATTCTAACTACCATTCTAAACATATGTATCTAAAATAATGTCCTAACCATTCATCATCTAAGAATTTAAATACACAAGTCACGCAATTAAAAAGCAATGAAGGAGAAAAAATGTTGAAATAAAAATAAAGTAAAAGAAATGGGATAAAGCTAGAGAGAGGCTCACAAGTAGGTTTCTCTACTTAGCTCGAAGGATGCTTCATAATATGAGCTTCCCTACTTGACCAGAGAGTCACTCTTACAAGGGTTACTCTACTTGGCTTTAGGGAAAGGGAGATAATTAAAATAAAAATAATAAAATGATGATTCTATGGCTAGGAGGGGCAAAGCCAACACATACACTAGCCATGAACCTTGGGGGAAGGGGAAAGCAATGATATAACGACTGAAATTAAAATCCTAAATTAAGAAATAAAGGGTAGTTAGAAGAGGGAATGAGAGGGGGGAGAGAATACTATTGAAGAAGTCTACCTACATGAATCAATGCTTGAACTTGAAAGCTTGGGTGATTTGAGATACTGTTAACCCTAAAAACCAGATCTAGAATGAACCAAATCTGAAATTTCTAGGCCTGGAGCAAACAAATCTTGAAAAAAAAACTGAACTTAAAAATAAAAAAGATGTTCCACGGCTTGTGATCTTGTCACCTAGATCTAAGCCTAGAACTATAACTTTAAAAATTACAACTCAATTGCATAAATCATAAACATAAAAGGCTGAATAAAAACAAAAGAGTGCTTGCATTAATTGACATAAAAAACTATTACAAAAGCGATTAAAGCAAAAATAAAGAAGAACTAAAACTAAAGAGAGGGAGAGAGGGAGAGAGAGAGAGAGGGAGAGAGGGAGAGAGAAAAGAGAACTAAGCATAAACTAGAAAATAAACTAAGGGGAATAATAAAATATAGGAGGGGGGAGGAAGGGGCTTTTATAGGGCTTTTGTCTTGCCTCCTTCCTTCTACAAGTCTTCTTTAAGAAAAGAAAGAAAATTAAATAAAATTAAATCTTGCTAAAAATCCTCATTCTCTGAGATATTGAATGGGGAAAGAGAGAATCTATTTCCAAAATTAACAAATTCTATTCCTTCCCTACAATATTAACCAATATCTTACAATCTTGATTAAATCAGAAAAGAATCTCTGCATAGCATCTTCAAGATCTTGTGAGGTGGCAAGGTGAGAGAATAATCTTCAGGATTTTGTAGGAGAGAGGATGTGGTACCAATGAGTGGGTCCCACCTTTGGACAAGTTAATTCAAGCTTAGACCGGTTCTTGATTCACTTTAAGAACTTTCTCTTGTAGACTTGGAAACTAAAAAAAGAAAAAGAAAAATAGTAATACTATCCAAAGTGGGGCAAAATGTACAATTATATCCCTAAGATTTCACACATTATTGTGCTCATCATTCTCCTCTTTGTATAACATGACAAGGGTTTTGAGATCTTCAGATTGTTTACCTTATTAGGATGATCTCTTTGTTTTTCATGACAAATAATTGAAATTTTTTTGGATTATTTGCTTTCTTAGGATGATCTCCGCTTTGTTTACCATAATAGTTGGAGTTATTTATATTGTTTGAATAGTTGCTTTAGGATGTTTGCCTCATGACAAGCAATTTGTGACCTTTTTGTTTTTTCTCTTCTCTTTATTATAAATATTTTTTATTTTTTAGTTATTTTATATTTTCCAGGGTCAGGGTCAAGGTATACCTAGCCCTTGATGGCAAACTAGGGTCAGGGTCAGGGTCAGGGCTAAGGCCAATCAAGGTCATCCCTGCCTGACCCTAAAAACTAGGCCAATCAAGGCTGTTAAGGGTTGGGTTGAACCCTGAAGGGTTGGGACTAAGTTGAAGTTTTGCGGCCCTTAGTCAGGGTTAGGGCGGGTTTGAGCCCAGTTAAGGGCACTCAAGTTGGACTTGGGTTTTAAGAAGCCCGGCTCAACCGAGCCCTGTTGCACCCCTACTTCAACCTTGCCAATACAACTTGATGTTTTCCTCCCTTGGATTAAAAAATAACAAGAGTCGCCCATCCAACCTGAGCCACCAGAATGGCAACTCACCTTAGAGGAGCCGAATCCCAAATTTATGGCCAAATGATTGATGTGATGGGTTAGGCTTTCTATCTTAGGTTATGAACTCCTCCGAAGAGAAAGGTCTAAAGGAGAATAGCATGATAAGTCATCTATGGGGAGTTTTTTCAGAGGAAGGTTTACATCCAAATCTGGGGAGATGCAAAGATATTATAAATCCTCATCTGTTTGGCCAGGAATTAAAAAAATATGGAATTTTGTGACTGCTAAGGAAAGGTGGATTGTTGGAAAGGGTGACAAGATTATGTTTTGGAAAGATAGATAGATCGATGGGTGGTCTATTGAGGAGAGATTGGGTGTGGGCCTTTCTCTGTTCCCCAGAGAGAGATATGTTAAGGACTTCATCAGAGAATCTTACTGGAATTTGCCTCCAGTTGTTTCTGAGGAGTTGAGGTGCATCTTTGCTAAGGTGAGGGCTATTGTCATTCCTCCATCCCAGGCTAAGGATATATGTTGTTGGAGTCATCTTTTTCGGGGAAGTTCTCTATAAAATCTGCTTGGGAGGAGATCAAGAAACATAACCCAAAAGTACCTTGGTATCAGTGTCTGGAAGAGTAGTCTTCTTCCTAGTCAAGCACTTTTTGGCTGGAAATTGATGCACGGCTGCTTATCTACGGATGAGGTGATAAAAAAGAAGGGGAATATGCTTAGTCTCTATATGTGATTTATGTTGTGATTCAGTTGAAACAAAGTAGCATTTATTTTTAGAGTGTAACTATGCCAAGGCGGTTTGGGTCTCCTTTGCTTCAATCTTCAATATTTGCTGGGATCAACATACAACTATTCGCGAGATGTTCCTGTGGTGGAGAGCCAAAGGTAAAGTTGTGCCAGTTAAGGAAGCCTAGATGGCTGGTTTGATTCTTATTCCCTATTTCCTTTGGCAGCAGCGGAACACGAGAAGATTTGATGGTCAAGGGATAAGAGCTGAGCTTATTTTGTGCCAAGTTCTTACTGTTATTAGAGAACTCTTTCCAATCTCTTCAAGTAAGAGAATTGCAGTGGCAGATCTGATTTGTGCTCGAATGATAGGTATTTCGCTGGGAAAAAATAAAGTCCCAGGAATTCTCGAAGTATTTTGGTGTGCTCCTCCCTCATTGTGGAAAAAACTAAATATTGATGGGTGCCCTCTTGGGAACCCGGGAAGGGCAGCTGTGGGTGGACTTATAAGAGATTCAAGTGGTAGGGTAATTTCCTCCTTTGGATCCTATTTGGGAGTTATAACTAGCTATGTAGCAGAGTTTCAAGGCCTGATAATGGTATTCAGCTAGCAAAGTAGCTGGGGATTGAAAGATTATGGATTGAAACAGACTCACTGGCAGTATCGCTAGTAGTTTACTCAAAAAAATTCCCATGGTGCATTTTGCAGGATTGGCGTTCTCTTTATCCATATCTTTCCAACATTCAATGGAAACTATCTCATTGTTATCGAGAGGCAAATCCAATTGCGGATTACTTAGCAAAAAGTGTGGCTAGAAGTGGATCTAGTGTCTTTTGTCCCTCCTTTCCTCATTCAATACTGGATGAGATCAGAAGGGATGCAGAAGGTAGACCAAGATATAGATTTTCTTAATTTTATTTTGTGGAGTTGAGGATCCTCTTCCTTGATGATGGCCATGCCGAAGGTGAGGAGAGGACCCTGAGATCTCAATCTCCTCCATCCTATGTATTCTTGTATCTGGTGTCTCTCTAGACCTAGCTTGTATCGCCTCTTTTTTCTTTTTTTCCTTTTATTAATAAACATAATTTTTTAGCAAAAAAATAGATGTGACTAATTTGATTGTTTACGTGCGTACTACAGTTGCTACAAAAATGGTGCCCATGGTGGATGCAGCAAGAGGAGAGATTTCATGAATTTGCACTGCAAAAGCTTCTTGCAACAATTTTGAGTGCAACATTTCGTTCTATCCTTTTGGAGGAAGTTGTACATCAGATGGAGTTTGCGGTTGCGACCCACCAAATATATCGCCAGCAGCCACAAAGTATTGAAGGGTCTTCCTCCTGGATGGGTGGGAATGAAGACTGGTAGCAATTATTTTCTTTTAAAATCGTATGAAAATAAGGATTTACTTGATCAAGTTACTGCTATCAAGTAGAATACTTGTAAGATCCAAAGCAATTCTAGTTTGACAATTTAAATAAATAAAAGAAAATTTTGATTCTCTTTATGACATTTTTTGCTTAAGGTCAGCAAAGAATATATTAAAAAAGAATGAGAATAATACATAGAAATCCAAACAGACAAATCTGAACAAACTTAACTGCCAACTCCACGTTCGACATGGCCATCAACAGAGAGGGAAATAAGTCCAAATAAAAGAAACTACATCTTCAAAAGAAGCATAATATTCACAAGAACCGGAACCTAGGGTTTTCCATTGCATCCCACTCAATATCATTTGTAGAAAATCTAGGAGCAGAGTCCCATTCTGCAAAGGATCTAGTCACGGCAGCATGTTTCACTAGGCCATCTGCAACTACATTGACTTCCCGGTAGCAAATTCTCTATATGACATATGCTGTTTTGTGATTTGAATTTTTTTTTTGGAAAAGGATCTTAATTCTCAAGAGGAGCCTACTCCATGAAACACGAGAAAAATGATGCTGTGGGGACAACCCCTCAGTTGATCCAACCATCTATAGGGGTCTAACCATGAGTCAAAGGTATCAAATCCCTAGACGGCTGGATCACCGGAGGAGATGCCCCCCAGGGGAACTGATCTAAACTTGAATAGTGCAGCCTCAAGGCATAGAAATGGCCGATTACAACCTAATTAATGTTGGAAAGTGGAAACATCCATTCTATCAAAGAGCAGAATAGAAAAGGCAATATAGCATTTGAATTTTTGTTTTCTTTGCAAAATATTTTTCCTCAGACGGAAGGATAAGAAGAGGCCCAAAAGTACATACTCATAATATATCTTTTTTTTCACTAAAATATCATTTGTATTAAAAAAGGAGATAAAAATATAATACAGGAGGGATAAAATACCCAAGCGAAATATCGACAATTAAACTGAGAAGAGTAGAGACGGACTTAATCCACCTTCGGCATTGCCATCAGCAGAAAAAACCATCAACCAACTCTCCTCCACAATGAGTTGAAGACTGAATTAGAGGGCTATAGCAGTCTATATCTTGGGCAACCCGAGGCATCCATGTCTAGGTCCATTTTGACCAAGGCCAGCCAAGATGTTACTGTAAAGAGGTTTCAAAGCGAGCGGCATACTTTTCCAAGAAATCCGCTACAGAATTTGCTTCACGAAAGCAGTGCGTGATCTTCCACTCCACCCTTTCAAGGAAGGGTAAGCAATTAATCCACCTTTGCCGAAATTTCCAAGGAATTTTCTTTTTTTGCAAAAGAAGAACCACCGCGACTAAGTCATATTCAATCCATAAACTTTGCACCCCCAATCGGTTTGCAGCTTTAATTCCTGCGATAATAGCCTGGAATTCTGCCTCAAAATTTGTGCAAATTTGAAGGAGCTCTCTGTAATTATATAACACTTCAGCCTTCTCATTGCAAAGAAATACCTCCCCCACCTACTTTTTCCGGATTGCCCAATGAGCACCCGTCAGAATTTAATTTGACCCATCCTGTTGGAGGAGTACACCAAAAAATTTCAAATAATTCTTTTTGCTGGTGTTGAACCCCTGGAAATCCCAACCTTCTAGCGCACATCAAGTCTTCAATTGAAACAGCCACCCCAGAATGGGCTAGGGTCTGAGAGTGAATTTCATTTTTTATTTTCAAAAAGCAAATCTGCTCAGAAGAAGAGACTTCTTCATACCGCCTGGAATTTCTCTCCATCCAAATAAAAAAAGGAATTAACACGAACCCCTTATTCCACACCCCTTTCAATGACACTGATTTTGCTTGGAGTTTCCACCAAGAAATCAGATGAGATTCATCATAAAAAAGCTGGTCTCAACACACCAAAACATTGATAGAATCGAGACCATATAGAGCTAGCAAAGCTACACTCATAAAATAAATGATTTTTAGACTCTTCCAACTTACCACAAAAACTGCACTTTGAGGGCAGAGAGACACCCCTCCTTTTCACATTCACATCTAAAGCAAGTTTATTTCTGATCAATCTCCATCGAAAAACTACTTGACGCGGTTGAATAGAGGACTTCCACACCAAAGATGACCAGCTCACCTTAGGCGAGCTTCTTCTACAGGCTTCCCAGGCTGACTTTATGGAAAAAATTCCTGCTGAAGAAGGGCGCCAATGACACTCATCCTCCATGCCTGAAATATAGATCAGTTTTGCTTTATTTGTAATGTTTTTCATGAAGTTAGATGCTACCTAAGGAAATTCCCATCTAAAATTATGGATAAAATCACAGACTTTAGCCTTTAAATTCCCACTTTGACCACCATCATTCATAAGCACTTCTTCAATGGAGAGATGATCCAACAACCTGCCCTTCCAAAAATCAATTTTTTGCCCATTACCTACTGTCCACTACTCATTTAAAGTCACAAAATTCCAGACTTTCTTTATCCCTGGCCAAATCGAAGAGGAAATATGGCCAGATTTCAAAGATCACATACTCATAATATATCAAACAGAGAAAGATGGTAGGGAGAAACGTGAGGTATAGGGGGAGAGAATATAGAAAGATATAGATTTTTTTTTTGTTTAGTATTAATAAAAAGATATAGATAGTAAAAAGATAGATGGAGAGATTATGAATCAATAGAGAAAAATTATAATAAAAGATGGGAAGAATCAAGGAGGAATATGAGAGGGAGACGAAAAGGAAGAAAAGAGTTTTATTTGATTTGATTTGATTTTCTTAAATGAAAAATGTTTCAAAAGGAAAGTGGGAGAGAGTAGAGAAAGAAGGAGACACAGCCAACGTGAGATCCCTATTTTTGTTATAGAAGGGTTGGTGAGAGTTTGAGAAAATAAGGAAACTATTTATTGAGAAAATATCTAAGTCATGAAAAAAAAATATAAAGCATATTGAAATTGATTGTCATTTTGTACGTCACTGTTTTCATCCAGAAAAATTTCTTTTACCACACACCTTTCCAAATATCAATTAAAAAATATTTTTACCAAAGCTCACATTTCTATGCTTCTTTGATTGGTTTCTACTATCCAAACTTCGAATGATTTCTCGAGTTCGTAATCTTGGTTCGGGGGTCGAGATCAATTTTAGTCAAGACCAATCCAGATCGCCCTAGATCGGGTTGGATCAGACCCCTATATATATTTTTTTTAAATCGATTTATTAACTTTTACCCTTGGGTCATACCAGCGGATTGGTATCAAATCAGTCTCGGCCAATACTGATCAGATCCAAGTGCATTCACTGATCCTTATCCGAGATTACGAACCATGTTCACCATCATGAGTTTAAAGGGAGGTGTTAGCTGTATAAGTTCTCTAATATCATTCTTACACTTTTTTTTTTTTGGGTGAAATTGTTACATCTTTTTTAATTCTTTTTTTCCTTGTGTGGACCTTCCAATCCTAAGTGATTACAAGATTCAAAGTTTTGCCTTCTCACTTTTTTTTTTGATAAGAATTTAACCCCAAATGTTTTTTTTTTTTACATAAATCCCTCAAAGGGGGGAAGTTCTACCTTCTCACACATATGTGAGTGTTTCCTTTTAATATATATATATATATATATTTTTTTTTTTGACATTTATTCTCAAAGATTTTGGAACAGATTTTTCATGGGAAATTGGATCCAGATGATCAGATATAATTTTACAGATATTAGAATTCTCATTTTCTTGCAGAGATCTTTCAAAGGATAGAGGCCATCAAGCTTCCCTCTCTCCCTATGGAGGACAAATGTGTGTGAAGCATAGATCCTATGGGGACCTTCTCAGTCAATTCGGCATGGATTGGCTTGAGGTCCTCTAATCCCAAGGTTCCTTGGTCCTCTTTTGTATGGAGCAAGCATATTCCACCAAGACTATCCATTCTGGGCTGGCACCTGATCCATGGAAAAATCCCAACTGATGACCAAATTCAATCAAAGGGTATCCATCTCCCATCTCGCTATGACCTATGTGGCTCCTACTCTAAATCCATATGCCACTTGTTTCTTGATTGCAGATTTTCCTCTGACTTATGGAGAATGATTGTTGGTCTTTTTGACTTGACATGGTCTTCTAAAGCTTCAATAACTGATTTGGTGTCTTGGTGGAAAAACAAAGCTAAAAATTAGCCCCTCAAAGAGGCTTGGGTGATCACCTTGTTCTCTTCTCTAGCTGCAATCTGGCAAGAAAGAAACCAAAGGCGTTTTGAAGGGACGAAAAGAAGTTTAGACATGATTTTTAGCAATATTAAAGGGGACATCCGCTTTATATCTAGCAACCAAAAATTTTATCCTAGATCTATTGAGGACATTACCCTGTGTAGAAGACTGCATCTCTCTTCGTCCTCTCAATGCTCAAATCCTATCCTGGACGTTCACTGGTGTAAGCCCATGCGTGGTTGGGTGAAACTTAACACAGACGGCTGTTCTTTAGGCAACCCAGGGCATGCAAGAGGAGGAGGTGTATTCAGAGATCATGATGGTAGAATGCTGTTCAGCTATCACATTTTTCTAGGTGTCACTGACAGTTTCTCAGCTGAGATTCGGAGTATATTTAAGGGCATTTCTCTTGCTCGCAAAAGTAATTTTAATCACCTTTGGATAGAGTCAGATTCCTTTATAGCGGTTGGCCTTTACCACCATAGGCTTATTCCTTGGTTTGTTTGTTAGGAATGGAGCCACCTTCTCAGCTATTTAAATAGCATTACTTGGAAGATCTCACATTGTTACAGGAAAGCTAATCCGATTACGGATTATTTGGCCAAAGATGCAGCCAAGACTAGGACCTCTTCTGATGATGTAATCCTCCCTCATTGCATCATGAGCGAGCTATTTTTAGATGAGGCAGGAAGAACGAGATTTATATTTATGAGATAGTGGTAGTGAATCTCCGCTGATGGCAATGCCGAAGGTAGAGGCTCGCTTCTGGCTCTTAGGTTGTATTATATTTTGTTCTTTTTTTTTTTTGCTAAAAGATGGTTTTATTAAAATAAAAGGGGAAAATATATCAACAAAAAAGAAAATGGAAACACGGCGATACCGCTAGAGAAACTTGCTCTGTCCACCTTTGGCATGGCCAACAGCAGAGAAAGCAAGAAACACCCTAGCAGAATCTGAATCTATGCCTGTCCATTGCATCATTTTCAATCTCCATCATAATATGACTTGGGAATGTCTCAGAGGTTTCTGTGATTCCTGAATTTGAAGCCTTCCTTGTCAAATAATCTGCAACCAGATTTGCCTCGCGAAAGTAATGTGAAATTTTCCATGAGATAGAGTTCAGATAGGGGAGAATAGCCCTCCATCGTTGGAGCACAAAGCATGGGACTTGGTTCTTCTGCATAGCAGACACCATACTAGCAGAATCCGACTCTACCTACACTTCTCTTACTCCGTAGCTCTTTGCTATGATCAGACCTTCCAAAACCGCTTCAAACTCAGCCTCGAAGAATTTTTTTATGCCTCAGTAAATACTAAATGAGTTGCAAATCTGATCCTCTTTGTTACGAGCAATGCCGCTAGTGCCTGCCCTTCCTGGGTTCCCCAGAGAACTCTCGTCGATGTTGATTTTGAACCAATTCGGATGGGGTTTGCACCAATGCACTTCCAGAGGCGGAATAAACTTAGGGGCCTCTATATGTAACCCCAATTTCCTATAGCATGAGATATCTCTGATTCTCTTCACTTCACCCTTCGAACTACCCAAGCAAAGACCAAGCTCTTGGCAAACAAATTCAAAAATATATGCATCAGATCGAGCCTTATCCTCATGGCTTCTTCTATTTCTCTCCCACCAAATATTAGCTGCAATGATTGAGAAGCTCATTAGCCATGGGTTTTTTAAGTTTAAGATTCTTGCCTTAGACTTCCACCATTTTATCAACCTTTTTATAGATTGATGCATCAGCCAAGAAATCCCAAAACAAGCACAGAACCTTTCCCATATGCAAGTTGAGTTTGGACAGCGAATAAAGATATAGTCAATGCTGTCTTCATCTTGGTTGTAGAGGAAGCATCTCAATGCCATCATAATGCCTTTAGCTTTGATCAGCTCGTCCGTTGGGAGTTTCCTATGAGCAAGCCGCCATCCTAGAGTAGAGTACCGTGGGGGAAGTCCTTTCCTCCAAATCAAAGAGAACCAAGGAACTTTTGGGGATTTCTCTCTAATTTCATCCCATGTAGAAGCCGTAGAAAAATTCCCCATAAGAGATAACTTCCAGGCGTAAAAATCCTCCATCTGAGCAGGGCAAATAGCTATCTCCTTGATAGATTTAAAAATATTTTGTTCCTTTTCTTCTTTATTTTTAATACATATTCTGACCTTCTAGCAAAAAAAAATGTTGGTGAACAATAGCCAGAGTTTTGCTTCGGAGGGATTTTTGTCAGTTTGAAGTATTTGTCTTGTATGTTATTAGGAAAAAGTACTACTTACTAAAGGTATGATTTATTTGCTTTTTTTATTTGGGTAAAGAGATATCAATTTTTTTTTGGATGTGTGAGACATGTGGATGATGAGGAACGAAGACTTAACTAATCATAGAGTGGAGATGGACTAAATTGTCATACAGGCATAGATAAGGTCTTTTTAGCTATGGAGTTTGTTATAATGTTCGACTCATTCGAAATGAAGAAACAAAATTTGTGGCCAAATGATAGATATCGCAGACGATGGTTTTTGCTTTCCATTTTAGACTCCAAACTCCTCTGAAGAGAAAGGTTTAAAAAGCTCAATTTGAAGAATGATTCAATCATTTGTATGTGGTTTTCCCAAACTTTTTTATGCCGTTAGCTTATAGTAGTGTATAAAGTGGATAAGAGCAAACAAGATATTCTAGTTATTCAATCCAAGGGGGTAGCATAGTTGGTGAGCAACGGACTTGGTACGAGTCGTAAACTTGGACGCCTTAAATTCGACTCCCACTAGACACACTTTGGGCCACTCACACGGGGGTGTTTAGTGCTCTTCACTACTTTTAATGAAAGTTGTTAAAAAAATAGGAAGAGAACAACCTAAAGTAAACATTCAAACAATACAAATAACTCCATACATTCCTCCCTCCCCCATTCTATAGTACACCATCTCCAAGAAAAAAAAGAAAAAAAAAATTGATATTGGAGATATAGGGTTCAGCTGGCATGGCACATTAAAAAGGAGATAAAGATGTATCGCTTAGTCAGAAACCTTGGATCTCGTTTTCTTATGGTAAAAATCCAGTATAATCTTTTTCATTCCTTGGTTAAGATCCAGCATAATCTGATACATATGGGAATGTGTGCCCCCTTTTTTTTTTCTTTCTCTGATGGATTCTTTCAATCTTTATTGAAATATTTCATTATAAAAGTCTGGAATCTGGATCCTCTCTTCCCACGGACTCATACTGTACATATTGGAAGCAAGAATTACCTTCACACACAAAACTTCACTAAAGATGGAGAAGCTCTAATTCCCTCATTTTGTCCTTATTGTCCTCTTCTTCGTTTCAGGTTCTCTCTCTCTTTTTTCGCTAGAAGGTCAGATTTTATTAAAAGGAAAAAAAGGAAAAGCAAGAAGTATGATACAAAAGCATGAAGTGAGCCTCCACCTTTGGCATTACCATCAGTAGAGGCTCACCACCGCTATCTCAGAAATCTAAAACGAGTACAGCCTGCTTCGTCAAGAACTAACTCCTGTCTAATGCAAGGAGGCAAAGAGACATTCTCAAAGGTTATCCAAGATTTTGCAGCATTCTTTGCCAAAAAATACGCAATGGGATTGGCTTCCCTGAAGTAGTGAGATATCTTCCATTCAATATCATTTAAATAGCTCAAGGTATGATTCCACTCCTGAAGAGCAAACCAAGGAATAATCCTGCGATGAAGGAGGGATACAACTGCGAAGGAGTCAGGTTTCTCTCTCTCTCTCTCTGTGTGTGTGTGTGTGTGTGTATGTGTGTGTGTGTGTGACTACTTTAATTGTATATGTTCTTACTACAGTTGCTACAAAAGTGGTGTCCATGGTTGACACAGCAAGAGGACAGATTTCAAGAGCAATCACTGCAAAAGCTTCTTGCAACAATTTTGATTGCAACATTTCGTGCTATCCTTTTGGAGCAAGTTGCACTGCGAATTGGGGTTGTGGTTGTGACCAACCAAAAGTGCCACCATCAGCCACAAAGTATTGAATTATCTTCCTCCTACATAGATGGGATGAAGATTGGTAGCAGTTTTCTTTTGTTATCTTATGATAATTAAAGATTTACTTCATGAAGCTACTACTGCTATCAAGTAGAATACTTGTAAGAACAAAAGCAAATCTGTTTGACCATTTAAATAAATAAAAGAAAATCTCCTATTCTCTCTCTCTCTCTCTCTCTCTCTCTCTGCACATTCCTCCCCTTCTCTTCGAAAGAAGAGAGAAGAGATGGAGTTGAATTATTTGATCACACCAACTTAATTACATTGGACGTAGGTATTCTTATATTGGGAAGTGTGTAGTTACAACTGATGAGATACAGTAAACTAACGATAGACATAAGAGTACAATTAACAAATGATAAGATTATGTAGACACTGCAAGAGAATGAGAATGGGAACTTATAGAGGTTGCACATAACAGAATGGAAACTTGATGTTCTTGACTTAATTGTGTAGAAACGCAACCCTAAAATGATGTAGAAGATAATTGAAAAACAAGAACAAGGAATGCACACAGATTTATAAGGTTCTGCAAGATTGCCTACATCCTCGGTGAGATGAGATCCTGCTTCACTATCAATGTAGAATAGGGTTACAACGCTCGTCTCTCACACCTCTCAGTATTGCTTGTATTACAGAGAAGGAAACCCTCGCTACAAATATATAGCGGGACCACCGTCCTGCCCATCGAGGCGTTGCACCAATACTCCCTGGATTAAACTGTGATGGAAAACAAGACATCGTACACCAACAAGTTGCTAGTTTATCTTCTATAGTAAATGTGACCTTTGGAGATATATACGTAATACTCTTGCTTACATATCCTACAAGGCTTCCCACCCCAATCATCAACATGCATAATTTTCAAATTCTTATTAGGTTTTGTGATTCTAAATTTACAAACCAAAATATGATATTTCATTCTTTTAGTCTAATAAAGGAAGAAAACCTCCATCCATTCGTCTCTACGTACTCTCTTTCCGAAGTACTAATTGTAACACCCCTCCCCTCCCAATCTCTTCTTCTTCCTCCTTTCTGCCAACACCTCCCTCCCACCACCTTCGGAAACCACAGCGGCATCGCCCTATCCTGGCCCATTGTTGCATTTGGGAACTTTTAATTGAAGTTCAATTTCTTTTCCCAATAAGAATGTTTCAAAATTGAGTACACAATTTTTGGAGTCAACTGCGGAAATAAAACAGCCCCATACTCAAGAATGAGGCTCTTCCATGAGAAATCCAAGATTTCTTCCTTTCATAGTGTAGCTGATAGACTCAGTAAAAGATTACATAAAAATGAATCACAAGAAGGGTATACACAAGAATTTTGGAGGCCTTGAAATTAGATTAAGCTGGGACCATAATAGGGCTTACAAAACCATGTTGAAGGATTGTAAAGAGACACAAAGTTTATCGGTTCAGATCCTAAAACCAAGGTACTTTAAGAACTTAAGCTTCCTTTAGGCAAAAAACCCACCAAACTCTATTTGAATTTGGAAAAGGTTGCTGATGAATGTTTTAGATCATTTTTGTAGAACTGGTGTGTTGGAGGGTTGGAAATGGGCTCGATCTCTATTGATATCTGGGATGACCCATGGTTCATAAAATGATCATATCATCTAGGGAATGCCATATATCCAACTTCTAAATTCTCTATTTCCTGGGTTGATTTTTCCATAAACAATCCAGCTCAAGAATGAGGGTCTTCCATCTACTAAATGCCATATCCAGCTTAAGACCTTATAATTTTTGTAAAGGCAAACCTTCAATCAGTGACCAACATCTCTGAAGCCCTTTGCTCCTTCTCTGCAATGTTTGGTCTCCATATTAATCCTCAAAAATCTCTCTCTTTCTTTGGGGGTGTTTCGGAATAATTGAAGGCTCAATTAAGTAGCATCTTAGGGTTCCCTGAAGGTCAGTTTCCTGTTACATATCTGGGTTGCCTTTAATTGCTTCAAAGCTTTCTGCTCATCATTGCTCTCCCATTCTTGATAGGCTCCGTAAGAGACTCTAGCTCTGGTGGAGGAAGATTCTCTCTTTTGTGGGTCGTTTGGAGCTTATTAGATCTGTCATGCAAAACTCTTATATCTACTGGTCTGATATTTTTGGGCTACCTATTGTTATCTCTTCTAAGATTAAGTCCTTTATGTCATCTTTTCTTAGGTAAGGATAGCACAAACTTTCGTCATCCTTTGAGTTGTGCCAAGGTTTGTTTTCCCAAGAAGGAGGGAGGTTTGGGTCTTCGTAGAGTTAAAGATGCCAATATTACTGGTATTGTTAAGCTTATCTAGAAAGTGGCCTAAAAAAAGAAGAGCATTTGGGTATAGATTGGGTTTATTCAAGATACCCCAAAAGTGAGTCTATTTAGACTTCCACTTACTCTGCGGATGTCTCTTGGGCATGGAGGAAAATACTGAAATACTGCTACCTTGTCTCTGATCATATCAAATCTTCCATTGATGATGGTTCTAAGACTTATCTTTGGCTTGATAATTGGCACTCTGATGGGGTTTCTAATTGTTAATTATAGTGATAGAATTAGATATAATATGGGATCGGATAGGTTGGCTAAGGTGTCTTCCATTCTTCGAGATGGCGTTTGGGACCTTGGTCCTAGTACTTCAAATGCTTTATCTTAAACTCTGCTTGAACTTTGGTTTGTTCTATTGCTCAGTTGTCCCATGGTACAAAATTGTTTGGTTCTCCTCTGCTATTCCAAGGCATTCATTCTCGATCTGAAGAGCTATGACCAATTGTCTTCCCACTAAAGACTTTCTTATGCATAGAAATATTTTTGTCCCTAATTGTTGCCTATGTTGGAATTCCTTTGAAAGCCTTGGGCATTTGGTTTTTGATTGTCCTTTCTCTAAATCGGTTTGGGGAAGTATTCTTCACAAGCTTTGGTTGAGTCCTAGAATTTTTCTTACATTTGAAAGAGAATGGAAATGGATTTTAAATGCTTTTAATGGTAAAACCCTTTGGGATCATGTTGGCAAGTTGGTATTCAGTGCAACTTTATATCATATTTGGTGGGAAAGGAACAAAAGAAGATGGACTACCTGATGAGGGTATTTCTTCCCAACCATGGCACGGGCAGGGATCGTCCTGACCAATGCTGCACCTCGGCCTTCCATCAGGCCATGCTGCCACCTCAGCATCTCATCAGGCCATGCTACTACTTCGGCCCTCCATCAGACAGTGCTGCCACCTCGGCCCTCTATCTGGCCGTGCTACCACCTCGGCCCTCTATCTGGCCGTGCTACCACCTCGGCCCTCCATCAGGCTGTGTTGCACCTCGGCCCTCCATCAGGTTGTGCTACCACCTCGGCATCTCATCAGGTTGTGCTACTGCCTCGGCCCTCCATTAGGCCGTGCTACCACCTCGGCCCTCCATCAGGCCATATTGCTACCTCGGCATCTCATCAGGCCTTGCTACTGCCTCGACCCTCTATCAGGAGAGCTGCCACGTTGGCCCTCAATCAGGCCATGCTACCACCTCGTCATCTCATCAGGCCATGCTACTGCCTCAGCCCTCCATCAGGGCAAGCTGCCACCTCATCCCTCCATCAGGCCATGCTACCTCCTTGGACCTCCATCAGGGTAAGTTGCCTACTCGACCCACAATCAGGCTGTGCTACCACCTCGGCCCTCCATCAGGCCGTGCTGTCTCCTCAACTCTCCATTAGGCCGTGCCGCCACCTCGGCCCTCCATCAGGCCGTGCTACCAGTCACCTCGGCTCGGCACAGTCAAGTAAGGCACCCAGAAACGTGCACGCATCTACTCCTACATTCAAGGGACATGATCCTTGATCACGGGGGTAGGACTCTATCCACTATATGTCATCAGAGGCATCCACCCCTCTTATGACTTGCACCTCCAGATCCATGGGAAATATTCTCAGAAATATTCCCTGGAACCCAGAATATTCTTAGAATCACAGAGCCACTCCCCTCAAGGACTCTAAGCCTAAACAGGACTCTCCACAAATGCCCTTCCTTCTCTCTCCATCAGTAGCCTAGAAATACCAAGGTAAGCCTCCATAATAAGGGATTGATTAATCACTTCTTTTACTAAAAAAGCTCTCTGGAGTATCTACTGTGGAAAGATCTGACTTAGGCATCGGAGTGTCCCCCATCGGGTTAGCCCAGCTCTCCCCTATCATCTCTACTGTGTAGGTCGGCCAAAGCACCAGGAACTGTAGGGAAGATCATCTAGTTAATTTTTACAGCCTCAGATTGGCACAGTCTGTGGGAATCGGTTACAAAAAGTCACCTTGGACCAATGCAATTAAGAAGTCAAAAGGTCGTTTCTTCTACGACAACACGAGTAAGATCCACCCGCACGTTACCACTTGGAAGTCCCCATTCATCACCAATGGTAGAGTAGGAGAATGTACCAGCAGAGACCCCTCCACAAGGACCCCAGCAAACCAGGCCTGATGCGTAAGTTGCCCAGGGAGAGGGGGATCACTGCGAGTAGAACCCTCAGCTATCTCGCCATGTCCCATCATCCTGGATAACTCACCCAAACATAGAAGAGCAGATGCAAAGCCTACAGCTACAGGTTTAACAAAAAACGGACTAGTGCGAGACTTCATACGTCAGTTCAGCTCAGCACTTCCACTACCACAGACAAGTTCAGCTCATCCAGTTCCGGGTAGACTACTCAACGATGAATCTCCTGACAACAGTGTCACCCCTCAATCAACAGCAAGGAGGGGTTCGACCAGAACGTCACGTATTGTTCACTCGGTACCACCCCGCTCCCCTACCAAGGAGAGTAGGTAAGGTCCCACTCCAGCCTAGAATGGGAGAGCTCATCGTTCCGTGCATCATCGAAGTCCAGAGACACAGGATTCCCATAGATCTCCACCCCAGGTAGGAAGACGCCAGCTATCACCTCAAAGACTCACTAGAGGCGTGCATCCGCACAGAGAAGAATGCAGAAACTCCTGAGGACAGCTCGGTAAGATCAACCCCATGGGGGTCAGACCACGCCCATCAGGGCCGACCAATGGCGAACCATGGCAAGGCCAGGATCAGCCTGGTGATCACTAAGGATGAGGAAGAAGCCCCAGAAGAGGTGAAAGGGCATGCCGATCCCTAAATCACCGAGTCGAAGAGAGAAGGGATGACTTGAGAGCCGCATTCAATGCCTCACTGAGCAAGGAGAAGGAATGTAGAGGCAAAGGCACCCGATCGACATAACCGTAACTCTGGCCCATAATGCACTATTCGACAAACTGATAGACGCTAAGCTGCCTCCAAATTTCATGATACCCATCTTCAACATATATGACGGCACCACAGATCCCTATGATCATCTACTGTACTACAGCTCGACCATGACGGTTCATGGTAGGTCAGACGCCATTCTCTGTCGAGCCTTTACAGCCTTATTAAAAGGAGCTACGCTGGTGTGGATGTCAAACTTGCGGCCTCGGTCCATCCGCAGCTATGAAGAGCTGACAAGAGCGTTCCTCCCATGTTTCCAAGCAAGTTTGAAGCAGAAGCAAACTACACAAAACGTGATGAACCTGAGGCAGGGAGCGAGAGAGACTATAAGAGAGTTCGTTACTCGATTCAGTAAGGCGACACTAGAGCTAAAAAACCAACCGGAAGGAGTGGCGTATAGCACGTTGTGCAACGGGGTAATGCACCCTAATCTGGTCCCGTCTCTGGCGCTTAACTTGCCAGAAACAATGCCCGAACTGTTGAGACGGTGCAATCAATACGCCAACATGAAGGAAGTTCTGGCCGCCAGAGGGATAGCTGACGGGTGATCAGTCAAAGAAGGAGAAGAAAAGGACTCTGAGGCCTAGGGACGATTCCCATGAGCCGAAGTAAGCCCGAGCTCCAGCTCGGCACCTCAATCCCTTACGCACTAAGGCATGCAAGCCCGAGCCCCATCTCGACACATCAAGCCCTTACGTATTAAGGCATTCAAGCTCGAGCTCCAGCTCGGCACCTCAAGCCCTTACGCACTAAGGCATATAAGCCCGAGCCCTAGCTCGGCACCTCAAGCCCTTACGCACTAAGGCATGCAAGCCCGAGCCCCGGCTTGGCACCTTAAGCCCTTATGTATTAAGGCACATAAGACCAAGCCCGAGCCCCGACTCGGCACCTCAAGCCCTTATGCACTAAGGCACATAAACCCGAGCCTTGGCTCGGCACATAAAGCACTTACGCATTAAGGCATTCAAGCCCGAGCCCTGGCTCTGCACATCAAGCACTTACGCATTAAGGCATTCAAGCCCGAGCCCTGGCTCTGCACCTCAAGCCCTTAAGCACTAAGGCATGCAAGCCTTAGCCCCGGCTCGGCACATCAAACCCTTACCCATTAAGGCATTCAAGCCTGAGCCCAGGCTTGGAACCTTAAGCCCTTATACACTAAGCATGCAAGCCTGAGCCCCGGATCGACACATCAAGCCCTTACACATTAAGACATTTAAGCCCGAGCCCCAGCTCGGCACCTTAAGCCCTTACGCACTAAGGCACGCAAGCCCGAGCACGGCTCGGCACCTCAAGGCCTTACGCATCAAGGCACACAAGCCAAAGCACAGGTCAACACATCAAGCCCTTAAGCATTAAGGCATGAAAGCCCAAGCATGGTTCGATAACTTCAAGACCTTAACACAAGGCACCTCAAAAGATCCAGCCCAAGCTCGGCACCCTCTAAGACTTAGCCTAAGCTCAGCATTCTCAGATTGAGTCCCAGCTCGGAACCTCAAGCCCTTATGCACTAAGGCATGCAAGCCTGAGCCCCAGCTCGGCACTACAAAAGACCTTAACACAAGGCACCTCAAAAGACCGAGCCCAAGCTCAGCACTGCCAAGACCAAGCTCAAGTTTGGCACCTCAAAAGACTGAGCCTAAGCTTGACACCCTCTAAGACCGAGCCCAAGCTCGGCATTCTCAGATCGAGCCCTAGCTCAGCACCCCCATGGCTAGGCCCATGCTTGGCACCTCAAGAGCTGATAAACTAGACATGGAAGATCAATTTTGAGCTCAGCTAGGGAACGAAGCCACACTTAGATAGCTATACTGGTCCTTATTCTTCCAACAATTATTTTGAGCCGTGCTCGAAGTACAAGAAAATAAAGAAAGAAGCACAAGAATGCTGAGAGATGAAGACATCAAAATATTATTTTCATTCATCAAAAAAGTTGAAAAAAGCCCTCAAAGTACATTGCTCCAGATGGAGACATCTACATAAAAAAAAAATATATATATATACATATATATATATATACAAGGCTAATCTCAGGAGGCTAATCCACGGGCCTATCTCTTCACTTGTCTATCCTTCAAGTCGGGTCACCTCTTACTTAGGATGAACCAGATGGCATCGTCCGAGTCAACCTGAAACGAAGCAATGTTAACGTCAATCAACCACTTCTGATAGGCCTAGGGGGTTCATCCACCTCGTTGGCCTCCGGCTCAGCCCGATGTTGCCTTTTCAGCTCGCCAACCCTAGCTGCGAGCTCCTCCTCCTTACGAGCACCCTGAGTCTCGGAAAACTCATCCTAGAGAGCATCATTCTCCTTCGTCAAGTTGCTTTTGGCATTGAGCTGCTTAGCAACCTCCGATTCCATCTCTCCAATTATCAACTTGAAATCATTGGCACGGACCTCCTCAGATCGGGCCATTTTCTTCTCAACCTCCATTTGGCATGTGATTTTGTCTGGCTCCCCATGGAGGCTCTTTGCATCCTCCATCACCTTTGAACAAGCGATAGCCATACCCTTGAACCATTGAGCAGCCTTGAATGAGGAATTGAAGCAGCGCATTTCGCACCGAATAGACAGTGCAGGTCGTACGAAGGTCTAGATCGAATTAAATGCTACAGCAGATCGATCCAAACTGCTAGAGCGAGGGGCTGGTGATGAGGTTATTTCTTCCCAACCATGGTACGGGCAGGGATCATCCTGACCAATACTGGACCTAGACCCTCCATCAGGCCGTGCTGCCACCTCAGCATCTCATTAGGCCATGCTACTACCTCGGCCCTCCATCAGGCAGTGCTACCACCTCAACCCTCCATCAAGTTGTGCTACCACCTCGGCCCTCCATTAGGGCCATGCCGCCACCTTGGCCCTCCATCAGGGTGTGCTACCACCTCGGCATCTCATCAGGCCGTGCAACTGCCTCGGCCTTCCATTAGGCCGTGCTGCCACCTTGGACCTCAATCAGGCCGTGCTACCACCTCGGTCCTCCATCAGGCCATGCCGCCCCTCGGCCCTCCATCAGGCTGTGCTGCTACCTAAGCATCTCATTAGGTTATGCTACTGCCTTGGCCCTCCATCAGGCGAGCTGCCACCTTGGCCCTCAATCAGGCCATGCTACCACCTCGACCCTCCATCAAGCCGTGCTGCCACCTCGGCCCTCCATCAGGCCATGCTACCACCTCGTCATCTCATCAGGCCGTGCTACTGCCTCGACCATCCATCAGGGTAAGCTGCCACCTCGGCCCTCCATCAGGCCGTGCTCCACCTCGGCCCTCCATCAGGCCGTGCTGCCTCCTCGACCCTCCATCAGGCTGTGCCACCACCTCAGCCCTCCATCAGGCCGTGCTACCACCTCGGCTCTCCATCAGGCTGTGCTGCCTCCTCGACCCTCCATCAGGCTATGCCACCACCTCGGCCCTCCATCAAGCCGTGCTACCACCTTGACCCTCCATCAGGCCGTTCTACTAGTCACCTCGGCTCAACTAACCTGTTACCTCAGCTCGGCACAATCAAGTAAGGTACCCAGAAACATGCACGCATCTACTCCTACATTCAAGGGATGTGGTCCCTGATCACTGGGGTAGGACTCTATCCACTACATGTCATCAGAGGCGTCCACCCCTTTCATAACTTGCACCTCCAGATCCATGGGAAATATTCCCAGTTTTTTTCGCTAAAAATTCATGTATATTAAAGGAAGAAAAAGAAGAAAAAAGAATTATAGTACATCAGATGAGGGAGGAGAAATACCCAACTCTCACAAAAAGAAGAGAGGGAGAAGCATTAATTCCACCTTTGACATTGCCATCAGCAGAATTACGCAACTACCCAACTCCACCATAAAAAAAAATCTGGAAAAAATTCCTAGGTGAATCTGATCCTAGGCCGACCCGATGCATCCATGTCTAATTCCATCTGGACCAGAGTTGGCCAAATGGAAATCGGCTCTAACACTTCAAAACGAGCTACTGACTTTGACCAAAAATCCGCCACTGAATTTGCTTCCCTATGGCAATGGGTTATTTTCCATTCCACATCCTCCAAATAAGAAATACAATTTATCCATCTTTGTCGAGCTATCCATGGACTTTGCCTCTTCTGAAAAATAGTCACAACTACAATTGAATCACATTCTATCCATAACCGTTTCACATTATGCTGCTTAGCTAATTCAATCCCTATCATAAGCGCCAGAAATTTAGCCTCGAAATTTGTGTGAGTTCCTAGAAATTTTGAAATTTGCCACTACCTCTGCCTTTTCATTGCGAAGGATTCCCCCTGCTCCAGACTTCCCTAGATTACCAATAGAGCAACCGTCCGAATTGATTTTTATCCAACCTAGATTAGGAGGGAACCAGAAAATATTGAAGATTTCCCGAGGCCTTCTCCGCACCTCTGAAATACCCAAGCTTCTTGCAGTGACAAGAACCGAAAATGAGATGGCTGCCCCTGAATGAACCAGCTCTTGGCAGCTAATTTCGCTCTTCACTTGGCCAAAACAGTGCTCTTTTGATTTTGAGGTTCCTTCGAATTTTCTTCCATTCCTCTCCAACCAAGTGAAGTAAGGGAATAAAACAAAACCCTTCAACCACCCCTTTAAAGGTGGTCTTCTTGGCCTGATCTTTCCACCAAGCTATCAATCTTTCAACTCCTTCAAATCCAGGCCACCTAAACCCAAAACAGCTACAAAATTTCTGCCACATGAAATATGCAAAAGAGCAATCATACATGGTATGATTTATAGACTCTTCCGCTATGCCACAGAGAATGCACTGAAATGGCAATGGAACCCCTCTCTTTTTCACATTATCATCAGTAGCTAGCTTGTTTTTCAACATTCTCCATCCAAAAACCTGATTGGCGAGGTTGGAGATGAGAATTCCAAATCAATGAATACCACCCCACCTTTGGCGATTCCCATCTTACTTTTTCCCATGCTGATTTTATTGTAAAAACTCCAGAGGAATTTAATTCCCAATGACAAATATCATCCAGATTTGAAATTATGATATCCTTGGCCTGATCAAAGATATTTTGAAAAAATTCAGAACTCACCTGGGGAAAATTCCACTCATCTTGGCAAATGAAATCGGAAACCTTTGCTTACATCGAATCAAAGAGACCTAACTGCAGGCCATACAACTCCTCAACAGGCTTCTTTCCCAGCCAGCTATCTTTCCAAAAATTTATCCTCTGGAACCCAAAATATTCCCAGAATCACAGAGCCACTCCCTCCAAGGACTCTATACCTAAACAAGACTCTCCACAAATGCCCTTCCTTCTCTCTCCATCAGCAGCCTATAAATACAAAGGTAAGCCTCCATCATAGGGGATCGATCAATCACTTCTTTTACTAGAAATGCTCTTTGGAACATCTGCTGTGAAAAGATCTGACTTAGGCATTGGAGAGTCCCCCGTCGAATCAGCCCGACTCTCCCCTATCATCTCTTCTGCGTAGGTCGGCCAAAGCACCAGGAACTGCAGGGAAGATTATCCGGTTAATTTTTGCGACATCACTACCAATTCTCTTTCACTGGAGCAGATTAGGGATGCTATTACTTTTGATATGAGGAATAAAATTCTTCATAATTTGTTGTTTACCCAGATACAAATAGAAATCGGTTCCTGGCTTCTTCGTGGGACCTTCCTCTCTTCTCTCCCCCTTAGATTAGCCATCTTTTTGGGACCTTCCTCTCTTCTATGCCCCCTCCCCCATTTTCTTGTATCATTCTCTTTTTTATTGTTTCCCCTCCCCCCATTTTGTTTAATTATATCTCTCCCTCCCTTCTTTGCTTGTTTTTTCCCTCCCCTCTTTTTCATTGTATCCCTCCCTTCTTTGGCTTGTTTCTTCCCCCCTTTGGGTTTGTCCCCTCTCTTAGGGGTTTGAGGCCCATCTCTTCAGGGCTTGGTAGGGTTTTCACCCTGGTCTAGCCAATTTGGCTTTGTATGTCTTATTTGTTTTTCTTTCCTGCTTTAATATATTTTTCATTCACCCAAAAAAAAGAAATTAAGCTTAATAAACAAACCTCTCAGATGATTCAACAACTACCAATTAGTGTATATTGTTTGTGCATATTAAGGCCTTAATGTTTGAGGAATAGTAGGCCTCTGATATTTTTTTTTATCAGAGAAAATCAAATAATAAATCTATAAGAAAGTCTGAAATGGAGGTGAGTGCTATGGAACTCGACGATGGACATGGTCACGGTGGAAGGCCTCCAAACCATGGAAGGCAATCCCTTCTCACGGAATTCTGGATTCCAATGGAGCGAAGCCCATGAGATTAGGCGCCCCTGACCCTCTTCCTAATTCTACTCCAGTCGCCACCAAGGAGAAAGTCTCTTAATCAACGATAGTGGGAGGAGCGCTTCCTGTACTTGACAATTTTCCTGATCCTATACAGGTTGGATCCTTTGTAATCATCCCACAAGAGGCATACGAGGAATGTCTTGAAAAATTTAAGTTTGCTCTCATTGGGAGAATGAACTTTAAATTTGTGTCCATGAATGATATCAGACGAGAGGCCAAAGATGCCTGGTATTTGAAGGGAAGATTTGCTTTTGCACCAATGGGGAAAGGTTTATTCTTTCTTCAGTTCAAATTGGAGACAGACATGGTGGCCATATGGAAGAGAAATTCGGTTTGGGTTGGATCCCAACTAATTAGATTTCAGAGATGGAGGATGGATTTTAATGTTAATGAAAGGCAGGCTATTACAAAGATGGTCTGGATTCGTTTTCAAGACCTCCCTCTAGAATACTGGCATGAGAAGGTGCTGCTTACAATGGCAAAGGCAGCTGGTAGGCCGATGGCAATTGATCAGTGAACTCATGTTACTTCCATGGGAGGTTATGCCAGAGTCATGGTTGAATTGGAGATGGGCGCCAAGAGGGTTGAAGAAATTCAGGTTGAGCGAAAGTAGCTGGGAACTGACATGCGATTCTGGTTTTCTCAAACAATCATCTATGAAGATAGTCTAAATCGTTGTGGTTATTGTAAGAAGGCTGGGCATGATATTCATCACTGCCGTGACAGAAAACATGTTAAGCCCCAGAGTCGCATGGAGATGGGAGTCCCTGGAGCGGTTTTTGCTGATGAAGGCAATGCCAACTATGGTGGTGCTTGTTCAGAACCGATGGTGGAGCCGGATACAGTGGTGGAGGCGACAATGGGTTACCAACTCAGTGATTAGATCGGGAAGGATCTTCTTCCCATTCTTACCCTCAATCCCCTTCTAATTTAAGAGTCTATAATGGCTCTCAATTTAGGGAGGAAAATCCTGATTGGTCTCCTTCCCGAAATAGCTCTTTGGAGATAATTCTCCCTATCCCTCAAGATCTTGCTGACTCAGCAACTAGAGATACAAATCTGGTTGACCAAATGATATCTCATTCTTTGGCTGATTCTGGCCCCCTTGGACACCAATGTGGGTCTAGCGGGTTGGGTTTAGAGGACGACCATACCCACTTGGATGCCAACGAACTGGATCCTTCTTCGTCTCGAGTTCAAGTCGAGCGCCAAGTAACTTCAATATTGCCAAGTACCATTTATGGAGGGGCAATCATCCTTCATCACTAGGAGATCACTCATGTGGATGACCTGTCTGCTCGAGCTTTGCAGAGAGAAATTGCTAGAAAGCACCCGCAGGAAGGATAAAGAAATTTCAAATTTTGAGCAGACCAGAAGGTCTGATCGGTTGGAAAACTCGTTGAAGTGATTATGAAGGTTTTTTTCTAGAATGTGAGGGGCTTTAAGAAGGCTGTATCTCGCATGGCCTTGAGAAAAATTGTAGTAGATCATAATCCTGACATTATATGTTTAGCAGAGCCAATGGTTGACTCTTCTGTGTTCCCTGTATTATTTTTTAATAAAATTGGATATGAGTCTGATCTGATTCACAATAATAGGGAGAACAGGGTTCCTAACCTTTGGCTGATGTCGAAGAGAGGGGTTCCTAGGCCTTCTACTGTTTCTGAGTCAGAGTAACAAATATCTGTCAAGATCGTCTGGAATACCAATGACATTTTCTTATCTGTCATTCATGCCAGCAACTTTAGAGTGAAAAGAAGGGAATTATGGCTCGAATTGGCTACCATCCCAGTCGCAGCTGCTCCTTGGCTCATGGTTGGGGACTTCAATGTCACGCTTGCTTCTCATAAGTGTGGTTCAGGGTCCTTCAGTCTGGGTTCAGCGGATGAATTTGAAGCTATGATAGACTCTTGCTCCTTGATTAATATTCCCTCCCATGGTCCAAAGATCACTTGGTCAAACAACAGGAGAAGAGGGAATGTGGCTGCAGTTCTGGATAGGGGTTTCTGCAATGAAGCATGGCTCAACCACTTCCAAGACTGTGCTCAATCAGTGCTCCAGTGGGATTTCTCTGATCACTGCCCTATCTTAGTGATCTTTGAGGCTTGCCTAAAGCCAGGTAACTGCCCCTTTTGAATGCATAAATTCTAGACTAAAAATTCATCCTTTATTCAACTCATTCATGATTCATGGTCTCGATATGTTTTTGGTCCACCTACTTTTATCTTAACTCATAAACTCAAGAGGCTTAAGCCTATCATTAGAGCTTGGGCTAGCAATCCTTCCCAAATTTTGATATGGAGTTGAATAAATCCAAAGAGGCTCTAGCAGGGATTCAGAGTCAAATTGAAATATCAGGGATGACTGATGATTTATTTGGGAAGGAAGCGGACGCTAAAACAGCCTATTTAAATGCTTTAAAGAACCATGAAAAGCTCTGGGCGGAGAAATCTCACGTCACTTGGCTGAAGCATGGTGATAGGAATTCTAAATTCTTTCACCTTTATGCCAAGATTAGAAGGGCAAGAAACACTATCAGACTGCTTCAAAAATCTGATGGGTCAAAGATTTTTGATAGAGCTGGGATCACGAGCTATATGGTAGATTATTTCCAATCTTTTCATAAAAGTTTGCCTGTCTTTGAGCATTTGGATCTGCTTAACTCCATTCCTACTTAGTTGATGAGGGCGACTTGCTTTCTTTGGATGCTATTTCGAGTGCAGTTGAAATCAAGAGGGTTGTTTGGGACCTTGATCCAAATAGCTCTCCGGGCCCCGACAGCAACCCTGGGTATTTTTTTTGGCATTGTTGGGAGGTGGTGGAAGGTGATTTCATTAGAGCGGTTAGAGAATTCTTTCTCTCAGGCGTCATGCCCCCTGGTCTAAACAATAATTTTTTAGCTTTGATTCCAAAAGTTGCTGGAGCCATCTCGCTGGACAAGTTTCGGCCCTTGTGCATGGGGAACTTTGTCTATAAAGTTATATCAAAAATCTTAGCTACAAGAATGTCTTTCTTGCTGCTGAGGTTGATTTCAGAAGAACAGGGGGCGTTCCAAAAAGGCAAATTGATTCACTCGAATGTTGGTTTGGCTTCTGAGTTAGCAAATATTATGTTTTTTACCACCAGAGGAGGAGGATTAGGAATCAAAATTGATGTTCAGAAGGCCTTTGATACTATCTCCTGGGATTTTTTACTGCAAGTGTTGAAATGTTTTGGCTTCTCTGATAAATGGGTAAACTGGATTCAGCAAGTCCTTTGTTCTTCAAAAATCTTTATTCTTTTGAATGGCGGTACTGTGGGATATTTCAATGTAGAGCGAGGCTTAAGGCAAGGGGACCCCATGTCTCCAATTCTCTTCATTCTAGCGGAGGAGGTTCTGTGCAGAGGTATGCAAGCTCTCATTCATGATGGGAAAATCAAACCCCTTTAGGGGCCTAGAGGTGAGGTAATGCCAGTCCACCTTTTATTTGCAGATGACATATTTATTTTCATAAATGCATCTATTAAGTATGTTCGTAATCTAAATAATTTTTTGAGGAAGTATCGAGATTTTTATGGCCAGCAAATAAATCTAGATAAAAGCAAGCTTTTCATGAGGAAAATCAGGCATGTTCATATTAGGGACATTGCTAAGGTCATGGGCATCTCTGTTTGCAACTTCCCTAATAAATATCTTGGGGTTCAGATCTTCAAAGGAAGAGTGAAAAAAAGCTTTTTGTTGCCTGTCCTAGACAAAGTAAAGAAGTGCATGGCGGGTTGGAAAGGAAAGCTCCTTTCAATGGCTGGAAGGGTTTAGTTGGGGCGTTCGGTGATTATGGGTATGCCAGTCCATAACATGGCTGTCTATTGGTGGCCAAATTCTTTAATTAGCTTGATGGAAAGGTAGATGCAAAATTTATATGGACTGGTGATGTGGACAACTCCAAAGCAGTGATAGTTAAATGGGAGCAGGTTTGTAAACCCAGGGACGAAGGAGGCCTAGGAATCCATCGGCTTCGAGACCTGAACAAATCTTTATTGTGCAAGTAAGTTTGGAACATCAAGCATGGGAGCTTAGGCATGAGTAGGCTATTAAAGGCTCGATTTTTTAAGAATATAAATATTAATCCATCTTTTAAGTCCTCATCAGTTTGGCCTGGATTGTGCAAAGTTTGGAATTTTGTTTCTTCCAGAGAGCGATGGATTATTGGAAATGGGCAGAATATTAGGCTTTGGTCTGACATTTGGATAGGTGACAAATCGATTGCAAAGTCTTGTGGTTTAGACTATGGGTTCCTGAAGAATTCGACTTTGAAGGTTTTAGATCTCATTCAGAACTCTCAATGGGTTTTACCACCTGTTTGCTCCCCTCTCCTCTATCAATGTTTTGAAGCTGCTCGGGCTATTAGGCTGCCTCTATCAAACTTGAAGGATTAATTTGCTTAGTCCTGTACCTCCTCGGGTTCTTTCTCCTCTTCTTCTGCGTGGGAGGAGATAAGAAAACACAACCCCAAGGTTCCTTGGAGCTCCTTGGTTTGGGGGAAACTCATGCAGCCAAGACTATCCACTTTTGGATGGAGACTAATGCACAAAAAAAATCCCTACAAATGATGTGGTTTCTGCGAAAGGAATCCCTCTGGCCTCCAAATGTTGCTTATGTGATGAGCAAGCTGAGTCCTTTAATCACCTGTTCATGGGTTGCAATTTTATCATGGCAGTTTGGAAAATGTTCTTGGACTGCTTTGGGGTGTCTTGGCCTGACATTGAAGACTTGCCTCAGCTTGTTCGGTGGTGGATCAGAAAATGCAGGATCCTGGTGCTTAAAGAACCTTGGTCTATGGGATTAGTCACTATGGCTGACAACATTTGGACAGAAAGGAATTCCAGGAGATATGGGAGTAGATCCCTTTCTCCCTTTTATGTGTTTGATAATATTAAAAGAGTCTATCAAGACTCCAAAATCACAATCTCTGACAGATTGCCTCACATTTCTGATAACATGTGCTACCGACATCTGGGTTTGATCATTAATCCTAAGCGTCCTCCTGAGCCTTTGGAAATATTCTGGTGCAAGCCCCCTTCTGGTTGGACAAAATTAAATGTGGATGGTAGCTCCATGGGCAACCCTAGCAGGGCTGGCATAGGTGGAGTTATTCACAATGACCTTGGGGTTGTGATTGGTTCCTTTAAGAATTTCATTGGGATTCAATCAAACTATGTAGCAGAATTTCAAGCTTTGATTGTAGGTCTCCTTATGGCTAAAGACCTGAGAGTTTCGTCTCTTTGGATCGAGTCAGACTCTGCGACGGTGGTGGTGGCAGTTCAAGCCAAGTCCATTCCTTGGTTTGTCGCTCAACAATGGATCTCCCTAGAGCCTTTCTTGCTTTCTATTTCCTGGAAGATTTCCCACTATTTTAGAGAGGCTAATAGTATAGCTGATTTTTTGGTTCGGGATGCGGCAAAATCAGGATCATCCGAATATAATGCTCAGCTTCTGAAGCACATTTGGGATGAGATAGCTCATGACGCTGACTCTAGGCCTAGATTTTGGTTCTAATTTTTTCTGCATTTTCTCCCTGTTGATGGCAATGCCGAAGGTGGGGAAAAATGTGGTCTTTGAGATGTAACTGTTTGTCATCTTTTTTCTATTCTCTTTAATATATTTGAATCTTTAGCAAAAAAATTTTGTTGTTTTTAAAATTAGAAAATTTAGGTTCGCAAATAGAGCGAGGCAAGGCGGGGTCTCCCGAAGAGAAGGAGGAAGAAGCAGTGACTAGGAGATGAGGGCTTATTGTTGCACGTTTAGTTTCTATTTTGCCCTAAATGAAGGGGTAGAATTAAAAATATTATTGACGGAAAGGGTAAAAGAAATTAAAACTGTGTAATAAAAAATATTACACAGTTTCAGCATTAATTAAAGAAGATGCACATGGCTGAATGAGGAAGTGCCACATACGGATAGCACAAACATTCTTACTACCCTAGAAGCAAAGAAATTTTATCCCTTAAATGCCATATTACAATCTTGCATTCGCTCCCTTTATTTTGCACTCTCTCACATATCATAATATATATATCTCTACCATTACAACCATCTAATTGAATGTGCATGTCCCGATTCCTCTCTAATAGGAAAGCCAATATTTGAGGAGATAATGCATTAATAGTAGGAATTTGAATGCCTTCCATTCAAACTTGTGACATGGGAAAATGGATCAGCTGCTTATACGATCACCTGGTCCAATGCCTTCTCCAGCTTCCTTAGGCTGCCCAATCTCTTCTTGATTTGTCTGAGTAGATAAGCAGGAGAGCGATCACTTGCATGGCAAGAAATCCCACCCAAGATGGAAACTTTCCTTACCGAAGCAACACCTCGGGACCGAGCATCACTGATGAGCACAATAATGTAACCTTAGGGATATAAGTGTATATTTTGCCCCACTTTGGATAGTACTACTTTTATTTTTCTTTTTTCTTTTTTTTAGTTTTCAAGTCTACAAGAGAAAGTGGTTAAAGTGAATCAAGAACAAATCCAAAGGTGGGACCCACTCATTGGTACCACATTCTCTCTCCTATAAAATCCTGAAGATTATTCTCTCTCCTTGCCACCTTATAAGATCTTGAAGATGCTATGCAGAGATTCCTTTCTAATTTAATCAAGATTGTAAGATTGGTTAATATTGCAGGGAAGGAATAGAATTTGTTAATTTTGGAAACAAATTCTCTCTTTCCTTACACAATATCTTAGAGAATGAGGATTTTTACCAAGATTTAATTTAATTTTATTTTATTCCTTTTAGAAGGAAGGAGGCAAGACAAAAGCCCTATAAAAGCCCCTTCTTCCCCCTCCTATTTATTATTATTCCCCATAGTTTATTTTCTAGTTTATGCTTAGTTTTCTTCTCTCTCCCTCTCTCCCTCTCTTTAGTTTTACTTCTTCTTTATTTTTGCTTTAATCACTTTTGTAATAGTTTTTTATGTCAATTAATGTAAGCACTCTTTTATTCTTATTCAGCCTTTTATGTTTATAATTTATGCAATTGAGTTGTAATTTTTAAAGTTATAGTTCTAGGCTTAGATCTAGGTGACAAGATCACGAGCCGTGGAGCATTTTTTTTTTTCAAGTTCAGTTTTTTTTTTTTTTTTCAAGATTTGTTTTCTCTAGTACTAGAAATTTCAGATTTGGTTTATTCCAGATCTGGTTTTTAGTATTGGTAGTATCTCAAATCACCCAAGCTTTCAAGTTCAAGCATTGATTCAAGTAAGTAGGCTCCCTCAGTAATCTTCTCTCCCCCCTCTCATTCCCTCTCCTGACTACCCTTTCTTTCTTAATTTAAGATTTTAATTTCAGTCGTTACATTATTGCTATCCCTTTCCCCCAAGGTTCATGGCTAGTGTATGTGTTGGCTTTGCCCCTCATAGCCATAGAATCATCAATTTTTGCTTTTATTTTAATTGTCACCCTTTTCCTAAAGCCAAGTAGAGTAACCCTTGTAAGAGTGACTCTCTGATCAAGTAGGGAAGCTCATATTATGATGCGTCTCTCATGCTAAGTAGATATACCTATTTATGAGTCTCTCTTTAGCTTTATCCCCTTTCTTTTACTTTATTTTTATTTCAGCATTTTTTTCTTTATTTTTTTTAATTGCATGGGTTGTTTATTTTCAATTATTTATTTATTTAATTTTAATTGCGTGGCTTGCGTCTTTAAATTCTTAGATGACAAATGGTTAGGACGTTATTTTAGATACATATGTTTAGGACGGTAGTTAGAATTAGATCACAACCATTAATAGGTTCACTTTCGCATTATTAAAAAAATAAATAAATAAAGTGGCTACTCTCCCTGAGTTCGACCTATATGATTCGTACGCTTGCGGTTACATTTAAAATCTCAAACAAGTTTTTGGCGTTGTTGCCGAGGAGACAGTTCCATGTTATTTTTTGCTTTCTTTTGGTAAATCATAGTGCTTTATTTGCTTTGTTTTGTTTTTCTTTTCTTTTATTGAATTCCTGAGAAGATCAACTTGCAATAATAGTTGTATCAGTGGAGGTCGCCATGCCTCACAGTATGATAAAGATAGGTTTCGCCCTGTAGCAGTACCTCAGGAATTGACCTGAGCAACCCTGGATCCTTGCCGATAAGTGCCCAAAAATCCAAAAACAAAAAAATCAGTTTTTCTTTCCATTATTTTGTGCTTATCTTACTCTAGTTGTGGATAGTTTTCTGTTGCATGAGTGTGTGGACCCGTGATTCTACTAATCGTTTAGTAAGAGTACCTATTTTAAGAATGGTAGAACAACCTAAGCCTACTTTAAAGAATAGATTCTACCCAGCCAGGGTAGCCCAACCTTCTTGCATTAGATTACCAGCTGCCACAGGGAACAATTATGAGCTTAAAACTCAATTCATCACTATGTTACCCCACTTCCATAGGCTATCCTCTGAAGATGCTTATTTGTTCTTGAGAGAATTTGAGGAGGTTTGTGTCCTCATTAAGATACAACAGCTCAGTGATGATGCTGTTAAACTTATATGCATTACCTTTTCGCTCAAGGATGGAGCAAAAAGATGGTTATATGGGCTGCCAACTAATTTCATTACCACATGGGATCAGTTTACGGTAGCGTTCTTAAGAAAATTTTTTCCCTTGCATAAAACAATCAAACTTAAAAACGAGATCATACAGTTCTGACAAAAATCTCAAGAGTCATTTTCTAAACTCATGAAAAGGTTCTAAGACCTTCTCCAAGATGTTCCCATCATGGGATTGACAAATGGCATCTTTGCCAAATAATTTATGAAGGGATAGACTACCATACCAAGTAGATGTTAGAGTCTCTGTGTCCTACAGGCTTCACAGCTTATGCGGATGAAAATAAAGCTAGGAACGTTTTGGTTGACCTAGCTGAAAAGACAAGAGAATGGGAGTCTACTCAGGAAATGAGGGATCTATAGGAGTTAAAGGGTACTATGTCGATGGGATAGTTGTGATACCCTACTTTTAAAATCCGGTCTAATTACACGGTTGACCCAGTTTAACCATGCAGGACCCAAACCAGAGAGGGCTAAGGTGGGTTCCTTATCGACCATGATGGCAAGGGTGACTTTGAACACGAGTTGGTCAGACAAGTCCGAGTCAGTGCCAAAGGAGACGGGTGTACCCAAGCCGTGCATATGCACGTATCATAAGGCCATGTATGGATAATACTGGTATGTAGCCGTATCCTAAAGCTCATACGTATAATATACCCTATGCCGAGAGTGAGATACATGCCGAGAGTCGAATTTCATCAAAATCCCACTTGTTGGCCAACTTTCGGCCCTCAGGTGGGCGGTCATAGGTGGGCTCATCCGCCCACTTGAGTGACCCACCCATGTGGTTAATAGAAATTTTAAAAAGGTATAAATACCATTTATTGTGTTTTCATTTTCTCATTTATTACATTAAGGAGTTTGGTGAGAAGAGGAGAGAGAAAAGAAGGGAGAGAAGAGAACGAAGAAGAAGAAAGGGGAAGGAGAGGAAGAAGAAATGGATTTAAGCTGCACCAAGGTTTGATCTTTCCATTCCGACGCCGGAAGAGTGATCCCCAACACGAGATCTACGATTGGAGGTGAGCAAAGGCTATGTTTCTTAAACTTTCACCAAACCCAGGTAAACCCTTGATTTGGGTAGAGTTCCTTGAGGTCTTATAAATCCCCCTTGAGATGATGAATCTAAGGTTTAATAGATGGTCTATGTGTTGATTTTGAAGGATTTGAAGAAGCGTTTACAAGGTTGGAGAAGCATTGGTGATTCTTGTGCAAGGAAGTGATTTTTGGGGTTTTGATAGAGTTATTGAGGAAAGAAGGTTAGATGGCTTCCCAATCCTTAAATCTAACTTAGATCTAGGTTAGAATCATCTTATAAGACCTTGAATGTGTGAAAATGTGATTGAAAAAGCCCCATTTGATTCCCCAAAGGTTGGGAAAAGTTTCAGTGAAAAAGGCATATTTCCACCCTCTCAAGTGGACTGAGACGGCCCTCCTGAGGGCACCCGCCTGAGAGGGCAGGCTCTCGGGGCCGACTGATGGACCGACTGATGGGCTGACCTACCCACCGGTCATGACTCGGCCCTCGGTCCCCATCGACGGGCCAAACGGTGGGCTGACCTACCCACCGATCATGATCGGTGGGTCGATTGGTGGGCCGACCTGCCCGCCGGTCATGACCCAGCCCTCGGTCCCCACTGGTGGGCCGAACGGTGGGCCAACCTGCCCACCAGTCATGATCGGTGGGTCGACCGGTGGGCCGACCCAGCCACCTGAGATGACCGGTGGACCGTGACAGGTGGGTTGTTCGACCCACCCGAGAGGCCCCCAACGTGATTTTTGTGTCTGAATGGACCTAAAATGGACGTGCAACCTTCTTTTATGATTCTAAACATGGTTTAACCATCAAATCTTGTTAGTTTTGACCCCAAGGTGGTGAAATGCTAATCCCCTTCACTTATGATAGGTTCATAAAAATTTACGTTTCTCGTGTCGGAGCTCACCCATACTGGGCGTGAGTCTTTGTACACAACAAGTAAGTGGGGAGAGGACTTTTGCCCTTATTTTAAGGCTTGTTTGGCATTCATTCAATTGTATCTAGACTAGCCATGTCATTATGCAAACTATGTGTAGCTTAGCCATCCTCATATGAATATGCCATGTGTGTTGTGTTTTACTTTCTAAATGCTAAATGATGATGTGCTTATGTGATGAATGATTGGATCATTGTGCATGGTGCATTAATAGACTAGATGCCGTAGTCAGCTTGAAAACGAGTGCATTGGTGACCCGTGGAATGGGACGCGGTGGTATTATGTAATCGTACTATGTCATATAGGAGCATGCGGTTTAGGATTATCATCTTCCCGTGCTACGACCCTTCCCAACAGGGGTTGAGATGTTGGGTTACCATTTGGGGGGAAGCAGTGGTCGCGGTTGTCGGGTCACTATGGCGGTTAGATATATGCCCGGCTGGTCATTAGGATAGTCGACAACCTCGGTGGTATATTCAAGAGGGCCAATCGTACTGCTTTTAAATTGCTGGAATCAGCACCTTTACTTTCTGTCATTTACTTTTATGTTGAGAGCGGTAGTCGGCATGCTTTACTTTTTTGAGTACTCATAGTGGGCCTTCTCCGATAGCCCTATGGGTGTATTGTGGGATAGAGTTCACGGCTCGTACCCGGAGTATACGTGCACTGTGGTTGTAGTAGCACTAAACCAAAGACTTAGTAATGTTTAGGTGGATGAGGTTTAAAATGAATTGCATAGCATGTAGTGCATATGGATGTGATTGTTGTGTGGATTGTTGTGTGGTCCTTCTTTTCACTTACTGAGCTAGTGAGCTCATCCCACGTGCGCACCTCTTTTAGATGATTTTGCAGGTCACCAGCTTGAAGATCAAGGGTCGGGCCCCATAGTTGAATTCCCCGAAGATGATTGGTGGGTCCCCGAGGAATATGAGCATGGTATTGATTGCACGTGCAAGGGTTGTGCTGCGGGACCGCAGTATTGACACCGTACAGGCTTTTACTTTTTTATTCTTTTGATGACCCCCTTTTTTGTGTACTTGATGCATGAATTGTTATTCTTTTTGTGTAAATATCATGCCTGCGGGCCCACATGTATTTATCTATATACCACAATTTGGGTATCAAGTATATTGGAGGTATTTACAGGTAAATTAAGTCTTCCGCTGAACTTTTGAACGTTTATTTAGGTGTGTGTATCTTTGTGGTTGGAGTCTTGTCGAGATGATCTGGTAGGTTTGGGTTAACCGGAGTTAACCCGGTCACCGGTCCGGTTCTGTGTGAACGGGGTGTGACAATAGTAGCCAAAGAGGCCCATTTAGATAGCCTCATTAAGAGAATAGAAGCCCTTGTCCCTAAAGCATATGCCCTAGTCCACCAAGTCCAAAATCATGTCTCTATGTGCAATTGGTGTCACTCCCCTGGACATGTAATGGAAGAATGCCCCAGCAGTTCTAGGGGCAATGAAAGTATTAATGCTCTTTACCCGAACAACCCGTTTAGCAACACTTACACTCCAGGGTGGAGAAATCACCTTAATTTTTCATGGTGCCAAGGGAATCAAGAAGGTCCATCCAACTTTCATAACCAAGGGTAGCCTAGTCCCCAGAGGCCCAATTTTGCACCGCTATCTAATTCTTTCTCTCAGCCTAATCTAGGTCTTCAGTCAAATTTTGCTAGGCCCCCTCTCCATGCACCTTATCAACAACCCCCGAGGTTTACATCCACTGGAGAGGTGGTAAGAATTAGTGAGCTAGAGAAAAGCATGGCCCTTCTCATGAAAAGCCACAATAATGTGGAGAGGCAACTCACCCAACTTGTCACAATCATGCATGAGAAGGAGAAAGGAAAATTGCCTAGTCAGCCAGAGCCAAATTCTAGACATCAGGTGCTAACTCCAGAAGGGCTACCTGCTCCTCAGCTCAATGTTGTACAGAGTTAACAACACCAAGGGCCCTCCAACCAGTGTAATGCGGTATATGCCCTATGGAATGGCTGAGAGTATCTACCGAATGGTACCACTCATTCTCCACCATCTGACCTTTCTGTTGACACTCTGACTATCGAGGCTACTACTGTGCCTCCCATTCCAAGTTCGTCAGATGGACCTGAAAAGATTAAGGATGATTTGGTGGAAGCCATAAAAAATTATTCTATTAATGAGAGAACTTTTGATAGTGTTTATGGTCCTTCTGTCTCCTATCCTAACCATTTGATGAATAAGAGGAAGACAGCTTCAATGGAAAAAATTTTAGAAGTCTTCGAGAAGGTAGAGGTAAACATCCCTCTTTTGGATGTTATAACTCAAATCCCAGCCTATGCCAAAGTCCTCAAAGACTTATGCACTCACAAGCGTACCACAAGTGTGCCCAAAAAGGTATTTTTGGCAGCTAATATCAATTCAATGATCACACAACCTATAGCAGCCAAGTATAAGGATCCTGGGTGTCCCACCATCTCTTGTGTCATTGGCAACACTCGTATTGATCATGCCTTACTTGACCTTGGTGCAAGTGTGAACCTTCTACCTTATCATGTTTATCAACAACTTGGATTAGGAGATTTGAAAGCTACAGGGACAACTCCCCAATTGGCCGATCGTTCTATCAAGATTCTGAAAGGGATGGTTGAAGATGTCCTACTTAAGGTAGGAGAATTTATTTTTTCAATCGATTTTATTGTTTTGGACACCAAACCCTTTACCACTAGGGATAAGATCCCTATCATTCTTAGAAAACCATTTCTGACTACCAGCAATGCATTAATCAATTTCCGGAATGGTCTACTAAGGATATCTTTTGGCAATCACACTATGGAGTTCAACATGTATAGGTTGGGCAAGCAACCCATAATTTCTTCTGATGATATTGAGGAAGAGGTCAATATGCTTGAGGATTTTTTTGACGATATTGTAAAAACTTTTGACATTGACTTTGATTCAGAATTCCAAGAGTGTATGGAAGAATTAGAGGATGATACTGAAAATTTCTTCTCTGATATTTAGAGCCTTCATACACCCATGGAGCCCATTGGTCCTCTATCAAATTCTCTTCCTAAACCCTCAATTTTTGAGCCCCCTAAGCTTGATTTGAAAGAGTTGCCCTCTAACTTAAGGCATGCATTCTTAGGAGAAGATCAAACTCTACCAGTTATTATCGCCTCAGATTTAACTTCAAGTCAAGAGGAAGAATTGATCAAAGTTTTAAAAGAAAACAAGGAAGCCTTAGGTTGGACCATGTCAGACATTATAGAAATTCTCCCTTCAATTGTTCAACATTATATTCACCTCATGGAGGATTCAAAACCTTCTAGGGAACCACAAAGAAGGGCTAATCCTATGATGCAAGAAGCTATCAAGAAAGAGATCCTAAAGTGCTTGGATCATGGTATCATCTACCCTATTTCTGATAGCGAGGTAAGTCCAGTGCATGTGGTGCTAAAGAATTCAGGGGTCACAGTAGTCCAAAATACTAAAAATGAGTTGATCCCTACCTATGTCCAAACATGATGGTGTGTGTGCATTGACTATAGGAAGTTAAATGCGGTAATTTGGAAAGACCACTTTTCTTTGCCTTTCATTAATCAAATGTTAGAGCGGTTAGCCGGACATGAGTATTATTGTTTCCTTGATGGTTATTCCGGCTATAACCAGATTTCTATTGACTTAGATGACCAACACAAGACCACTTTTACATGCACCTATGAAACCTTTGCTTATCGGAGTATGCCTTTTGGGCTTTGTAATGCCCCTGCCACGTTCCAAAGATGCATGATGATCATTTTCTCTGATATGGTGGAGCATTTTTTAGAAGTATTTATGGATGATTTTTCTATTCATGGCTCCTCATTTTCTAATTGTTTGCAAAGTGACTAATTTAGACCTCAATTGGGAGAAATGTCATTTCATGGTCACACAGGGTATAGTGTTGGGTCATGTCATTTCCAAAGAAGGGATCAAGGTCGATAAAGCTAAGGTGGACTTAATTTCTAATTTACCATCTCCTAAGTCAGTTAAGGACGTTCATTCCTTCTTAGGTCATGCAGGGTTCTATCGTCGGTTCATCAAGAACTTCAGTCACATGGTTAGACCTCTCACTAATTTTTTAGCTAAAAAGAAACCCTTCGAATTTTCTAGTGAATGCCTCATGTGCTTTGAGTAATTAAAGAAGGTGTTGACTACAACCCCCATTATTCAAGCTCCCTTATGGACTGAGCCATTTGAATTAATGTGCGATGCATCTGATTTTGCTATAGGGGCAGTCCTAGGGCAGAGAATTGATAAACTTCCTCGTGTTATCTATTATGCCAATAGAACTCTCAATGATGCACAGCTGAACTACACCACAACTGAAAAATAATTTTTAGCTATTGTATTTGCATTAGAAAAGTTTCGTGCATATCTGATAGGTTCTCATGTAATTATTTACACTAACCATGCAGCTATCAGATACCTTATTCAGAAAAAGGATGCCAAAACACATCTTATCAGATGGGTTTTGCCTTTGCAGGAATTTGACTTAGAAATTAAGAATAAGAAAGGCAGTGAAAATTTGGTTGCAGACCATTTGTCCCAGTTACCCAATTCTTTGACTGTGAATACTCCAGTTAACGAGTATTTTCCCAATGAGCAACTCTTTGCAGCATCTAGTGAAACTTGGTTTGCAGATATTATAAATTTTTTAGTTACAAACAAGATTCGGATCATTGGTCTTCCCAAGAGAAGTACCGTATTCACTCATAGGTTAAGTATTTCTTTTGGGATGATCCTTACTTTTTTAAATCATGCCCTGACCAAATTATCCGGAGATGTATCCCTAATCATGAGCACCATTCTATTCTTTCCTTTTGGCATGATCAGGCTTGTGGCGGCCATTTTGGGCCTACTAAGACTGCAGCCATGGTATTGCAATGTGGATTTTATTGGCCCAGTCTCTTCAAAGACGCCTTTGCTTATTGTAAAGCTTATCTTTCTTGTCAGTCTTTAGGAAAAATCAGTAGAAGGAACATGATGCCACTCAACCCAATCTTTGTGGTTGAGGTTTTTTATGTTTGGGGAATAGATTTTATGGACCCATTCCCTAAGTCATATGGATATGAATATATTTTATTGGTTGTGGACTATGTGTCCAAATGGATTGAGGCTCATTCTTGTAAGACCAATAACCATAAGGTGACCATTCAATTCTTAAGGGAAAACATTTTTTCCCGATTTGGTACCCCTAGAGCTATCATTAGTGATAGGGGGAAAGCACTTTTGTAATAAGCCTTTTGAGGCCTTAGTGAAGAAGTATGGGATTACCCACAAGTTGGCTACCCCATACCACCCCCAAACCAGTGGGCAGGTAGAAGTGTCCAATAGACAGATTAAGCAAATTCTAGAAAAGACAATCAACTCAAATCGAAAGGATTGGTCTAATCGTCTGTTGGATGCTTTGTGGGCGTATAGGACTGCTTACAAGACCATACTTGGTCAATCCCCATACCATTTGGTATACAGGAAAGCCTACCACCTTCCTGTTGAGTTAGAACATCATGCCTTTTGGGCAATTAAGAAATTTAATTTTGATTTGTCTACTGCAGGAGCTCATAGAGATCTCCAACTATTTGAGTTGGAGGAATTGCGAAATGATGCCTATGATAGTGCAAGAATTTTCAAGGAAAAGGCTAAAACTTTTCATGATAGGAACCTTGTTAGGAAATCTTTTATACCGGGTGATAAAGTTTTGTTGTACAATTCTAGATTGCATATCTTTCCAGGAAAACTTCGTTCTCGGTGGGAAGGTCCTTACCTTGTGCAAATAGTATTCCCCCATGGTGCCGTAGAGGTTATGAATCCATCCACTCAGAAAATTTTTAAAGTTAATGGGCACCATTTGAAGCCATTCCTTGAGTTGCCTTCAATGCATGATGCAGAGCTCATGATTCTCCATGAGCCTCTTTATGATGATATTTGATTCCATTTGATAATTTCCTCTCCTTTGTCCTTCTTGTTCTATTGTCTTATCATTTTATTTTTCTTTTTCTGCATTGAGGACATTGCACAATTTAAGTATGGGGGAGGGTTTGACTGTTTAGAACTTGAGGTTACTTTTAAGATTTTTCCCGTGCTTTATACACACCCTACAAAAAAAAAAAAAAAAAAAAAATTGAGATCTAGGACCCATCTTGGTACTATAATCCCTATTGGGAGGATGGTAATGAATATATGTCTTGAAGTGGGACCTCACTTAAATGATTTAGAGATACTTGTCTTAAGGTGTAGGACCATTTGTTAGTTGGTGTCTTTGTTCTTAGGTTAGGAGTTGAGACCATATTTTTGGCATGGTATAAAAATATATGATATAAATATGCAAAGAAAGTGAAAATTGGTCAAAAAGTAGAAAGTAAGTATAGAATTTCTAGGAGCTAGACAAAATACTACGCCTCATGAAGCGGGGTGTTTTGATCGAACCTTTTACGAAGGACCACTTTCGAAAAGAACTTGGCATCACTATCTTTGTTGGCATATGCATAAAGTGAAGCTACTTAGTAACTTGGGTTTCTGGTGTTTGCTCCACCATGTTATTAAAGCCAAATGTAGTGGAGTAGAATGAGTTCTTTATTCAAAAAAAAAAAAAAATACCATTATGCCTTGTTGTTTATGATTGGTTAACGCTCCAAAACCCTAGTTCATGGTCCCTACCTTATAATGTGGTTTGCCTTAGGATTGGTCGTGCTTTAGAAGATACAAGGGTCATCCCTATTTGAGATGTGTGATTGTTTCTAAATCTAGATGGAGTGTTAAAGTTCAAGTGTGGGGGTTCCTCGGTTGATGTGCTCTAATTGAAAGAGGATGTGTGTTTTGTAGTTATTGGAAACTTTAAATGGTAATTTTTCAAGTTAATTTGAATTTTGGGTGTATATTCACTGTAAATACCCACGAGACACAACTCGTCCAATAGGTAACTTAGGCGTTTAAAGGCTTGTTGCACGTGCTAAATGCAACCGTGATTCCTACGAAAGTGAGTTAGGCTTTTTCTTTCATTTCTATATTTATTTGTCTTGCTCGAGGACGAGCAAAAGACAAGTATGGGGGAATTTGATGAGCACAATAATGTGTGAAATCTTAGGTATATAAGTGTACATTTTGCCCCACTTTGGATAGTACTACTTTTATTTTTCTTGTTTTTTTTTTTTTTAGTTTCCAAGTCTACAAGAGAAAGTGCTTAAAGTGAATCAAGAACCAGTCCAAAGGTGGGATCCACTCATTGGTACCACATCCTCTCTCCTACAAAATCCTAAAGATTATTTTCTCTCCTTACCACCTCACAAGATCTTGAAGATGCTATGCAGAGATTCCTTTCTGATTTAATCAAGATTGTAAGATATTGGTTAATATTGCAAGGAAGGAATAGAATTTTTTAATTTTGGAAATAGATTCTCTCTTTCCTCACACAATATCTCAGAGAATGAGGATTTTTACCAAGATTTAATTTTATTTAATTTTCTTTCTTTTCTTAAAGAAGACTTGTAGAAGGAAGGACGCATGACAAAAGCCCTATAAAGCCCCTTCCTCCCCCCTCCTATTTATTATTATTCTTCTTAGTTTATTTTCTAGTTTATGCTTAGTTTTCTTCTCTCTCCCTCTCTCACTCTCTTTAGTTTTAGTTCTTCTTTATTTTTTGCTTTGATCACTTTTGTAATGGTTTTTTTTGTCAATTAATGCAAGCACTCTTTTATTCTTATTCAGCCTTTTATGTTTATGATTTATGCAATTAAGTTGTAATTTTTAAAGTTATAGTTCTAGGCTTAGATCTAGGTGACAAGATCACGAGCCGTGGAGCATTTTTTTTTTTTCAAGTTTAGTTCTTTTTTTTTTCAAGATTTGTTTTCTCTAGTACTAGAAATTTCAGATTTGGTTTATTCCAGATCTGGTTTTTAGTATTGTAGTATCTCAAATCACCCAAGCTTTCAAGTTCAAGCATTGATTCAAGTAAGTAGGCTCCCTCAGTAATCTTCTCTCCCCCCTCTCATTCCCTCTCCTGACTACCCTTTCTTTCTTAATTTAAGATTTTAATTTCAGTCGTTACATTATTGCTATCCCTTTCCCCCAAGGTTCATGGCTAGTGTATGTGTTGGCTTTGCCCCTCCTAGCCATAGAATCATCAATTTTTGTTTTTATTTTAATTGTCTCCCTTTTCCTAAAGCCAAGTAGAGTAACCCTTGTAAGGGTGACTCTCTGATCAAGTAGGAAAGCTCATATTATGATGCATCCCTCGGGCTAAGTAGAGAAACCTACTTATGAGTCTCTCTCTAGCTTTATCCCCTTTCTTTTACTTTATTTTTATTTCAGCATTTTTTTTCTTTATTTTTTTTTTAATTGCATGGGTTGTTTATTTTCAGTTATTTATTTATTTAATTTTAATTGCGTGGCTTGCATCTTTAAATTCTTAGATGACAAATGGTTAGGACGTTATTTTAGATACATATGTTTAGGACGGTAGTTAGAATTAGATCACAACCATTAATAGGTTCACTTTCGCATTATTAAAAGAAAAAAAATAAAGTGGCTACTCTCCCTGAGTTCGACCCGTAGCTACACTGATTTGTACGATCGCGGTTTCATTTAAAGTCTCAAACAATCACCACCGTCCTCAAGGAAGATCGTCCCTAGATTACTTTCCCCTCCCTGCTCCTCCTCCTTAGAATCCACCCATTTCTTCTCCCTACATGCATGGACCATGTGCCTAACCTTCTTGCAGAATGCACATCTGCTCATGCTATCCTCATAAATGATTACTTGTTTGAACCAGAAAGCTTCACCCATGCAAGGTTCCTTCCTCTCCACTTGAATCTCATCCACTCTTTTTGCTCCTACCTCCACCTCCACCTACACCCTCGCGAAAGATCCCATAGTAGTAGATCGAGTGAGTCTATCCAAGGCCACCGGCCTCCCTGCCGCATTAGCCATGGACAACAAGATTTTTTCATGCCAATATTTGAGTGGATGCTCTGGGAACCTGATCCACACCAGCTTGGTTGAAATATTGTTAGCGTGAACGTCGAAATCAGGCTTCGAGCATTGGGATCTGATCACCAGCCTGCCAACCTTTGTCAGGGTCCTTCTCCACATCGTCGCCATATCTCCCTCATGTTCAAATTGAAAGAGTATATACCCCTTCCCCATTGGGGCCATTCTAATGCTTCCTTGGAGATTCCATGATTCAATAGCCTCTTTATGAATATCTTTCATAGAAATAAATCTAAAATTCGCCCTCCCAATCAAAGCGAATCTAAATTGCAACAACCTTTCCTCGGAGGCATCTTGTGGTATGATAATCTTGGTGCATGAGCCTGCATGTATAGGATTTGGGAGCAGCTCCATGTCCGGGAAAACCCTTCCCACCACCGACGAGTATGATCTCACACCAGTCAGATTCTACTTATCCTGCACCCCTTCAGATCGCCCCTCATTCATATCACCCTCAGTCCTTGCCCTGTGGCATTCCCCCCTCCTCCCCACAAGTCTGTGCTAGCCTCAAAACTTTGTGATCAAAGGTTGTCTACCCCGATCAGGTGGCCAACCGCCCTCCGGAGTCTGTTCGTCATTCTCTTGCACAGTCTTCATCACTCAAATTAAGACCTATTCTCACTCTCATTCTCTCTTTCTCCTAGTCTCTAATTTCTGATTGTAATCAAGTGTTAATATCTTTTCAAAATTGTTGATGATTTACAAAATAAATTACAGTATCTTAAATCTAAGAAAAGTAAAGACCATTTAAAGCTCGTTTAAGGCTTCATTGGTACATCACCCTGTTTAAGGCCCAATTATAGCCCGATTAGGAGAAGCCTGATTAAAGCCCGGAACTCGATCGAGCCCGACACGACACCGGCGAGACTGACTCATTCCTTAAATAGGTAGGTTATGGTCCGAGGACATAGGCCCATTAGGCCCCCAGCTAGGCCCGACCGAGACCGGCCCTGCCCTCACCGATTGAAACCCCTAACCATGCATACATCTAGTTGGAGGACTTTCGTATTTAACGACTTGCTTGAAAATAAATATCTCTGAAGAATTTACATGCTCCCTTTCAACATATATTTCTTTCACATGAGGCCACGAATCATCAAGTCAATGCGGATTCGAGCAAAGTGACCATAGTGGGAGTCTATTGTTCTCTAATCAATTGCAATCGGGTGCTCCACTACCTTTGCCATGGTTAATAGCATCTCGTCATCCCAGATTTTTTTTATGGAAGGTTAGGGAATCTTACCCACACAAGACGGTGTGTAGTGCCCTCATAATCACATTAAAACTTTTCATAAAATTAAGAAACATATTGAAATTGGTTGTCATTTTGTAAGTTACCAATTTCGTCAAAAAGCACTTCATTTACTACACATCTTTCCAAATATCAATTAACAAATCTTTTTACCAATGGTCACAATTTTATGTTTCTTCGATCGGTTTCTACTATCCAAACTTCAAATGATTTCTCAAGGTTCATAATCTCGGTTCTTGGATATGGATCAATCTTAGTCGATACCAATCAAGATTGCCCTAAATCGAGCTTAATCGAATGGATTTACCCCTATATTTTTTTTTATATCGATTCTACTACACTTTTACCCTTAGATCTTACCAATAGATTGGTATCAGATTGGTCTCAACTGATACCAATCATATCTTGATGGATCCATGGATCGTAATCCGAGATTATGAATCATGTTCACCATTGTGAGTTTAAAGGGAGTTGATAGCTATATAAGTTTTGTAATATCATTCTTACATATTTTTCTTTTTTGGGTAAAATTATTACATCTGAGTTTAGTTATTTTTTTCTCATGTAAACCTTCCCATCCTAATAGGTGAATAAAAGATTCAAAGTTGTAATTTTTATTTTTTATATTTACCCCATTTTTATTTTTGGAACATCCTTAAAGGGAAAAAGTTTTCCTCCTCACACGTGTGTTGTTTGGTTAAAATTTATTTTTTTAACATTCAATCTCAAAGATTTTGGAATGAATTTTTTTCATGGAAATTGGATCTAGGTGATCAGTTATAATTTTGGAGATATTAGAATTCTAATTTTTTTTTAATAGTTAAGAATTCTCATGTTGGTGAACAATAGCTAGAGTTTTGCTTGGGAGGGATATTTGTCCGTTTGATGCTGCTTTTTTATTTTTTATTTATTAAAAAAAAAAATCAAAGGAGGAGAATCTCCTACCAGAGTCAAGAGTTACAAGACAAAGCGGTGGTTGAAGCCACCAAACACAGGAAATTCCCAAGCAAGATGCCCCTACAACTAAGATATGAGCTTCCCTATTAACAGTACTAGGAATAAAATGAAAAGAAGTAAAAGAAAAACCTACTAAAAAAGAAAGAATATCATCAACCACACATTTAGTTGCCCAATCAATCGAAGATGGAAGTGAATTTAGAGCCCTAATGATAGGTTGATAACCACTAAAGTACATCACTAATGAGAAGCCGCAAGCTAATGCAAGTAAGACTCCATCACGTATTGCCTCAGCCTCAGTAGCTGCAGCCGAGACACTCCATCCCACCTTGCATTTAGCACCTATAAAGGTTCCTTCATGGGATTTAATCACAACATCTCTACAGCCTCTTCTTGTTGTAGCATTCCATGCCCTATCAGAAGAGATTTTTCTCTTGTATTTTATTAGAAAAAATACTATTTGCTAAAGGTATGATGAATTTATATATTTTTTATTAAATTAGGTAAAGAAAGATCAATTGGATTGCATGTATTGGACACATGGATGATGAAGTACAAGCCTCAACTAACCATGGAGTAAAGAGGGACTATATTGTCGTCCACGGCATAGAGATATTGTTCTAGCTATATAGTTAGCTTTAGTGTTTGAATCATTAGAAAAGAAGGAAAAATGAGTGGCCGGTAACAAAATTTGGGATTCGGCTCCTCTACAGTTTAGAGGTCAGCTGCCATTCTGGTGGCTCGGGCTGGATGGGTGACACCTGTTATTTTTTAATCCAAGGGAGGACAATATCAAAGTTGTATTGGCAAGGTTGAACCGTTGAAGGTAAGAACCGGGGGATATTTAGCTAATCGACAAGGGGAAATACCCAATTTTCATTTGTCTCCCTTGCAGTGCTTTGGAAGGTGTGTGGGAATGAGGTTCTTGAGATTAGAAGTGAGATGCTAAAAAACTTAAGCAATTCCTGTTCTTTGAGCTGGTAACAATGACAAAATCAGATAAGACAACTAGAATCAATGAAGAAGATGAAAGAAGAGATCAACTAGGAGATCAAATGAAAGAAGAAGAGAACCACAAGAGAGCTCGACTAGGGAGAATAAGGCTACTAGGGAGAAGAAGGCTAACGGTTAGGAATCAAATCACCTTTACGGTTGGCCAGAGGTAAAATATGACCAAACCACCGCTGTAGCTAGAAGTATTTAACAGCATTAGTAATAGCAAAACACAGAGAAGAGTAGCAGAAGAAGATAAAAAATTCACCACTGTGAATCAAGTGGTATTCAGAGGCGGGAGAGAGAGAGATGAAGAGGGAGTCCGGGAGAGGAAGCCGAATCCTTTGAATCCAAAGCATGGGGAGGGAGACGAACAAAAATTGGGTATTCCCCCTTTTGATTAGCCAAATACCCCCTGTTTCTCACCTTCAATTTAGGGGTGCAAGTTTGGCCCTGACGCCGAGAACCCAGCATTGGCTCGACCTGATCCCGAACAAGTTTCGACCCTAAAATTTTGGCTCTGATGGTCGACCCAACCCTGAAATTTCTGACCCTAAGTCAAGGTTAGTGTGGGTAAGGGTTGATGCCTTTGGCCTGCCCAACATGCCCTGAACCAGGCCTGATTTTTTTACCCTGAGTTTAGGTATTGGTGTTGGCCCTACCCGGCCCTTGTTTTTGCCCCTGATGTTGACTTTGGATTTTTTATTATTCTTAAGATGTTCTCCTCTTTGTATAACATGATAAGGGTTTTGAGATCTTCAAATTGTTTACCTTATTAGGATGATCTCTTTGTTTATCATGACAAATAATTGAAATTTTTTTGGATTATTTGCTTTCTTAGGGTGATCTCCTCTTTGTTTAGCCATAATAGTTGGAGTTATTTATATTGTTTGAATATTTGCTTTAGGATATTTGCCTCATGACAAGTAATTTTATGACTTTTTGTTTTTTTTTTTTTTTTTTTGCTAAAAGGTAATTTTATTAAAAGAGAACAAAGCAAAACAAAGAGAAATACAAAAGGGCAGTCCGATCCCACTAAACCACTTGCAACCTCCACCTTCGGCATGGCCATCAGCAGAGGGAACAAGCAAAGGTCTTAGCCAAATCGAAAACGGTGCCTGTCCAATGCATCAGAAGCTAACTCATCAACTACATGTGTCGGGAAGTCCACTGAGAATTCTAAAGTACAAGATTTAGATGCTTTCCTAGCTAGAAAATCAGCGACTACATTAGCTTCACGAAAACAGTGAGTGATCTTCCATTGCACCAACTCCAAAAAGGGAATGGCGATTCCATTTCGAGGCGAACCATGGAATCTCCCTTCTCTGAACTGCTGAGACCACGGACGCTGAATCTGACTCAATCCAAAGACCCCTAGCATGATAGTGTCTAGCTAGCAGAATACCCCGACTTTTTGTTTTTTCTCTTCTCTTTATTATGAATATTTTTTATTTTTTAGTTATTTTTATTTTGCAGGGTCAGGGTCAGGGTCAGGGTCAAGGTAAACCTAGCCCTTGATGGCAAACCTGGGTCAGGGTCAGGGTCAGGGTCAGGGTTAGGGCCAATCAAGGTCATCCTAGCCTGACCCTGAAAATCTAGGGCCAATCAAGGCTGGTAAGGGTTGGGCTGAACCCTGAAGGGTTGGGACTGAGTTGAAGTTTTGCGGCCATGATCAGGGTTAGGGCAGGTTTGGGCCCAGTTAAGGGGACTCAAGGTTGGACTAGGGTTTTAAGAAGCCCGGGCCAACCCAGCCTTGTTGCACCCCTACTTCAACCTTGCCAATACAACTTGATGTTTTCCTCCCTTGGATTAAAAAATAACAGGTGTTGCCCATCTAGCTCGAGCCACCAGAATGGCAACTCACCTTAGAGGACCGAATCCCAAAATTTGTGGCCAAATGACGGATGTGATGGGTTGGGCTTTCTATCTTAGTTATGAACTCCTCCGAAGAGAAAGGTCTAAAGGAGAATAGCATGAGAAGTCATCTATGGGGAGTTTTTTCAGAGGAAGGTTTATATCCAAATCTGGGGAGATGCAAAGATCTTATAAATCCTCATCTGTTTGGCCAGGAATTAAAAAATGTGGAATTTTGTGACTGCTAAGGAAAGGTGGATTGTTGGAAAGGGTGACAAGATTATGTTTTGGAAAGATAGATAGATCGATGGGTGGTCTATTGAGGAGAGATTGGGTGTGGACCTTTCTCTCTTCCCCAGAGAGAGATATGTTAAGGACTTCATTAGAGAATCTTACTGAATTTGCCTCCGGTTGTCTCTGAGGAGCTTAGGTGCATCTTTGCTAAGGTGAGGGCTATTGTCATTCCTCCATCCCAGGCTGAGGATATATGTTTTTGAAGTCCATCTTTTTCGGGGAAGTTCTCCATAAAAGATGCTTGGGAGGAGATTAGGAAACATAACCCAAAAGTGCCTTGGTATCATAGTGTCTGGAAGAGTAGTCTTCTTCTTCGTCAAACACTTTTTGGCTAGAAATTGATGCACGGCTGCTTATCTACGGATGAGGTGATAAAAAAGAAGGGAGTATGCTTAGTGTCTAGATGTGATTTATGTTGTGATTCAGTTGAAACAAAGCAGCATTTATTTTAGCGTGTAACTATGCCAAGGTAGTTTGGGTCTCCTTTGCTTCAATCTTCAATATTGGCTGGGATCAACATATATTTATTCGTGAGATGTTCCAGTGGTGGAGAGCCAAAGGTAAAGTTGTGCCAGTTAAGGAAGCCTGGATGGCTGGTTTGATTCTTGTTCCCTATTTCCTTTGGCAGCAACGGAACACGAGAAGATTTGATGGTCAAGGGATAAGAGCTGAGCTTATTTTGCGCCAAGTTCTTACTGCTATTGGAGAACTCTTTCCAATCTCTTCAAGTAAGAGAATTGTAGTTGCAGATCTGATTTGTGCTCGAATTATAGATATTTTGCTGGAAAAAATAAAGTCCCAGGAATTCTCGAAGTATTTTGGTGTGCTCCTCCCTCATTGTGGAAAAAACTAAATATTGATGGGTGCTCTCTTGGGAACCCGGGAAGGGCAGCTGTGGGTGGACTTATCAGAGATTCAAGTGGTAGGGTAATTTCCTCCTTTGGATCCTATTTGGGAGTTATAACTAGCTATGTAGCAGAGTTTCAAGGCCTGATACATGGTATTCAGCTAGCAAAGCAGCTGGGGATTGAAAGATTATGGATTGAAACAGACTCACTGGCAGTATCGCTAGCAGTTTACTCAAAAAAATTCCCATGGTGCATTTTGCAGGATTGGTGTTCTCTTTATCCATATCTTTCCAGCATTCAATGGAAACTATCTCATTGTTATCGAGAGGCAAAACTAAATTGTGGATTACTTAGCAAAAAGTGGGGCTAGAAGTGGATCTAGTGTCTTTTGTCCCTCCTTTCCTCATTCAATACTGGATGAGATCAGAAGGGATGCAGAAGGTAGACCAAGATATAGATTTTCTTAATTTTATTTTGTGGAGTTGAGGATCCTTTTCCTTGCTGATGGCCATGCCGAAGGTGAGGAGAGGACCCTGAGATCTCAATCTCCTCCATCCTTTGTATTCTTGTATCTGGTGTCTCTCTAGACCTAGCTTATATCTCCTATTTTTTCTCTTCTTCCTTTTATAAATGCACATGATTTTTTAGCAAAAAAAAGGTCTAAAGGAGAATAATTTAATGTATAAGATATGTTCTAGTTCAACTACAGCTGCCTAGTGCATTGGAGTTCTATAAATCTGGATCCAGGGACTCATACCATACGTACTGGAAGCAAGAATAACCTTCGTTCATAAAACTTTGCCATATATGGAGAAGCTCTTGTTCCCTCATTTTGCCATTATTGTCCTCCTCTTTGTTTCAGGTTCTCTCTCTCTCTCTCTCTATATATATATATATATATGTATATATGTGACTAATTTGATTGTTTACGTGCATACTACAGTTGCTACAAAAATGGTGCCCATGGTGGATGCAGTGAGAGGAGAGATTTCAGGAGTTGGCACTGCAAAAGCTTCTTGCGGCAATTTTGAGTGCAACATTTCGTGCTATCCCTTTGGAGGAAGTTGTACATCGGATGGAGTTTGCGGTTGCGACCCACCAAATATACCACCAGAAGCCACAAAGTATTGAAGGATCTTCCTCCTGGATGGATGGGAATGAAGATTGGTAGCAGTTATTTTCTTTTAAAATCGTAAGAAAATAAGGATTTACTTGATCAATTTACTGCTATCAAGTAGAATACTTGTAAGATCCAAAGCAATTCTATTTTGACAATAAATAAATAAAAGAAAATTTCTATTCTCTGTATGACATATGTTGCTTTGTGATTTGAATTTTTTTTTTTTTGGAAGAGGATCTGAATTCTCAAGAGGAGCCTACTCCACGAAACATGAGAAAAATGATGCTGCGGGAACAACCCCTCAGTTGATCCAACCGTCTATAGGGGTCTGACCATGAGTCAAAGGTGTCAAATCCCTCTATAGACGGCTCAATCACCGGAGGCGATGCCCCCAGGGGAGCTGATCCAAACTTGAATAGTGCAGCCTCAAGGCATAGAAATGGCCGATTACAACCTAATTAATGTTGGAAAGTGGAAACATCCATTCTATCAAAGAGCAGCATAGAAAAGGCAACATAGCATTTGACTTTTTGTTTTCTTTGCAAAATATTTTTCCTTAGACGGAAGGATAAGAAGAGGCCCAAAAGCACATACTCATAATATATCATACTAGAGCAAGATGGTAGGGAGAAACGTGAAGTATAGGGGGAGAGAATATAGAAAGATATAGATTTTTTTTTTTTTTTAGCATTAATAAAAAGATATAGATAGTCAAAAGATAGATGGAGAGATTATGAATCAATAGAGAAAAATTATAATAAAAGATGGGAAGAATCAGGGAGGAATCTAAGAGGGAGACAAAAAGGAAGAAAAGAGTTTTATATTGATTTGATTTGATTTTCTTAAATGAAAAATGTTTCAAAAGGAAAGTGGGAAAGAGTAGAGAAAGAAGGAGACACAACCAACGTGAGATCCCTATTTTTGTTATAGAAGGCTTGGTGAGAGTTTGAGAAAATAAAGAAATTATTTATTTAGAAAATATCTGAGTCATGAAAAAAAAAAAAAATAAAGCATATTGAAATTGATTGTCATTTTGTATGTCACTGTTTTCATCAAGAAACATTTCTTTTACCACACACATTTCCAAATATAAATTAAAAAATATTTTTACCAAAGCTCACACTTCTATGCTTCTTCGATCGGTTTCTACTATCCAAACTTCGAATGATTTCTCGAGGTTCGTAATCTTGGTTCGCAGGTCGAGATCAATTTTAGTCAATACCAATCCAGATCGCCCTAGATAGGGTTGGATCGGACCCCTATATATATTTTTTAAATTGATTTATCAAGGGTCATACCAGAGGATTGGTATCAAATCAGTCTCGGCCATTACTAATCAGATCCAAGTGAATTCACTAATCCCAATCAGAGATTACGAACCATGTTCACCATCATGAGTTTGAAGGGAGGTGTTAACTATATAAGTTCTCTAATATCATTCTTACACTTTTTTTTTTTTGGGTGAAATTGTTACATCTTCTTTAGTTCTTTTTTCCTTGTGTGGACCTTCCCATCCTGAGTGATTACAAGATTCAAAGTTTTACCTTCTCACTTTCTTTTTTTTTTTGATAAAAATTTAACCCCAATTTTTTTTTTTTTTTGGCACATAAATCCCTCAAAGTGGGGAAGTTCTACCTTCTCACACATATGTGAGTGTTTCCTTTTAATATATATGTAATTTTTTTGACATTTATTCTCAAAGATTTTGGAATGGATTTTTCATGGGAAATTCGATCCAGATTTTTTTTTTTTGCTAGAATATCATTTGTATTAAAAAAGAAGATGAAAAATATAATACAGAAGGGATAAAAACACCCAAGCAAAATATAGACAATTAAACTGAGCAGAGATCCACTTTCAGCAATGCCATCAGCAGAAAAAGCCATCAGCCAACTCTCCTCCACAAAGCGTAGAAGACTGAATTAAAGCGCTAGAGCAGTCTATATCTCGGATGACCTGTGGCATCCATGTCCAGATCCATTTTGACCAAGGCCGGCCAAGATGTCACTGGCAGAGAGGTTTCAAAGCGGGCGGAAGACTTTGACAAGAAATCCACTACATAATTTGCTTCACGAAAGCAGTGCGTGATCTTCCACTCCACCCTTTCAAGGTTGGGTAAGCAGTTAATCCACCTTTGCCAAAATTTCCAAGGAATTTTTTTTTCTGCAAAAGATGAACCACTACGACTAAGTCACATTCAATCCACAAACTCTGCACCCTAAATCGGTTTTTTTTTTTTGGCTAAAAGGTCATGTATATTAATAAACAAAAAGAGATAAATTTTACAAGAGATCTCAGGAACAGAGAAAGGGGAGCAATGACTCTTTTCCCACCTTCGGCATTGCCATCAGCAGGAGAAAGAGACAAGGAACCCTAGACTCACAAAATAAAATCAACAAAAGTGATAGCGAGGGCGATGCATAGCATCCATATACAAGTCAGAGGACACCATAGCAGGCCACGTAAGAATAGGGTTTGAAGTCTCAATCTGGGCAGCAGACTTTGCAAGGAAATTGGCTGCAGAATTTGCTTCACGAAAACAGTGGGATATTTTCCACTGAATTGAAGTCAGAAATGCCTTCAGACACAACCAGCGTTGGCGTAAGTACCATGGAACCAGCCCCTTTTGGAGAAGAAACACCACTAATATTGAGTCACATTCCACCCATAAATTCTGAAACCTATGAGTTTTTGCATCCTCCAAACCTAGGATAACCGCCATAAATTTTGCTTCAAAGTTGGTCTTGTGACCAATGAAAGATCTGTAGTGATGAATAATGTCAGCCTTGTCATTTCTAAAGATGCCTCCTATACCAGCCTTCCCTGGATTACCCAAGGAGCAACCATCTGTGTTCAGCTTTATCCATCCAGAAGGAGGAGCACAGCAAAAGATTTCTATAATTTCGCTTCTTGTTCAACGCATAGATGAGAATCCCACTCTACTTGCACACATCAGATCTGAAATAGAAAGAGGTTTACCTGAATGAACCAAGGAAAGCATACTAATCTCAGATTTGATCATAGAAAAGCGCTGAATCTGAATTTATTTCTCATCATTTTGGATTCTTGCATTCCTCTCTAGCCATGTAAAGTAAGGAATAAGAATTGCACCACACATCCAAGCAGGTTTGAAAACCATGGATCTTCATTGTTGCTTCCACCATGAAAGGAGTTCCTCAATGCTAAGATCAGATGGCCACCTCGTATTGAAGTACAAGCAGAATCTTTCCCACATTGGTCTAACATATTCACAGTGCAGAAATAAATAAGAAATGGACTCCACATCTTTTTCACAAAGAGCACATCTAGATGCGAGAGAGATCCCTCTTCTTCGCACCTCATCATCAGTTGGAAGTCTTTTTCTAGCAAGTCTCCACCAAAAGGTAGCTTGACGAGGCTGCAGCTTAGCATTCCAGATGAGAGAGGACCAACCCACTTTTGGGTTTTTGGATCGAATCTCCTCCCAGGCAGAATTTATAAAAAGAACCAGAAGAAGATAAGCTCCAGTGACACATATCATTCTCCTGAGAAGGCGATATCAGTTTTATTTTCTCAAAGATGTTAGAGAGAAAAACTGAAGTTACCCGAGGGAAGCACCATGTGTTGTCTGCAATAATAGCCTGGAATTTCACCTCAAAATTTGTGCAAATTTCAAGGAACTCTCGGTAATTATATAGCACCTCAACCTTCTCATTGCGCAGAATACCTCCCCCACCTGCTTTTCCCAAATTGCCCAATGAGCAGCGGTCTGAATTTAATTTGACCCATCCTGTTGGAGGAGGACACCAAAAAATTTCAAATAATTCTTTTTGCCTACATTGCACCCCTGGAAATCCCAACCTTCTAGCACGAATCAAGTCTTCAATCGAAACAGCCACCCCAGAATGGGCTAGGGTCTGAAAGTGAATTTCATCTTTTATTTTCAGAAAACAAATCTGCTCAGAAGAAGAAACATCTTCATACTGCCTGGAGTTCCTCTCCATCCAGATAAAAAAAGGAATTAACACAAACCCCTTATTCCACACCTCTTTCAACGACACTAATAAAGTCAGCCTGGGAGGTCTATAGAAGGAGCTCGCCTAAGGTGGGCTGGTCATCTTTAGTGTGGAAGTCCTCTATTCAACCGCGTCAAGCAGTTTTTGGATGGAGATTGATCAGAAATAAACTCACTTTAGACGTGAATGTGAAAAAAAGGGGTGTCCCTCTGCCCTCAAAATGCAGTTTTTGTGGTAAGTTGGAGGAGTCTAAAAATCACTTATTTTATGAGTGCAGCTTCGCCAACTCTATATAGTCTCAGTTCTGTCAATGTTTTGGTGTGTTGAGACCAGTTTTTTCTGATGAACTCATCTGATTTCTTAGTGGAAATTGGATCCAAATGATCAGATATAATTTTGCAAAAGTTAGAATTCTCATTTTTTCTAATAGTTAAGAATTCTCATGTTGGTGAACAACAGCCAGAGTTATCTTCGGAGGGATTTTTGTCGGTTTGAAGTATTTGTCTTGTATGTTATTAGGAAAAAGTACTACTTGCTAAAGGTATGATTTATTTACTTTTTTTATTTGGGTAAAGAGATCAACTTTTTTTTGGATGTGTGAGACATGTGGATGATGAGGAATGAAGACTCAACTAATCATAGAGTGGAGATGGACTAAATTGTCATACAAGTGTAGATATGGTCTTTTTAGCTATGGAGTTTGTTATAATGTTTGACTCATTAGAAATGAAGAAACAAAATTTGTGGCCAAATGACGGATATCGCAGAAGATGGGTTGTGCTTTCCATTTTAGACTCCGAACTCCTTTGAAGAGAAAGGTTTAGAAAGCTCAATTTGAAGAATGATTCAATCATTTGTATGTGGTTTTCCCAAACTTTTTTATGCCGTTAGCTTATAGTAGTGTATAAAGTGGATAAGAGCAAACAAGATATTGTAGTTAATCTATCAAAGGGGGTAGCGCAGTTGGTGAGCAACAAACTTGGTACGAGCCGTAAACTTGGACGTCTTAAATTCAACTCCCACTAGACACATTCGGCCACTCACACGGGGGTGTTTAGTGCTCTTCACCACTTTTAATGAAATTTGTCAAAAAATATGAAGAGAACAACCCAAAGTAAACATTCAAACAATACAGATAACTCCATATATTCCTCCCTCCCCCCTTCTATAGTATACCATCTCCAAGAAAAAAAGAAAAAATAAATAAAATTGATATTGGAGATATAGGGTTCAGTTGGCATGGCACATTAAAAAAGAGATAAAGATGTATCGCTTAGTCAGAAACCTTGGATCTCGTTTTCTTATGGTAAAAATCCAGTATAATCTTTTTCTTTTCTTGGTTAAGATCTAGCATAATCCAATACATATGGGAATGTGTGCTCCCCCCCCTTTTTTTTTTCTTTCTCTGATGGATTCTTTCAATCTTTATTGAAATATTTCAATATAAAAGTCTGGAATCTGGATCCTCTCTTCCCACGGACTCATACTGTACGTATTGGAAGTAAGAATAACCTTCACTCACAAAACTTCACAATAGATGGAGAAGCTCTAGTTCCCTCATTTCGTCCTTACAGTCCTCCTCTCCGTTTCAGGTTCTCTCTCTCTCTCTCTCTCTCTCTCTCTCTTTCTCTGTGTGTGTGTGTGTATTTGCGTGACTAATTTAATTGTATATGTTCTTATTGCAGTTGCTACAAAAGTGGTGCCCATGGTGGACGCAGCAAGAGGACAGATTTCAGGAGCAGTCACTGCAAAAGCTTCTTGCAACAATTTTGATTGCAACATTTTGTGCTATCCTTTTGGAGGAAGTTGTACTGCGGATGGGGTTTGTGGTTGTGACCCACCAAAAGTACCACCATCAGCCACAAAATATTGAATTATCTTCCTCCTGCATAGATGGGATGAAGATTGGTAGCAATTTTCTTTTGTTATCTTATGAAAATAAAAGATTACTTGATCAAGCTACTACTGCTATCAAGTAGAATACTTGTAAGAACAAAAGCATATCTGTTTGACCATTTAAATAAATAAAATAAAATCTCCTGTTCTCTCTCTCTCTCTCTCTCTCTCTCTCTCTCTCTCTGCACATTCCTCCCCTTCTCTTCAAAAGAAGAAAGAAGAAAGAAGAGATGGAGTTGAATTGTTTGATCACACCAACTTAATTACATTGGACGTGGGTATTCTTATATTGAGAAGTGTGTAGTTACAACTGATGAGATACAGTAAACTAATGATAGACATAAGAGTACAATTAACAAATGATAAGATTATGTAGAGACTGCAAGAGAATGGGAACTTATAGAGGTTGCGTGCAACAGAATGGAAACTTGACGTTCTTGACTTAGTTGTGTAGAAACGCAACCCTAAAACGATATAGAAGATAATTGAAAAAGAAGAACAAGGAATGCATATAGATTTACGAGGTTCGGCAAGATTGCCTACGTCCTCGGTGAGATGAGATCCTGCTTCACTATCAACGGAGAATAAGGTTACAACGCTCGTCTCTCACACCTCAGTATTACTTGCATTACAGAGAAAGAAACCCTCACTACAAATATATAGTGGAACTGCCATCCTGCCTGCTGAGGCACTACAGCAATACTCCCTAGTTTCAACTGTGATGGAAAACAAGACATCGTACACAAACAAGTTGCTAGTTTATCTTCTATGGTAAATGTGACCTTTGGAGATAAATACGTAATACTCTTGCTTACACATCCTACAAGGCTTCCCACCCCAATCATCAACATGCATAATTTTCAAATTCTTATTAGGTTTTGTGTTTCTAAATTTACAAATCAAAATATGATAGTTCAGAAAATTTCTAGGAACTCGCACAAATTTCGACGCTGAATTTCTGGCGCTTATGATAGGGATTGAATTAGCTAAGCAGCACAATGTGAAACGGCTATGGATAGAATGTGATTCAGTTGCAGTTGTGACTATTTTTCAGAAGAGGCAAAGTCCATGGATAGCTCGGCAAAGATGGATAAATTGTATTTCTTATTTGGAGGATGTGGAATGGAAAATAACCCATTGCTATAGGGAAGCAAATTCAGTGGCGGATTTTTTGTCAAAGTCAGCAGCTCGTTTTGAAGTGTCAGAGCCGATTTCCATTTGGCCAACTCTGGTCCAGATGGAATTAGACATGGACGCATCGGGTCGGCCTAGGTTCGGATTCACCTAGGAATTTTTTCCAGATTTTTTGTTTTAGTGGAGTTGGGTAGTTGCGTAATTTTACTGATGGCAATGCCGAAGGTGGAATTAATGCTTCTCCCTCTCTTCTTTTTGTGAGAGTTGGGTATTTCTCCCTCTCTCATCTGATGTACTATAATTCTTTTTTGTTCTTTTTCTTCCTTTAATATACATGAATTTTTAGAGAAAAAAAAGGAAGAAAACCTCCATACATACGTCTCTACGTACTCTCTTTCTGAAGTACTAATGGTAACACCACTCGCCTCCCAATCTCTTCTTCTTCCTCCTTTCTGCCAACACCCTCCCCTCCCACCCTGCACGGAAACCCTTGCCAGCATCACCCTATCCTGCCCCATTGTTGCATTTGGGAACTTTTAATAGAAGTTCCATTCCTTTTCCCAGCAAGAATGTTTCAAAATTGAGTACACAATTTTAGGAGTCAACTGCGGAAATGAAACAGCCCCATACTCAAGAATGAGGCTCTTCCATGAGAGATCCAAGATTTTCTTCCTTTCATAGTGTAGCTGATAGAGTCAGTAAAAGATTACATAAAAATGAATCACAAGAAGGGTATACACAAGAATTTTGGAGGCCTTGAAATTAGATTAAGCTGGGACCATAATAGGGCTTACAAAACCATGTTGAAGGATTGTAAAGAGACACAAAGTTTATGGGTTCAGATCCTAAAACCAAGGTACTTTAAGAACTTAAGCTTCCTTTAGGCGAAAAACCCACCAAACTCTATTTGGATTTGGAAAAGATTGCTGATGAATGTTTTAGATCATTTTTGTAGAACTAGTGTGTTGGAAGGTTGGAAATGGGCTCGATCTCTATTGATATTAGGGATGACCCTAAGGTTCCCTTGTTAGATGTTAGATGTATACAAGATCCCATAACATATCATAAAACCTGAGGAAGTCTCCATGGTTCATAAAATGATCATACCATCTAGCGAATGCCATATATCCAACTTCTAAATTCTCTATTTCCTGGGTTGATTTTTCCATAAATGATCCAGCTCAAGAATGAGGCTCTTCCATCTACTGAATGCCATATCCAGCTTAAGACCACATGATTTTTGCAAAGGCAAACGTTCAATCAGTGACCAGCATCTCTGAAGCCCTTTGCTCCTTCTCTTCAATGTTTGGTCTCCATATTAATCCTCAAAAATCTCTCTCTTTCTTTGGGGGTGTTTCGGAATATTTGAAGGCTCAATTAAGTAGCATCTTAGGGTTCCCTGAAGGTCAGTTTCCTATTACATATCTGGGCTTGCCTTTAATTGCTTCAAAGCTTTCTGCTCATCATTACTCTCCCATTCTTGATAGGCTCCGTAAGAGACTCTAGCTCTGGAAGAGGAAGACTCTCTCCTTTGCTGGTCATTTGGAGCTCATTAGATCCGTCATGCAAAACTCTTATATCTACTGGTCTGATATTTTTGGGCTACCTATTGTTATCTCTTGTAAGATTGAGTCCTTTATGTCATCTTTTCTTTGGAAGGGTAAGGATAGCACAAACTTTCTTCGTCCTTTGAGTTGTGCCAAGGTTTGTTTTCCTAAGAAGGAGAGAGGATTGGTCTTCGTAGAGTTAAAGATGCCAATATTGCGGGTATTGTTAAGATTATCTAGAAAGTGGCAAAAAAAAAAGAAGAGCATTTGGGTATAGATTGGGTTTGTTCAAGATACCCTAAATGTGAGTTTGTTTCAACTACCACTTACTATGTGGATGTCTCTTGGGCATGGAGGAAAATAGTAAAATACCGCTACCTTGTCTCTGATCATATCAAATCTTCCATTGATGATGGTTCTAAGACTTATCTTTGGCTTGATAATTGGCACCCTGATGGGGTTCTAATTGTTAATTATGGTGATAGAATTAGATATAATATGGGATCGGATAGGTTGGCTAAGGTGTCTTCCATTCATCGAGATGGCATTTGGGACCTTGGTCCTAGTACTTCAAATCCTTTGATTGAGATGTAAAACAAATTACCAAGTATTAAGTTGAGACCTAGGGGTAGTGGCAACATAATCCTATGGATGGCTAATTCCTCTTGCTGCTTTACCTCAAACTCTATTTGGACTTTGGTTTGTTCTATTGCTCAATTGTCCCATGGTACAAAATTATTTGGTTCTCCTCTGCTATTCCAAGGCATTCATTCTTGATCTGGAGAGCTATGACCAATTGTCTTCCCGCACAAGACTTTCTTATGCATAAAAATATTTTTGTCCCTAATTGTTGCCTATGTTGGAATTCCTTTGAAAGCCTTGAGCATTTGTTTTTTGATTGTCCTTTCTCTAAGTCGGTTTGGGGAAGTATTCTTCGCAAGCTTTGGTTGAGTCCTAGAATTATTTTTCCATTTAAAAGAGAATGGAAATGGATTTTAAATGCTTTTAATGGTAAAACCCTTTGTGATCACCTTGGAAGGTTGGTATTCAATGCAACTTTATATCATATTTGGTGGGAAAGGAGCAATAGAAGATGGACTACCAATTCTTGTTCACTGGAGCCGATTAGGGATGCTATTACTTTTGATATGAGGAATAAAATTCTTCATAATTTGTTGTTTGCCTAGATACAAATAGAAATCGGTTCTTGGCTTTTTCGTGGGACCTTCCTCTCTTCTCTCTGCCCCCTTAGATTAGGCATCTTCTTGGGACCTTCCTCTCTTCTATCCGCCCCCCCCCAAATTTTCTTGTATCAATCTCTTTTTTATTGTTTCCCATTCCCCCATTTTTTTTTAATTATATCTCTCCCTGCCTTCTTTGCTTTTTTTTTCCCTCCCCTCTTTTTCATTGTATCCCTCCCTTCTTTGGCCTGTTTCTTCCACCCCCCTTTGGGTTTGTCCCCTCTCTTAGGGGTTTGAGGCCCATCTCTTCAGGGCTTGGTAGGGTTTTTACCCTGGTCTAGCCAATTTGGCTTTGTATGTCTTATTTGTTTTTCTTTCCTGCTTTAATATACTTTTCATTCACTCAAGAAAAAAAAAATTAATTTTAATAAACAAACCCCTCAGATGATTCAACAACTACCAATCTTTTTTTTTTCGCTAAAGTGTCATGTATATTAAGAGAAGAAATGGGAAAAATTAAAAACTGTACAAAGAGGATCCATAATAAGAAGATCCAAAGAAAAACAAACAACTAGCACACAACCTAGGACCCACCTCCACCTACGGCATTGCCATCAGCAGAAAGATAGGCGCTAGGCCAAAAATATAAACTGAACCTGAACACTAATGAAATCTGAAGAATGACCTGCCCATCACATCCTCAGCCAAGAACTCAAGCACCTCAGGAGGCCATACCACTACTGATGAAGATGCTTCCTTCTTAGCAGCCGTCTGCGCCAGGAAATCTGCTATAGGGTTTGCCTCCCGATAGCAATGAGTAATTTTCCATCTTATACCACTAAGATAAGAAATAAGGGAAGACCACCTTTGCCAAACAAACCACGAGACCGAGCCCCTTTGAACCATGAGCACCATAGCGCCCGAATCACATTCGATCAACAGAGATGCACAATTCGTCTCTCTTGCTCTCTCAATTCCTTCAATTAACGCTTGAAATTCAGCATGGAAATTCGAAGCTTTTCATAAAAAGGAGTTATAAATCGATACAATCTGGCACTTGCTGTCCCTTATAATGCCACCTGCTCCTGCATTCCCTCGATTACCCAAGGACGAGCCATCAAAATTTAGCTTCCACCAACCATCCATCGGAGGCAGCCAGAAAATTTCTCGCACCCCTTTAATCTTCCTTCTTGGAACCTCCATATTAAGCTTCAAGCATCTCTCAGAATCTAGGCGATATTTAATTCTATCACTTTTTCCTGGGCCACGTCTTCTAATCTCCTCCATTATTGTATGAAAGACTTGACCATAAGATCGATGCAGTCCCCTAAATCTCCTTGAGTTCCTTTCCATCCAAATAAAGTATGGAACAAGAATCTAGCCTGCCATCCACATTTGAGACAGTCCAATGGCATTGGATTTTTGAGTCCACCATGAAACATGCGCTGAAAAATCTTCCCCTGATAGGGCCAATGAAATCCAAAGACTTCTGAAAACGCCCTCCAAATGTAGACAGTTCCATCACATTCTAAGAACAAATGATTTATAGACTCCTCAGCCTTGTTGCACACCTCGCACTTAGAAGGGAGTGGCACTCCTTTTCTTTTTACCTTGTCATCACAAGGAAGCTTTCCATGCATAAGTCTCCATCCAAACACTGATTGGTGGGGGATCAAAACCGAGCTCCACACTACATTCGCCCAACCCACTTTAGGAGAAACCTTTCTCAGTGCTTCCCAGGCCGATTTAGTGGAGAAATATCCTAAGGAGGATAGAGACCAGTAGCATCGGTCTTTCTGACCGCGGCAAGGATATATTCCCTATAGCTTTGAATATATCATGTAAAAATTCAGACTGAATAGGAGGAAAACACCACTTACCACCTCCAATAAAGTCTGCCACTCTGCAAATGCTATGAGAAAAATGAGACAAAGGGAGGGGGGAGAGCTCAGCAATAGATAGGGGGCCTATCCATCGATCCTGCCAAAAAATATGTCCTCACCGGTACCCACCATCCAATGATCAGATAGAGATACAAAGTTCCACATCTTTGCAATTCCTTTAAACACCGAAGATGCTTTATAACCCTTCTTGAGGTCTCCACCGTCATTCACAAACCTAGCTCGCAAGAAGGTACTAAAAGCAGATCCTTCATGCTTCATTTGCCACACTAGTTTGCTGAGCACCCACAGTTCACATCCCTCAATCGCCTGATACCTAAACCCCCTTCCTCCTTAGGCCGGCACACCTCTTCCCATTTCACAGTGATTTTCTTCACTGTGTAAATATCCCCTGACCATAGGAAATTTCTAATCCAGCGCTCCACCGTTTTAATCACTGATTTAGGCCACCAATAAATGGAGAAATTATGAATAGGCATACCTGAGATCACAGACCGAATGAGCTCTCCACGACCTGCCATTGAAAGGAGTTTGCCTCGCCATCCTGTAATCAAGATTTAATTTTATCCATAAGAGGAAGCATCCTATCCTTCTTAATAGCGCCCTTGAAGATCTCAACCTCAAGATACCTCGTCGGAAGAGAGCAAGTTGGGATACCCAGCAGATCAGATATATACCTCTTCCTGTGAGGGGCGACTTTACCAAAAAAAACCTTGCTCTTCTCCAAGCTGAATTTTTGGCCAGAAAATTCTTGGTATTTAAGCAGGAACTCTCTCAGACATCGAACATGTTTCGCTGTGGCGTTCATGAAGATAAAAATGTCATCCACGAAGAGCAGATGACTAGGAACAGTCGCACCTCTAGGACCAGAGAGCACCTTCAGTTTTCCCTCCTTTAATAGACCATTTAGACCCCTGCACAACACTTCTTTTGCCAAAATAAAAAGCATTGGGGAGAGCGGGTCCCTTTGTCTCAAACCTTTCTCAACTCCAAAGAAACCCACCGGACCACCATTCAATAACACTGAAATTCTAGAAGAAACCAAAATTTCTTGAATCCAAGCCAACCACACATCCGAGAAGCTGAATCGTTTCAAGACCGCAAAAAGAAAATCCCATGACAATGTGTCATAGGCCTTCTGCACATCAATCTTAATACCCATGCCACCCCCTCTGACAGATGTATGTAATAAATTGGCAAGCTCAGAGGCTAACCTAATATTTGATGAGATAATCTTACCTTTCTAGAACACCCCTTGCTCATCTGACACCAATCGAGGGAGGAGGCAAGATAATCTCTCAGCCATGATCTTTGATAGGACTTTGCAGAAAAAGTTTGCCATACAGATGGGGCAAAATTTATCCAGAGAGACCGCTCCCTCCACCTTGGGAATTAGCGTCACATAACTGTTATTTACTCCATTTGGAAGCTTCCCACAGCGGAAGAAAGCAATCACAGCCCCACAAAAATTGTCCCCCACTATCTCCCAACACTGTTTGAAGAAAGCTCCTGGAAACCCATAAGGGCCAGGAGAGCTATCTGGATCCAACCCCCATACCACCTTCTTAATCTCTTCTCTGGCAGGAATTGCCTCTAATTTAGAAGAGTCCTCCCTATTCACCTCATTAGGAATCACCTGCAACAGCTCCATATGATCTATGCAATGGTCCACTTTATGAAAATTTTTAAAAAAAAGCGACACATATTCTACCATCTGCAGCGGCTCAGAGACCACTGTACCATCTTGTTTTTTCAAAGTGCGAATGCTGTTTTTTATACGTCGCACCTTAACCGATAGGTGAAAGAATTTTGAGTTACGGTCTCCAAGTTTCGCCCAATTGCAGCGAGCCTTTTCAGCCTAAAGTTTTTCGTGCATCTCCACTACTTTCAAGAGCTTAGTTTTCGCCTCTGCTTCTCTGGAGTATAAATCATCAGACATCCCTACCTTGTCGATAGTTCTCTGGACTTCCTCCACTTCTTCAGTAGCATCTTTAAGAGCTACATCCAAGTTAGGGAAACTCTGTCATACCCACCTCTTTAGAGCACTCTTCACCGCCCTTAGTTTATATGCCAGCCTACCAATGGGACCACCCCTAACCTCCCTAGACCACTCATCCCTCACCAAGTCCTCAAAGGATTCCTCTTCCATCCAAAAACGATGAAATCTAAAAGGAGCATTTCGAGGCTTAGGAATCGCTGCCGATGAAAAAAGGATTGGAGCATGATCTGAAATTGATCTATGGAGCACCTGCTGACCACAATCACCAAAAACTTCAAACCATTGAGCATTGAAAAAACTTCTGTCAAGCCTTGCCGCCACATGTCCTCTACATCTATTGTTAGTCCAGGTAAATTTTAATCCCTGGGACGGAGAGCTTATCAGATCACAAGCATCCACCATGGCCTGGAACTCTGCCGTGGCACCCACATTGAATCTACTAGGACCCCTCTTCTCATGAGAATATAAGGTGGCATTAAAGTCCCCTAGAGCAACCCATGGAAGGGACAGGGCAGCCACAGTGCCCAACTCCACCCAAAGATTCCTATGCTCTGCCCTGAAACACGATGCATGAATCATAGAAACCAATACCTGCTGACTATTCCATTGCATTGAAACTGAAATCATCTACTCCGAGGAATGCACCATCACAGGCCTCGCAAGAGAATTTTTCCAGACTACCCAGAGGTTTGGCACTTTGTCACGACGGGAATTATGAATAATTTTGGCCATGAATCCCAGCCGATTAAAAAACAGGCAGGGAAAGACACTGAATCCACCATGGGCTCTGCAATACACACCACATCAGGGGAGTGATCATGAAGAAAAACATGCAACGCTCTAGAAGTTGTCGCCTTTCGAACACCTCGGATATTCCAATAGAAAATCCGCATAATTAAAAAGTTGTTCCATCGGACTTGTCTGACCTCAAGGTCTGACCACCACCTTTCTTTTTCTTTTTCCTTTTCTCCCCTGCTTCAGTCCCTTTCTCAATCATCTCTGCTGCCTTGTCGACAACTTGAACTCCCATTCAAGCAATCTCCTTCCTGCTCAAAGGGAGCCGTAATGGGGCAGAATACTCCCTATTCGTCGCTGTACGACCCCCCTGCCGGCCAGACCTCCTCAACAACTACCAATCAATGTATATTGTTTGTGCATATTGAGGCCTTAATGTTTGAGAAATAGTGGTAGCTAATTGTTGTTTTTAAAATTAGAAAATTTAGATTCACAAAAATGGCGAGGCAAGGCAGGGTCTCCCAAAGAGAAGGAAGAAGAAGCAGCGACTAGGAGATGAGGGGTTATTGTTGCATGTTTAGTTTCTATTTTGCCCTAAATGAAGGGGTAGAATTAAAAATATTATTGACGGTAAGGGTAAAATAAATTAAAACTGTGTAATAAAAAATATTACACAGTTTCAACATTAATTAAAGAAGTTATACACATGGCTGAATGAGGAAGTGCGACATACGGATAGCACAAACATTCTTACTACTCTAGAAGCAGAGAAATTTTATCCCTTAAATGCCATATTACAATCTTGCTTTCTCTCTCTTTATTTTGGACTCTCTCACATATCATAATATATATATATCTCTGCCATTACAACCATCTAATTGAATGTGCATATCCAGATTCCTCTCTAATAGGAAAGCGAACATTTGAGGAGATAACGCATTAATAGTAGGAATTTGAATGCCTTCCATTCCAACTTGTACAAGACTCTCAAAATTTCTTCTAACCCCTCCAAGTCCTAACAACATTGGAAAATGGATCACCTGCTCATACGAACACCTGGTCCAACGCCTTCTCCAGTTTCGTTAGGCTGCCCAATCTCTTCTTGATTTGTCTGAGCAGATAAGGAAGGAGAGCGATCTCTTGCATGGGAAGAAATCCTGTCCAAGATGGAAACTTTCCTCACTGGAGTAACACCTCGGGACCGAGCATCACCACCGTCCTCAAGGAAGATCGTCCTTGGATTACTTTCCCCTCACTGCTCCTCCTCCTTGGAATCCACCCATTTCTTCTCCCTACACGCATGGACCATGTGCCCAACCTTCTTGCAGAATGTACTTCTTCTCATGCCATCCTCATAAACGATTACTTGTTTGAACTAGAAAGCTTCACCCATGCCAAGTTGCTTCCTCTCCACTTGAATCTCATCCACTCTTTTTGCTCCTACCTCCACTTCCACCTGGACCCTCACGAAAGATCCCATAGCAGTAGATCGAGTGCGTCTATCCAAGGCCATCGGCCTCCCTGCCGCTTTAGCCATGGACAACAAGATTTTTTCATGCCAATATTCAACTGGAAGGTCGGGAACCTGATCCACACCAGCTTGGTTGAAATATTGTTAGCGTGAACATTGAAATCTGGCTTCCAGCATTGAAATCTGATCACCTGCCCACCAACCTTTGTCAGGCTCCATCTCCACGTTGCCGCCATATCTCCCTCATGTTCAAATTGAAAGAGTATATACCCCTTCCCCATTGGAGCCATTCTAACGCTTCCTTGGAGATTCCATAATTCAATAGCCTCTTTGCGAATATCATTCATAGAAATAAATCTGAAATTCACCCTCCCAATCATATCGAATCTAAATCACAACAACCTTTCGCCATAACATCTTGTGGTATGATAATCTTGGTGCTTGAACCTGCATGTATAGGATCTGGGAGCAGCTCCGTGTCTGGGAAAACCCTTCCCACCACCGACGAGTATGATCTCACACCAGTTAGATTCTGCTTATCCCACACCCCTTCAGATCGCCCCACATTCATATCACCCCTTGTCCTTCCCTGTGGCATTCCCCCCCTCCTCCCCACAAGTCTACGCTGGCCTCAAGAACTCCGTGATCAAAGGTTATCTACCCTAATCAGGTGGCTAACCACCCTTCGGAGTCTGTTCATCATTCTCTTGCACAATCTTCATCCACTCAAATTAAGACCTATTTGCACTCTCATTCTCTCTTTCTCCTAGTTTCTAATTATTGATTGTAATTAAGTGTTAATATCTTTTCAAAATTGTTGATGATTTACAAAATAAATTAAAGTATCTTAAATCTAAGAAAAGTAAAGACCGTTTAAAGCTCATCTAAGGCTTTATTGGTACATTACCCTGTTTAAGGTCCAATTATAGCCCGATTAGGAGAAGCCTGATTAAAGCCCGAAACTCAACCTAGCCCGACACGACACTGATGGGGACTGACTCATTCCTTAATTAGGTAGGTCATTGTCTGAGGACATAGGCCAGTCAGGCCCCCAGCTAGGTACGATCGAGACCGGCCTGGGCCTCACCGATTGAAACCCCTAACCATGCATACATCTAGTTGGAGGACTTTCGTATTTAACGACTTGCTTGAAAATAAATATCTCTAAAGAATTTACATGCTCCCTTTCAACATATATTTCTTCCACATGAGACTACGAATCATCAAGTCAATGCGGATTCGAGCAAAGTGACCATAGTGGGAGTCTATTGTTCTCTGATCAATTGCAATCGGGTGCCCCACTGCCTTTGCCATGGTTAACAACATCTCTTCATCCCAGATTTTTTGTGGAAGATGAGGGAATCTTACCCCCACATGACAGTGTGTAGTGTCCTCATAATCACATTAAAATTTTTTAAAAAATTAAGAAGCATATTGAAATTGGTTGTCAATTTGTAAGTTACCAATTTCGTCAAAAAGCACTTCATTTGCTACACATCTTTCCAAATATCAATTAACAAATCTTTTTACCAATGGTCACAATTTTATGTTTCTTCGATAGGTTTCTACTATCCAAACTTCAAATGATTTCTCAAGGTTCATAATCTCGGTTCTTGGATCGGGATCAATCTTAGTCGATACCAATCAAGATCGCCCTAAATCAAGCTTAATCGAATGGATTTACCCCTATATTTTTTTATATCGATTACCCTTGGCTCTTACCAGTAGATTGGTATCAAATTGGTCTCAGCCGATACCAATCAGATCTTGACGGATTCATTGATCCCAATCCGAGATTATGAATCATGTTCACCATCGTGAGTTTAAAGGGAGGTGATAGCTGCATAAGTTCTGTAATATCCTAGCGCGAGGCCATCGGCTGTCCATCATCACCTAAGACTTGAGAACAGGAATAGGGGAGATGATGAGAGGAGAGAGAAGCTCTGGGGAGGCAACTCTGGAAGCTGGTAATGAAGATGATCCAAAGGAAGGTTGGCCTCCAGACCGTGGCCGTCAGGCCTTAATCATTGACTTTCTAAGGCCTGTTTCTTCAAGGATGAATAGAGACTCGGCCTCAGAGACACATGCAAACAGATCTATGGAGGGCGGCACAGAGGGTCAGATCAGGGCTGAGGTTGTGATTCTGGAAAATGGCAATAGAGATGAGGGGCAGCGTTCATACTCCTCTGTGGTGGGACGCATATTACTGGAGGTGGAGAACCTGCCAGACCCAATTAACGCTGGTGCTCACAACAAAATTATCGTTCCTCAAGAGGCCTATGAGGAGCGACTCCTACGGTTCAGGTTTGCACTGATAGGCAGGGCGAACTTTAGATACCTATCAATGAATGATATAAGGGCAGAGGCACGAGCATCATGGAACCTGAAAGGCAGCGTGAAGATGGCGCATATGGGGAAGGGATATATACTCTTCTAGTTCGAAAGTGAGGGAGACATGGCAACAATGTGGAGAAGAAGCCTCACAAGAGTAGGGAACCAAGTGATCAGATTCCAACCGTGGAAGCCTGATTTCGACGTTCACGCTAAAAACATCAAAACAAAGCTGGTTTGGATCAGATTCCCTGATCTTACTCTTGAATATTGGCATGAGAAGATACTTCTCACTATGGCAAAGGCGGCAGGGAGACCAATGGCATTGGATAGGTGCACTCATATTGCTGCGATGGGTACCTTTGCGAGGGTCCAGGTGGAAATTGAAATCGGTGTAAATAGATTGGAGGAAATTCAAGTTGAGAGAAAATAGCCAGGTACAAATGAGATTTTTTGGTTCACTCAGACTATTGTTTATGAGGACGGGATGCCCAGGTGTGGCTTTTGTAAGAAGATGGGTCATTCAGTCAATGTTTGTAGAGCAAAGAAAGAAGCTGATACTAGAGAAGACGCTCTGCGTAAGGAAAAAAATCCCTGGTGCAGTTAATGCCGATGAAGATGCCGGTGCTCGGAGTAATGGCCGCTAGGATGGAAGACAACCAGTGACTGAAGGAAACAGATCAGGAAGGCTTTCTTCCCAATCAAATGAGCGATCTCCTACCTTTTCTGGAATGCTCATTTCAAGAAACTTGGATGGCAACCCAGCTAATGAAAACCTCAATGGAAATATTCAAATTTTCCTTCCGTTGGAAGAGGTATGGAATAAGGAACAAAATCTAAGTGAGGAGCATGACTTTGTGCATTACGTTGAGGGGGATAACGACTTAACTGCATCTGGGTCAAACTCAGATGATGGGTTGGATGCTGGGTCAGTAAATGGATTCGGTGATGGATCCAGGGCTCATATGAACCATCTAAGTTCTGCCCTGCCCAGGGAAGATGACGGTTTGGTTGCTGCCCCAACCTATGCTGACTCTGATCATCATGATGATGTAAGATTCAATCAGGAAGCACACTTTTCTTCAATCATGGATAATGGGAGAGAAGGGCGAGAGCAGTTCCAAAGTGATGGAAATGCAAATCATGAAATCGGAAGGACCCAAACAGTGCAATGGCACGAGAATATCATCTCTTCTTTTAACCCTTTACAGTTGACTAGTAACACGGTGGTGGTCAACCATGAAGTGGAGCAGATCGATAGGGTCCTTTGTGAAAGGGAAGCAACAGTACACGTGCATAGGAGACAGAACAAAGGAAAACAATTGGCCAATGCAGAGTAGATTTTGCATAAATCTAGCCGCATTGCTTCTTCTAAAAATAGTAAATGAAGGTTCTCTATTGGAATATTAAAGGGATTAAGAAGGCTGCCACAATGTTCGGATTGAGGAATATCTTAAGAGATAAGAAGCCAGATTTTTTGTGTATTGCTGAGCCTATGGTTTCTGCTGATTTTTTCCTAGGCTGTTTTTTAATAGGCTTGGCTTTGATCCTGACTTTATCCATAATGAGAGAGTTGGTGGCGTTCCAAATTTATGGCTGCTTTGGCGTCGAGGCGTGGCAAGGCCTGTGGTGCTATCATCCTCGGAGCAACACATTTCTGTTTTGGCTCAATGGATTCAGGAAACTGTTTTTCTCTCCGTGGTGTACGCTAAGTGTTTCCAAGCCGCTAGAAGACTGCTGTGGGCTGACCTAGTGGCTTCCCATCCCAGGACATCTACCCCTTGGATGATTTTGGGAGACTTCAATGCCACTCTTCTCTCCTCAGAAAAAAGGGGGCCTGGTTCCTATAATCTAGGATCAGCTGGAGATTTTGGAGCTTTTGTGGATACATGCTCACCGATTCAAGTCCCTTCCCAGGATAGAAAATTCACATGGACCAATAATAGGAGAAGGGGGCATGTGGCAGCTGTGCTCGACCGAAGCTTCTGCAATGATGCCTAGATCTCGCAGTTTCAGGAATGTCACCAGTATGTTTTGCAAAGGGTGGCTTCAGATCATGCCCCCATTCTAGTTGTGTCTGAAGCTTCTGAGAGGCCAAAAAATTGCCCTTTCTGATTTCAGAGGTTCTGGATGGATCATGATGCTTTTCTTCATGCAGTTGAGAGATCCTGGGAGGTTGACATCACTGGCTCGCCATTGGTGGTTGTGTCTCAGAGATTAAAAGGGCTGAAGGGGCTCTGGGCTCATGAGCGAAAGAGAGCTTTCCAAGTTTTAATTTGGATTTGATGGATGCAAAAAGGTGTATGGAGGATATTCAGGCTGAAATTGATAGAGATGATATAAACGATGCGGTTTTTGCCAAAGAGGCGGATGCTAAGACCAGGTATCTCAAGGATTTTGAAAATTATGAAAAATTATGGGCTGAAAAATCTCGATCCAGGTGGAGGAAACAAGGTGACAGATGCTCTAAATTATTTCATATCTCTGTGAAGATGAGAAGATTAAAAAATTCCATCAAGGCCCTGAAGAAGGATGATGAGGCGCTGATTTCTAACAAGGCGCAAATTGAGGAATACGTTTCTGAATATTTTGAGCTTTTTCATAAAGGTACCCCTCAAACTGATCACATGGAATTATTGCAATATATTCCAAATACCCTGGATGACTGGGATAGGGGGCGGCTGGGCGATATGCCTTCAGAGGCAGAAATAAAAAATGCAGTGTGGGATCTTGATCTGCGCCCCCAGTCCGGATGGTTTCCCTGGAGCCTTTTATAAAGCCTACTGAGAAATTATATATTCTGACATCTGCAAAGCCATTAGGCGGTTTTTCAGAACTGGTTTCATGCCCTATGGTGTTAATAATAATTTCCTGGTTTTAATTCCTAAAGTAGAGGGGGCGTTATCTTTGGACAAATTCAAGCCTCTGTATATGGGAAATTTCTTGTGTAAAATAATCTCAAAGGTGCTGGCCCTGAGACTGTCGCGGGTTCTCCCTAAATTAATTTCTGAGAACAAGGGGCCTTCCAGAAGGGGAAGATCATTCACTCAAATATTTCTTTGGCCTCCGAGCTGGCCAATATGAAGTTTGCATTACCAGAGGAGGAGGTATGGGTCTAAAAATAGACATTCAGAAGGCATTCGACTCCATTTCATGGAATTTTATCTTCCATGTCTTGAGAAGATTTGGTTTTTCTGAAAATTTGATCTCTTGGATCTATCAGATTCTTACATCTGCCAGGATCTCAGTTCTTCTTAACGGTGGCCCGGTTGGGTACTTTGGCATTGAGAGGGGTCTGCGCAAGGTGATCCAATCTCTCCTATGCTGTTTATTGTTGCCGAAGAAGTTCTATGTAGAGGTCTATCTGAGCTGGTAGCTTCTAAGAGCATTAAGGCTCTCACAGGTCCTCGTGGTGCTATTACCCCTACCCACATCCTTTTTGCTGATGATGTTTTCATCTTCTCGAATGCTTCCATCTGGTACGTTAAAAACCTCAACACCTTTCTTTCTAAATACCAGTGCTTCTCGGGACAGAAAATAAATTTAGAAAAAAGTAAGTTATTCCTGGGATCAGTTGCTACTCACAGGAAGCAGAGCATTGTTCAAGAGCTTGGTATTCCCATCTGTAATTTTCCCACCCGCTATTTGGGTGTTGAAATTTTTAAGGGAAGGATAAAGAAGGAGTCTCTTCTCCCTATGGCTGGGTGGAAAGGGAAAATTATGTCGATGGCTGGAAGAGTAGAATTGGTCTGCTCTGTCATTTTGGGAATTATAAATCATAGCTCTGCTGTCTATTGGTGGCCATGAACCCTTATTGCAATCATGGAAATGTGGATGAAGAACTTCATCTGGACTGGTGAGGTTGATTCTGCAAAAAATATCACAGTCCGATGGGATGTGTGTTGTAGGCCCAAGGATGAAGGAGGGCTGGGGTTGTGTAGGCTCAGAGTCATAAATAAAGCAATGCTATGCAATATGGTCTGGAGGGTAAGATATGAGAAATCTACAGCCTGCAACTTCCTAAGGGCGAGATTTCTTAAGAGTGATGGATCTTTCAAATCAAGCTATAAGTCCTCCTCTATTTGGCCAGGATTTAGAAAGATGTGGGATTTTCTGTCCTCAAAAGAAGCTTGGCTGATCGGAAATGGCGAAAATATAAAATTCTGAACTGATAACTGGTTGGGAAATAAATCCATCCTGGGAATGGTCGATCTCGAGGATGGTCCTGGTTCCCCCTTCAAGGGCAAGGTTAGTGACTTTATTGAAAATTACCATTGAAAATTGCCTAATGTCAGATCACTCCTATTAGAAAGCATATTTGAGAAGATCCGAGATATCAAAATTCCTTCATATGCCTGTGAGGACATGTGCTTATAGAGTTTGTCTTCTGATGGAAGTTTTAGCTCTAACTTTTCCTGGGAGGACATCAGGAGCACCAGTCCTAAAGTTCTATGAGCTACTCTGATCTGGAATAAAAAATTATAGCCAAGAGCGTCCATTTTTGGGTGGAGGATGGCGTATGGAAAACTACCAACGGATGAAGCCGTTCTAAAAAGGGGCATTGCTTTGGTGTCAAGATGCAGCTTGTGTGGCGTGGAGGCTGAGTCTATGGATCACATTTTCCTTCAATGCTCCTTCGCAGAGGAATTATGGCTGTTCTTCAGTGGCTGCTTCAATGTGGTTTGGAATAAATCGGACTCCATGGCTGATTTTCTCCAATGGTGGAAAAGGAAGCTTAATATTGTTTGCTACAAAGAGGCGTGGGCTCTGGGGTTAATTAATGTGGCTGACCACATTTGGCGTGAAAGAAATAATAGAAGGCACGAAGGCAAGATGAGGCCAATAAATTTCATCAAGCAAATGATTCTTGAGGATATTAAATCCTCCAAGCCTAGCACCATAGGAGAGGTGAAAACTACCGCTGATGTCATTTGCTACAGAAAGCTTGGCTTATTGATTCAGAATAAGCAAACTCTGCCCATCTTAGAGGTCTATTAGTGCAGGCCTCAGGTAAATTGGATCAAACTAAACTTTGATGGAAGCTCTATGGGAAATCCTGGTCGAGCAGGAGCTGGTGGGCTCTTTCGCAATCATATGGGAGCTGTTCTGGGCTCCTATAAAAATTTTATGGGGGTTTCAAAGGTTTTCCAAGCGGAGGAGGAAGGGCTAATGGTGGGTCTGATGCATGCTCGAGAAATGGGAATTAATCGCTTGTGGGTGGAGACGGATTCCAGTGCAGTTGCAATATCCTTCCAGAAAAAGAAAATCCCATGGTTTCCCATTCAGAGATGGATCGTCCTTCAACCTTTCTTGGAGGAAATTTCATGGAAAATAACTCACAACTTCAGGGAGGCAAACTCGATTGCCAATTATCTGGCTAAAGATGCAGCAAAGACGGGGATCTCAGACACTAATATCATTTTTCCTGATCATATAAAAGATCTAATCAGAAGAGATGCTGAAGGCCGCCCGAATTTTAGATTTTGTTAGTTCGCTTCCTTTTCTCTGCTGATGGCAATGCCGAAGGTGGGGGCTGGGATTGCGATGCTCGCTTGAGTTTTCATTTTTCGTGGTTGATTGTATTTCATCCTATTTTTCTCTTTAATATAATGCATCTTTAGCAAAAAGGAAAAAAAGTTCTGTAATATCCTTCTTACATAATTTTATTTTTTGGGTAAAATTATTACATCTGAGTTTAGTTATTTTTTTCTCGTGTAAACCTTCCCATCCTAATAAATGAATAAAAGATTCAAAGTTGTAATTTTTATTTTTTATATTTACCCTATTTTTATTTTTGGAACATCCTCAAAGGGATAAAGTTTTACCTCCTTGCACGTGTGTTGTTTTGTTAAAATTTATTTTTTTAACATTTATTCTCAAAGATTTTGGAATGAATTTTTTTCATGGGAAATTGGATCTAGGTGATCAGTTATAATTTGGGAGAAATTAGAATTATAATTTTTTTTTTAATAGTTAAGAATTCTCATGTTGGTGAACAATAGCTAGAGTTTTGCTTGGGAGGGATATTTGTCCGTTTGATGCTGCTTTTTTTTATTATTTATTAAGAAAAATCAAAGGATGAGAATCTCCTACCAGAGTCAAGAGTTACAAGACAAAGCGCTGGTTGAAGCCACCAAACACGGGAAATTCCCACGCGAGATGCCCCTACAACTAAGACATGAGCTTCCCTATTAACAGTACGAGGAATAAAACGAAAAGGAGTAAAAGAAAAACCTACTAAAAAAGAAAGAATATCATCAACCACACATTTAGTTGCCCAATCAATTGAAGATGGAAGTGAATTTAAAGCCCTAATGATAGGTTGACAATCACTAAAGTACATCACTGATGGCAATGCCGAAGGTGGGTTGGGTAAGGCAGCCTTAGCTGCCCTGTGTTATCTTGGGTTTCTTTTCTTCTTTTGTAAATTCCAATCTTTTCTTCTTTTTTAATACAAATGATATTTTAGCCAAAAAAATCACTAAAGTACATCACTGATGAGAAGCTGCAAGCTAATGCAAGTAAGACTCCATCACATATTGCCTCAGCCTCAGTAGCCGCAGCTGAGACACTCCATCCCACCTTGCATATTGCACCTATAAATGTTCCTTCATGGTATTTAATCACGACACCTCTACTGCCTCTTCTTGTGGTAGCATTCCATGCCCTATCAGAAGAGATTTTTCTCTTGTATTTTATTAGAAAAAATACTATTTGCTAAAGGTATGATGAATTTATATATTTTTTATTTAATTAGGTAAAGAAAGATCAATTGGATTGCATGTATGGGACACATAGATGATGAAGTACAAGCCTCAACTAACCATGGAGTAGAGAGGGACTATATTGCCGTCCATGGCTTAGCGATATCTTTCTAGCTATACAGTTAGCTTTAGTGTTTGACTCATTAGAAAAGAAGGAAAAATGAGTCGCCAGTAACAAAATTTGGGATTCGGCTCCTCTACAGCTCGGAGGTGAGCTCCCATTCTGGTGGCTCGGGCTGGATGGGTGACACCTGTTTTTTTTAATCCAAGGGAGGAGAATATCAAAGTTGTATTGGCAAGGTTGAACCGTTGAAGGTAAGAACCGGGGGGTATTTAGCTAATCAAAAAGGGGAAATACCCAATTTTTGTCGCCTCCCTTGCAGTGCTTTGGAAGGTGTGTGGGAATGAGGTTCTTGAGATTAGAAGTGAGACGCTAAAAAACTTAACCAATTCCTGTTCTTTGAGCTGGTAACAGTGACAAAATCAGATAAAACAACTAGATTCAATGAAGAAGATGAAAGAAGAGATCGACTAGGAGATCAAATAAAAGAAGAAGAGAACCAAAAGAGAGCTCGACTAGGGAGAATAAGGCTACTAGGGAGAAGAAGGCTAACGGTTGGGAATCAAATCACCTTTACGGTCAGCCAGAAGTAAACTATGACCAAACCACCGCTGTAGCTAGAACTATTTAACAGCATCAGTAATAGCAAAACACAGAGAAGGGTAGCAGAAGAAGATGAAAAATTCACCATTGTGAATCATGTGGGTATTCAGGGGCAGGAGAGAGAGAGATGAAGACGGAGTCCTGAAGAGGAAGCCGAATCCTTTGAATCCAAAGCATGGGGAGGGAGACAAACGGAAATTGGGTATTCCCCCTTTTGATTAGCCAAATACCCCATGTTTCTCACCTTCAATTTAGGGGTGCAAGTTTGGCCCTGACGCCGAGAACCAGGCATTGGCTCGACCTGATCCCGAACAAGTGTCGACCCAAAAATTTTGGCCCTGAGGGTCGACCCGACCCTGAGTCAGGGTTAGTGTGGGTAAGGGTTGATGCCTTTGGGCTGCCCAGCATGCCTTGAACCCGGTCCTGATTTTTTTACCCTGAGTTTAGGCATTGGTTTGGCCCTACCTGGCCCTGGTTTTTGCCCCAGATGTTGACTTTGGATTTTTATTATTCTTAGGATGTTCTCCTCTTTGTATAACATGACAAGGGTTTTGAGATCTTCAGATTGTTTACCTTATTAGGATGATCTCTTTGTTTATCATGACAAATAGTTGAAATTTTTTTGGATTATTTGCTTTCTTAGGATGATCTCCTTTTGTTTACCATAATAGTTGGAGTTATTTATATTGTTTGAATATTTACTTTAGGATGCTTGCCTCATGACAAGTAATTTGTGACTTTTTTTTTTTTCGCTTCTCTTTATTTTGAATATTTTTTATTTTTTAGAAATTTTATATTTTGCAGGGTCAGGGTCAAGGTATACCCGGCCCTTGATGGCAAACTAGGGATAGGGTCAGGGTTAAGGTTAGGGCCAATCAGTATCATCCCAGCCTGACTCTGAAAAACCAGGGCCAATCAAGGCTGGTAAGGGTTGGGCTAAACCTTGAAGGGTTGGGACTGAGTTGAAGTTTTGCGGCCCTAAGTCAAGGTTAGGGCAGGTTTGGGCCCAGTTAAGGGGACTCAAGGTTGGACTAGGGTTTTAAGAAGCCCGGCCCAACCCGGCCCTGTTGCACCCCTACTTCAACCTTGCCAATACAACTTGATGTTTTCCTCCCTTGGATTAAAAAATAACAGGTGTCGCCCATCCAGCCAGAGCCACCAGAATGGCAACTCACCTTAGAGGAGCTGAATCCCAAAATTTGTGGCCAAATGACAGATGTGATGGGTTGGGCTTTCTATCTTAGGTTACGAACTCCTCCGAAGACAAAGGTCTAAAAGAGAATAATTTAGTGTATAAGATATGTTCTAGTTCAACTACAACTGCCTAGTGTATTGGAGTTATATGAATCTGGATCTAGGGACTCATACCATACGTACTGGAAGCAAGAATAACCTTCGTTCATAAAATTTTGCTAGATATGGAGAAGCTCTCGTTCCCTCATTTTGCCATTATTGTCCTCCTCTTTGTGACTAATTTGATTGTTTACGTGCATACTACAGTTGCTACAAAAATGGTGCCCATGGTGGATGCAGCGAGAGGAGAGATTTCAGGAGTTGGCACTGCAAAAGCTTCTTGCAGCAATTTTGAGTGCAACATTTCGTGCTATCCTTTTGGAGGAAGTTGTACATCGGATGGAGTTTGCGGTTGCGACCCACCAAATATACCACCAGCAGCCACAAAGTATTGAAGGATCTTCCTCTTGGATGGAAGGGAATGAAGATTGGTAGCAATTATTTTCTTTTAAAATCGTATGAAAATTAGGATTTACTTGATCAAGTTACTGCTATCAAGTAGAATACTTGTAAGATCCAAAGCAATTCTAGTTTGACAATTTAAATAAATAAAAGAAAATTTCTATTCTCTGTATGTTGTCAAGTGGATGCTGCTTTGTGATTTGAATTTTTTTTTGGAAGAAGATCTGAATTCTCAAGAGGAGCCTACTCCATGAAACACGAGAAAAATGATGCTGTGGGGACAACCCCTCAGTTGATCCAACCGTCTATAGGGGTCTGACCATGAGTCAAAGGTGTGAAATCCCTCTATAGATGGCTGGATCACCGGAGGAGATGCCCCCTAGGGGAGCTGATCCAAACTTTAATAGTGCAGCCTCAAGGCATAGAAATGGCCGATTACAACCTAATTAACGCTGGAAAGTGGAAACATCCATCCTATCAAAGGGCAGCATAGAAAAGGCAACATAGCACTTGACTTTTTGTTTTCTTTGCAAAATATTTTTCTCAGATGGAAGGATAAGAAGTGGCCCAAAAGCACATACTCATAATAAGTCTTAACAGAGCAAGATGGTAGGGAGAAACGTGAGGTATAGGGGGAGAGAATATAGAAAGATATAGATTTTTTTTTTTAGTATTAATAAATAGATATAGATAGTAAAAAGATGGATGGAGAGATTATGAATCAATAGAGAAAAATTATAATAAAAGATGGGAAGAATCAGGGAGGAATCTGAGAGGGAGACGAAAAGGAAGAAAAGAGTTTTATTTGATTTGATTTTCTTAAATGAAAAATGTTTCAAAAGGAAAGTGGGAAAGAGTAGAGAAAGAAGGAGACACAACCAACGTGAGATCCCTATTTTTGTTATAGAAGGCTTGGTGAGAGTTTGAGAAAATAAAGAAACTATTTATTTAGAAAATATCTAAGTCATGAAAAAAAAATTTATAAAGCATATTGAAATTGAATGTCATTTTGTACGTCACTGTTTTCATCAAGAAACGTTTCTTTTACCACACACCTTTCCAAATATCAATTAAAAAATATTTTTACCAAAGCTCACACTTCTATGCTTCTTCGATCAGTTTCTACTATCCAAACTTCGAATGATTTCTTGAGGTTCGTTATCTTGGTTCGTGGGTCAAGACAATTTTAGTCGATACCAATCCAGATCACCCTAGATCGGGTTGGATCGGACCCCTATATATATATTTTTTAAATCAATTTATTAACTTTTACCCTTGGGTCATACCAGCAGATTGGTATCAAATCAGTCTAGGCCAATACTGATCAGATCCAAGTGAATTCACTAATCCCAATCTGAGATTACGAACCATGTTCACCATCATGAGTTTGAAGGGAGGTGTTAACTGTATAAGTTCTCTAATATCATTCTTACACTTTTTTTTTTTTGGGGTGAAATTGTTACATCTTCTTTAGTTCTTTTTTTCCTTGTGTGGACCTTCCAATCCTAAGTGATTACAAGATTCAAAGTTTTACCTTCTCTTTTTTTTTTTGATAAAAATTTAACCCCAATTTTTTTTTTTTGGCACATAAATCCCTCAAAGGGGGGAAGTTCTACCTTCTCACACAAATGTGAGTGTATTCGTTTAATATATATATATATATATATATTTTTTTTTACATTTATTCTCAAAGATTTTGGAACGGATTTTTCCTGGGATATTGGATCCAGATGATCAGATATAATTTTGCAGATATTAGAATTCTCATTTTTTTAATAGTTAAGAATTCTCATGTTGGTGAACATTAGCCAGAGTCTTGCTTCGGAGGGATTTTTGTCGGTTTGAAGTATTTGTCTTGTATGTTATTAGGAAAAAGTACTACTTGCTAAAGGTTTGATTTATTTACTTTTTTTATTTGGGTAAAGCGACATCAAATTTTTTTTTGAATGTGTGAGACATGTGGATGATGAGGAACGAAGACTCAACTAATCATAGAGTGGAGATAGACAAAATTGTCGTACAAGCGTAGATATGGTCTTTTTGGCTATGAAGTTTGTTATAATGTTTGACTTATTAGAAATGAAGAAACAAAATTTGTGGCCAAATGACGGATATCGCCGGTGATGGGTTGTGCTTTCCATTTTAGACTCCGAACTCCTCTGAAGAGAAAGGTTTAGAAAGCTCAATTTGAAGAATGATTCAATCATTTGTATGTGGTTTTCCAAACATTTTTATGCCGTTAGCTTATAGTTGTGTATAAAGTGGATAAGAGCAAACAAGATATTCTAGTTAATCAATCCAAGGGGGTAGCGTAGTTGGTGAGCAACAATCTTCGTACGAGCCGTAAACTTGGACATCTTAAATTCGACTCCCACTAGACTCACTTTGGGCCACTCACACGGGGGTGTTGAGTGTTCTTCACTACTTTTAATGAAAGTTGTAAAAAAATATGAAGAGCACAACCTAAAGTAAACATTCAAACAATACAAATAAGTCCATACATTCCTCCCTCCCCCCTTCTATAGTATACCATCTCCAAAAAAAAAAAAAAAAAAAAAAAAACTGATATTGGAGATATAACATTAAAAAGGAGATAAAGATGCATCGCTTAGAAACCTTGGATCTTGTTTTCTTATGGTAAAAATCCAGTATAATCTTTTTCTTTTCTTGGTTAAGATCCATCATAATCTGATACATATGGGAATGTGTGCCCCCCTCCCCCTTTTTTTTCTCTCTAATGGATTCTTTCAATCTTTATTGAAATATTTCATTATAAAAGTCTGGAATCTGGATCCTCTCTTTCCACGGACTCATACTACACGTATTGGAAGCGAGAATAACCTTCACTCACAAAACTTCGCTGGAGATGGAGAAGCTCTTGTTCCCTCATTTCGTCCTTATTGTCATCCTCTTCTTTTCAGGTTCTCTCTCTCTCTCTCTCTCTCTCTCTCTCCTGTGCGAGTAATTTAATTGTATATGTTCTTACTGTAGTTGCTACAAAAGTGGTGCCCATGGGGGACGCTGCAAGAGGACAGATTTCAAGAGCAGTCACTGCAAAGGCTTCTTGCAACAATTTTGATTGCAACATTTCGTGCTATCCTTTTGGAGGAAGTTGTACTGCGGATGGGGTTTGTGGTTGTGACCCACCAAAAGTACCACCATCAGCCACAAAGTATTGAATTATCTTCCTCTTGCATAGATGGGATGAAGATTGGTGGCAATTTTCTTTTGTTATCTTATGAAAATAAAAGATTTACTTGATCAAGCTACTACTGCAATCAAGTAGAATACTTGTAAGAACAAAAGCAAATCTGTTTGACCATTTAAATAAATAAAAGAAAATCTGCTGTTCTCTCTCTCTATCTCTCTGCACAGTCTTCCCCTTCTCTTTGAAAGAAGAAAGAAGAGATGGAGTTGAATTGTTTGATCACACCAACTTAATTACATTGGACATGGGTATTCTTATATTGAGAAGTGTGTAGTTACAACTGATGAGATACAGTCAACTAATGATAGACATAAGAGTACAATTAACAAATGATAAGATTACGTAGAGACTGCAAGAGAATGGGAACTTAAAGAGGTTACGCGCAACAGAATGGAAACTTGACGTTCTTGACTTAGTTGTGTAGAAACGCAACCCTAAAACGATATAGAATATAATTGAAAAAGAAGAACAAGGAATGCACATAGATTTACGAGGTTCGGCAAGATTGCCTACGTCCTCGGTGAGATGAGATCTTGCTTCACTATCAACGGAGAATAAGGTTACAACGCTCGTCTCTCACACCTCAGTATTACTTGCATTACAGAGAAAGAAACCCTCACTACAAATATATAGTGGGACTGCCATCCTGCCTGCCGAGGCACTGCACCAATACTCCCTAGTTTAAACTGTGATGGAAAACAAGACATCGTACACCAACAAGTTGCTAGTTTATCTTCTATGGTAAGTGTGACTTTTGGAGGTATATACGTAATACTGTTGCTTACACATCCTACAAGGCCTCCCACCCCAATCATCAACATGCATAATTTTCAAAATCTTAGTTGTTTTTGTGTTTCTAAATTTACAAATCAAAATATGATATTTCTTTTCTTTTTTTGGCTAAAAATTCATTGTATTAATAGAAGAGGAAAAAAGAATATACAAAAACATTATCACATTTGGAATCTGGAAAATTCTACTCCACCTTCGGCATTGCCATCAGCAGAGAAGAACTCACAATAGAAACCAAATCACAAAAATTGGAAATAAAATAGAATACATTAAAAGAAGCGGTATCTAGGCCGAGATTGACGATCCACTTCCAACTCCATAGCAATCAGCGCAGGCCAGGATTGGATAGGAAAAGAAACTTCGAATTTTGCAGCTATTTTTGCCAAGAAATCAGCCACAAGATGTGCTTCACGCATACAGTGAGTGATTTTCCAGGTAAGAGAGTTCAAATAGGAGGTTAAACTCATCCACCTCTGAAGACAAATCCAAGGGATTCTTCCCTTTGAAATAAGCAAAACTATAGCTACTGAGTCACACTCAATCCACAAATGATTTGCCAAGCCACTTTTGGGGTATCTTGACTCTATCGGCTTCAAAATTTTTACGGGTCGTTTGGAGCTTATTAGTTCTGTCATGCAAAACTCTTATATCTACTGGTCTGATATTTTGGGCTACCTACTGTTATCTCTTCTAAGATTGAGTCCTTTATGTCATCTTTTCTTTAGAAGGGTAAGGATAGCACTAACTTTCTTCATCCTTTAAGTTGTGCCAAGGTTTGTTTTCCCAAAAAGGAGGGAGGTTTTGGTCTTCGTAGAGTTAAAGATGCCAATATTGCTAGTATTGTTAAGTTTATCCTGAAAGTGGCCTAAAAAAAGAAGAGCATTTGTGTATAGATTGGGTTTATTCAAGATACCCCAAAAGTGAGTCTATTTGGACTACCACTTACTCTACAGATGACTCTTGGGCATGGAGGAAAATACTGAAATACTGCTACCTTGTCTCTGATCATATCAAATCTTCCATTGATGATGGTTCTTAGACATATCTTTGGCTTGATAATTGGCACCCTGATGGGGTTCTAATTGTTAATTATGGTGATAGAATTAGATATAATATGGGGTCAGATAGGTTGGCTAAGGTGTCTTTCATTCTTCGAGATGGCATTTGGGACCTTGGTCTTAGTACTTCAAATGCTTTGATTGAGATGTGGAACAAATTACCAAGTATTAAGTTGAGACCTAGGGGTAGTGGCAACACAATCCTGTGGATGGCTAATTCCTCTTGTTGCTTTACCTCAAACTCTACTTGGAATATGGTTTGTTCTATTGCTCAATTGCCCCATGGTAAAAATTGTTTGGTTCTCCTTTGCTATTCCAAGGCATTCATTCTCGATCTGGAGAGCTATGACCAATTGTCTTTCCACTTAAGGCTTTCTTATGCATAGAAATATTTCTGTCCCTAATTGTTGCCTCTGTTGGAATTCCTTTGAAAGCCTTGAGTATTTGTTTTTTGATTGTCCTTTCTCTAAGTCGGTTTGGGGAAGTATTCTTTGCAAGCTTTGGTTGAGTCCTAGAATTATTCTTCCATTTGAAAGAGAACGGAAATGGATTTTAAATGCTTTTAATGGTAAAACCCTTTGTGATCATCTTGGGAAGTTGGTATTCAGTGCAACTTTATATCATATTTGGTGGGAAAGGAACAAAAGAACATGGACTACCAATTCTCATTCACTGGACCAGATTAGGGATGCTAATACTTTTGATATGAGGAATAAAATTCTTCATAATTTGTTGTTTGCCCAGATACAAATAGAAATCGGTTCCTGGCTTCTTCGTGGGACCTTCCTCTCTTCTCTCCGTCCCCTTAGCTTAGGCATCTTCTTGGGACCTTCCTCTCTTCTATCCCCCCAATTTTCTTGTATCAATCTCTTTTTTATTGTTTCCCATCCCCCCATTTTTTTTTTAATTATATCTCTCCCTGCCTTCTTTGCTTTTTTTTTCCCTCCCCTCTTTTTCATTGTATCCCTCCCTTCTTTGGCTTGTTTCTCCCCCCCCCTTTGGGTTTGTCCCCTCTCTTAGGGATTTGAGGCCCATCTCTTCAGGGCTTGGTAGGGTTTTCACCTTGGTCTAGCCAATTTGGTTGTGTATGTCTTATTTTTTTTTCTTTCCTACTTTAATATATTTTTCATTCACCAAAAAAAAAAAAATTAAGTTAATAAACAAACCTCCCAGATGATTCAACAACTACCTATCAGTGTATATTGTTTGTGCATATTGAGGCCTTAATGTTTGAGGAATAGTAGTAGCTAATTGTTGTTTTTAAAATTAGAAAATTTAGGTTCACAAATAGGGTGAGGCAAGGCGGGGTCTCCCCAAGAGAAGGAAGAAGAAGCAGCGACTAGGAGATGAGGGGCTATTGTTGCATGTTTAGTTTCTATTTTGCCCTAAGTGAAGGGGTAGAATTAAAAATATTATTGACGGTAAGGGTAAAAGAAATTAAAACTATGTAATTAAAAATATTACACTATTTCAACATTAATTAAAGAAGTTATACACATGGCTGAATGAGGAAGTGCCACATACGGATAGCACAAACATTTTTTTTTTTGTAATAGGGTAATTTTATTAAGAAGGAAAAATACATCCAAATAGGTAAAAAAAAAATACGGCTGAAGCCACTAGGCCAACTTGCTGTCTCCACCTTCGGCAAAGCCATCAGCAAAGAAAGCAAGCGAGCGACCTAGCAGAATCTAAATCTATGCTTATTTGCACCATCATTCTCAAGCTCTGCTACAATGCGATTAGGAAATACCACCGAAATCTCAGACAGTCCAGCTTTAGAGGCCTTTTTAGCTAGAAAATCTGCAATGGGATAGCACAAACATTCTTACTACCCTAGAAGCAGGGAAATTTTATCCCTTAAAAGCCATATTACAATCTTGCATTGTCTCTCTTTATTTATTCATTTTTTATTATTTTGCTAAAGGATGAATATATTAAGAAGAAAAGGAAGTACATCATAAAGAGGAAACAAGGACAGAGCAGAGACCCCTAGAGCTGCTAACAAACTCCACCTTCGGTATGGCCATCAGCAGAAAAAGAAAGCAACGCCCTAGGAGAATCTAAAGCTACCCTGCCCAGGATATCATTTTTTACATAATCAGCAACATGTCTTGGGAAAGACACCGAGAATTCTTTGTTCCCAGATTTTGAAGCCTTTTTTGCCAGAAAATCTGCAATTGGATTTGCTTCGCGAAAGCAATGGGATATCTTCCAAGGGATTGATTCCAGTAAAGGGATAACATCCAACCATCTTTGGTGGATAAACCATGAGATATGGTTCCTCTGGATCGCCAAAACAACCGCAACCGAATCAGATTCTATCCACATGCCCCTTGCACCCATCGCCTTAGCCATCATAATACCTTCCATGATTGCCTCAACCTCCGCTTCATAAGACTTTTTTATTCCCAAAAAAATGCTAAATGAGTCACACACCTGGCCATCATTATCTCAAACAATCCCTTCTACTCCTGCCCTTCCTAGATTTCCCAGAGAGTTGCTATCCACATTAACCTTTACCCAGTTTGGTTGGGGCTTACACCAGTGAACTTCGAGGGGGTGAACATACTTATGAGACACCACTATCAAACCCAGTTTTTTGCAGCAAATAACATCAATCAGAGCTTTCATCTCCCCCTTTAGCTTCCCTACGCAAGGGCCAAGCTCCTGGCGACTATATTCAAATATTTGCATCGCAGCTCTGTAATCATTGTCATGCCGACGTCTGTTCCTTTCCCACCAAATGTTTGATGCAATAATGGAAAAATCCATCATCCAGGGAGTTTTAAAGTTTACAACCCTAGCCTTTGTCTTCCACCATCGAACCATGATGTCAACTGACAAGTGCTGCTGCCACTTTACCTCAAAGCACTCAACAAATGTTTTCCAAACTTTGGTCGCAAAAGGGCTTCTAAGGGAGATATGATTAATACTTTCTTCAGCTTGGTTGCAGAGAGCGCACCTGGAAGCAAGATGGATCCCCTTATGCCTGATCTTCTCATCCGTTGGGAGTTTGCCATGGGCTAGACGCCTTCCTAAGGTAGAGATCCTAGGAGGTAGGCCTTTCCGCCAAACCAGAGAGTACCAAGGGACCTTGCTAGCCATCCTTTTGATACCCTCCCATGCCGAAGAGGTAGAGAAAGACCCCAGAGTCGACAATGACCAGCAGCAAGTATCTACTAAGTCACCTGAGGGGATTTTAATCCTCTTAATTTTGTCAAATATTCTGATGAGCTCCACCGAGCTCACCTTAGGGATCACCCATTCTCCACCATGAATAAAGTCGCCCACCTTAGCATTAAATCTAAGAGCAGTCAAATCCATTATCTGAAGCTCCTCAAGCATTGACTTTGGCCCCGACCATTTGTCCTTCCAAAAATTTGCAAGATTACCATTCCCGATAATCTATCTTTGATTCTCTTCCACAAAGCTCCAGACCTTTTTAACCCCTAATGCAATGGAAGATGAAATGCCTTTTTTGAAGCTGCCATCATTTTTAATAAATCGAGCCTTAAGGAAAGAGCTGGCCGCCATCTTCTCATGCTTGATTCTCTATACTAGTTTGCATAGCATTGCTCTGTTTGTGTCTCTGAGCCTCTTGATACCTAAACCTCCTTCCTCTTTAGGCTTACAAAGGGCATCCCATTTTACTGTAATTTTTCTTGCAGATTCTATCTCACCCGTCTAGATAAAATTCCTCATCCACCGTTCCATTGTTGTTAACAGGGAAGATGGCCACCAATAAATAGCAAAACTATGGTTAGGGATACCTGTGATGACCGATCTAACCAGTTCTGTTCTCCCTGCCAAAGACAATAGGTTGCCTTTCCAACCCGCTAGGCGCCCCTTCACCTTGTCCATCACTTGCAAAAGGGCCTCTTTCTTCACTCTTCCCTTAAATATTTCAACACCCAAGTATCAAGTCAGGAAGTTATAGATCTGAATTCCAAGGGTATCAGCAATGATCTGCTTTCAATAGGAAGCAATCTTCCCAAGGAAGAGTTTGCTTTTCTCTAGGCTAATGCACTGGCCTAAAAATTCTTGGTATTTCATCAAGAAGTTTTTCAGGGTACTAACATACCTCAAGGAGGCGTTGGTGAATATGAAGATATCGTCCGTGAATAGAATATGCCCAGGAGTGGCAGCGCCTCTTGGGCCATGGATTGCCTGGAGCTCCTTGCACTGAACTAGACTCGACAGCCCTCTGGATAGAACTTCTTCGGCTATAATAAATAGCATGGGAGATATAGGATCACCTTGTCATAGCCTGTGCTCCACCTCGAAGTAACCTCGAGGACCTCCGTTCACAAGAATAGATATTTTTGACGATATCAGAAGTTGATGCAGCCAGTTGATCCAACTATTGGAGAATCCAAATTTACTCAAAACTTGAAAAATGAAAGACCAAGAAATAGTATCGTAAGCCTTCTTGATGTCAATTTTTAGGCCAAGCCCCCCACCTCTGTTGCTGAGAACATTAAGTTTGCTAGCTCAGAGGCCACAGAGATATTATCATGAATCAACTTCCCCTTCTAAAATGCACCCTGCTCTTCTGAAATCAGCTGAGGAAGGAGAGGTTCCAAATGCATCGCCATAACTTTGGAAATAATTTTGTAAAATAAATTGCCCATGTAGAGAGGGCGAAATCTATCCAGTGTGTTTTCTCCCTCTACCTTTGGAATCAGGACCAAGAAATTGTTATTGACCCAGTGGGGCATGTATCCAATGCTAAAGAATTGTCTCACCGCATTACACACTTCCACTTCCACCAAAGACCAGCACTTGCGAAAAAAGGCACAAGAGAATCCATCAAGGCCCGGCGAGCTATCAGGGTCCAACTCCCACCCTGCCCTTCTTATTTCGTCATTTCCAGGGAGGGAATCCAACCTATAACAGTCCATTTGGTTAAGGACTTTTGGGATATTATCCAGTAAATCTATATGGGTCTCTATGGGAGCTTCTTTATGAAAGCACTAAAAAAAAACGATAATATACTCCCCTATCTGATTTTTCCCTTCCACCATGGTATCGTCTGGCCTCTTGAGCGCTCTAATTGTATTTTTGTTTCTTCTCATTTTGATAGAAAGGTGAAAAAATTTGGAGTTTCGATCACCAAATTTTAGCCATCTAATTCTCGCCTTTTCAGCCCAGATTTTTTCATGATTTTCCAAGGCCTTCACCAAGGCGGTCTTCACGTCAGCTTCCAAGGCAAAAAAATGGTCATTCATCCCTTCTCTTGCAATCTGGTCATGAATTTGGTTTAGAGTCGTCTTCGCATCCTCAAGCACTCTATCAATGTGAGGGAAGGCTGATCTCACCTAGGTCTTCAAAACCCCTTTCAGCCGCTTCAATTTGGAAGTGAGAACAACAATAGGGGGTCCCACAATCCATTCAGACCAGGATGATGCCACCACATTATTAAATTCCTCGTGGTCCATACAGAACTGATGGAACCGAAATGGACAGTTTAAGGGGTGCTGACTAGCAATTGAAGTCATCAAAATTGGTCCTAATCTGAAGCTATTCTAGGCAAAACCACTTGAGAGGAGTCTTGGAAAATGGTCAGCCATTGCTCATTGCAAAAGCTTCTGTCAAGCACTGCAGACACATTACCAGCTCTCAATTGTTGCTCCATGTAAATTTTCTCCCACTCAAAGGCAATTGCGACATGAAGCAAGAGTCCGCCATAGCACTGTACTCCGCAGTAGACCCCATGTTGAAGTTTCCTGGGCCCTTCTTTTTATGAGACTGAAGGGTAGCATTAAAGTCACCAACCATTGCCCACGGAGTTGGAGTGATAGGGGTATCTACAGCCAAGTCCAACCTAAGATCTCTTCTCTTCGCCCTAAAACTGCTAGCATGGATGAAGGAGACTTGCATTTGGGTGAGGTCCCAAGTCAGAGCGACCGTAAAATGCTGAGAGGATTCTGAGATCACCACCGGATAACCTAGATTTCTTTTCCACATAATCCATAAATTTGAAATTCTCCCCGTTCTATTGTTAAAAATAAATTTATTGAAAAAACCCAACTTATTAAAAAATAAGGTTGGAAAATCACTCACAGAGACCATTGGTTCGGCGATACAAAGAAGGTCTGGGTCCTTTTGCTTAACTAAATCTCTCAATGCGTGCTTACCGACCACCTTTTTTATTCCTCTTATATTCCAAAAGAGAATCTTCATAAATTACTTCCTGGTACCAGCCTGGTGGTCAGGCCTCAAGGCCTGCCCCGTCGCTGCATTGGCTTTTCCTTTCCTTCTAGTGTCATCATTAGCTCTTGTGAGAGCTTGGTCAAACTCTGCGACTTCCTGGTGGTGAACAATTATCCTGCCTGCATCCAGACCAGACAGAGATATTCCTGTAATCACGTGCTTAGAGCTGCCCCATTCCTGCCCTCGACCACTCCTTCCTCCTCTAGCCTGCTGTCGGCCTCCATGACCACCATTATATATCACTTTACTCTTGCGAGGGCGAAGAGTTCTAGCAGTATGAACACCTTCCACCTCAGTCACTTCAAGGCCAAAAATGGACTCATCCTCTTTCATGTCTTCACTGCCTTGCACAGAGTCCAGCAAACTCTTTTCCTGAAGAGTAATTTTCTGACTCTCCTGGGTCGGATTCAGACCCATATCCGCACCCCAAAGGATTGTCCACCATGGTCGGGTCATGGTTATTCCTTTCTTGAGTGCATGGATCATGTAGACAGATTTCCAGGTTGTATTCATTCAAAATGTTCTCAGGAGAACCTTCTATATTTGACAGATCCTCCACCGTTGGAATATTATCTCCAAAGGGGGAAATATCCTTAGGGAGAGAGAATCTTTTATCTCCTTCCATATGAGGAGGATTGTGATGGATCTCGCCGGAGGCCATGTCCACACCACCCTCTACCTCCACCGCCTGCAAGTGTCCAGTAAAGTGGCGTTCAGCGGCATCCATGTCTACATGAGCTCGGTTTTGATTTTTCTTGGCTCGGCACTGCTCGGCAGCATGCCCCAATTTTTTACAAATAGTGCATCTCCCTATACTATACCATCTTTATCCATGATCCATTGTTTGAACCAGAAATAAACCTCCTTGCCCAGCTGTTTCCTTTCGACCTGGATTTCCTCCACTCTGGTGCCGCCCATCGGCACTTCCACCAGTACCCTAGCATAGTTCCCCATAGTACCATGCAGCGTCCTACGATCCACCTCCACTGGCCTTCCTGAGGCTTTGGCCATGGAGAGAAGAATTTTCTCGTGCCAATACTCCATGGGTAGTTCTGGATATCGTATCCACACCAGCTTGGTCTGAATAGGGTCATCATGGATACTGAACTCCGACCGCCATCGTTGGAATCTAATGACTTGCCCTTTGACTTTGATGGGACCTCTTTTCCACATCGAGGCCATGTCTCCCTCAATTTCAAATCGGAAAAGAATGAATCCTTTTCCCAACGCGCAAGGTTCACCTTACCCTTCAAATTCCAGGCATTTTTTGCATCAGACCTCACTTCATCCATCGAGACAAAGCGAGAATTAACCCGCCCAATCAAAGCGTAAGAGAATGATTGTAATTTCTCTTCGTATGCCTCCTGAGGAATAATGATCTTTGTAAGGGTTCCAGTATGTATTGGATCAGGAAGATCATCTATGTTCGGCATAGTTTTCTTCGCCGCAGCTGCGTAAGATTGTTTGCTTCCCCCATTGATCACCTCCTCCATAGGGTGATTCTTTTTAGCTAATCCACCAGAGACGACATTGTCAGTTTTAGAGACCAGCGGAGGCAGAGAGTAGTGCGCCAGTCTCTAAAAATCAGTAATCCTTCATTACTTCCCTCTATCGGGTGGCCGATCGCAAATCCCCCCATCCCTCTCAGAGCTTCTCTCTCTTCTGTTCTCCATCAAATTCTGGTCCTTTCATCAATTTTAATTCTTCACGGTTTCCATTCCATGTAATCAGTCCAAACGTCATCCTCTCTCCTCTCTCTCTCTCTTTATTTTGCACTCTCCCACATGTCATAATATATATATATATATATATCTCTGCCATTACAACCATCTAATTGAATGTGCATATACCGATTCCTCTCTAATAGGAAAGCCAATATTTGAGGAGATAATGCATTAATAGTAGGAATTTGAATGCCTTCCATTCCAACTTGTGCAAGACTCTCAGAATTTCTACTAACAACTCCCAATTCCCAACAACATGGGAAAATGCCTTCTCCAGTTTCCTTAGGCTGCCCAATCTCTTCTTAATTTTTCTGAGCAAATAAGGCAGGAGAGTGATCTCTTGCATGGGAAGAAATCCCGCCCAAGATGGAAACTTTCCTCACCGGAGCAACACCTCGGGACTGAGCACGTCCTCAAGGAAGATCGTCCCTGGATTACTTTCCCCTCGCTGCTCCTCCTTGGAATCCACCCATTTCTTCTCCCTACACGTATGGACCATGTGCCCAACCTTCTTGCAGAATGTACTTCTGCTCATGCCATCCTCATAAATGATTACCTGTTTGAACCAAAAAGCTTCACCCATACCAGGTCTCTTCCTCTCCACTTGAATCTCATCCACTCTTTTTGCTCCTACCTCCACCTCCACCTCGACCCAAGCAAAAGATCCCATAGCAGTAGATCGAGTGCATCTATCCAAGGCCACCGGCCTCCCACCGCTTTAGCCATGGACAATAAGATTTTTTCATGCCAATATTCGAGTGGAAGGTCCGGGAACCTAATCCACACCAGCTTGGTTGAAATATTGTTAGCATGAATGTCAAAATCAGGCTTCTAGCATTGGAATCTAATCACTTGCCCGCCAACCTTTGTCCGGCTCCTTCTCCACATCGCCACCATATCTCCCTCATGTTCAAATTGAAAGAGTATATACCCCTTCCCCATTGGAGCCATTCTAATGCTTCCTTGGAGATTCCATATTCAATAGCCTCTTTGCGAATATCATTCATAGAAATAAATCTAAAATTCGCCCTCCCAATCAAAGAGAATCTAAATCACAACAACCTTTCCTCATAGGCATCTTGTGGTATGATATTCTTGGTGCATGAGCCTGCATGTAGAGGATCTGGGAGTAGCTCCATGCCCGGGAAAACCCTTCCCACCACCGACGAGTATGATCTCACACTAGTCAGATTCTGTTTATCCCGCACCCCTTCAGATCGCCCCTCATTCATATCACCCCCTGTCCTTGCCCTGTGGCATTCCCCCTCTCCTCCCCACAAGTATGCGCTGGCCTCAAGAACTCATTGATCAAAGGTTGTCTACCCCGATCAGGTGGCCAACCACCCTCTGGAGTCTGTTCGTCATTCTCTTGCACAGTCTTCATCCATTGAAATTAAGATCTATTCGCACTCTCATTCTCTCTTTCTCCTAGTCTCTAATTGTTGATTGTAATTAAGTGTTAATATCTTTTCAAAATTATTGATGATTTACAAAACAAATTAAAGTATCTTAAATCTAAGAAAAGTAAAGACCGTTTAAAGCTCGTTTAAGGCTTTCTTGGTACATTACCCTGTTTAAGGCCCAATTATAGCCCGATTAGGAGAAGCCTGATTAAAGCCCGAAACTCAACCGAGCCCGACACCGACCGAGACTGACTCATTCCTTAAATAGGTAGGTCATGGTCCAAGGACATAGGCCCGCCAGGCCCCCAGCTAGGCCAGACCGAGACCGACCCAGCCCTTACCTATTGTAAACCCTAACTATGCATACATCTAGTTGGAGGACTTTCGTATTTAACGACTTGCTTGAAAATAAATATCTCTAAAGAATTTACATGCTCCCTTTCAACATATATTTCTTCCACATGAGGCTATGAATCATCAAGTCAATGCGGGTTCGAGCAAAGTGACCATAGTGGGAGTCTATTGTTCTCTGATCAATTGCAATCGGGTGCCCCACTGCCTTTGCCATGGTTAACAACATCTCTTCATCCCAGATTTTTTGTGGAAGGTTAGGGAATCTTACCCACACAAGACGGTGTGTAGTGTCCTCATAATCACATTAAAACTTTTCATAAAATTAAGAAGCATATTGAAATTGGTTGTCATTTTGTAAGTTACCAATTTCGTCAAAAAGCACTTCATTTACTTTTTATTTATTTTTTGCTAAAAGGTAATTTTATTGAAATAGAAAGAAAAAACAAAGAGAAATACAAGAGGGCAGGCCGATCCCACTAAGCCCACTTGCGACCTCCACCTTCGGCATGGCCATCAGCAGAGGAAGCAAGCGAAGGGCTTCGCTGAATCGAAAATGGTGCCTGTCCAACGCATCCGAAGCTAACTCAAAAACAACATGACTCAGGAACTCCACCAAGAATTCAGAAATACAAGATTTGGATGCTTTCCTAGCTAGGAAGTCAGCCCCTACATTAGCTTCACGAAAGCAGTGCGTGATTTTTCATTGCACCGACTCCAAGAAGGGAATGACAGATCTCCATTTCTGCAGGGCGAACAATGGAATCTCCCTTCTTAGACTGTTGAGACCACCAATGCTGTGTCAGACTCAATCCAAACACTCCTAGCATTATGGTGTTTAGCTAGCAAAATACCCTCCAAGACCGCCTCAAATTCAACTTCATAAATTTGTTTGACTCCCATAAAAATGCTAAAAGAGTCGATTACCTTGCCTTCATTGTTCCTTAATACTCCACCAGAACCTGCATTGCCTGGATTACCAAGCGACCTACCGTCCACGTTGATCTTCATCCATTCCCTGGGAGGCTTACACCAATGGACCTCAAGAGGGGGAGGGGAGGTAGGATTTCTGATACTTAACCCTATCTTCCTATATGACATCAAGTTTGAGATCGAACGAACTTCTTCACTTGACCCTTCACAGCAAAGTTGAATCTCTTGCCTTATGCTTTGAAAGACATACCGCTCTGCCCTTTCTTTATTTTCCTGCCTTCTATTGTTTCTTTCCTACCAAATATGGTTGATGATGATTAGCAAACCCAACTTCCATGGCTTCTTAATCTAAATAATTCGAGCTCTCCTCTTCCACCATTTAAACAATAATTGAATGGTTGGGTGATCTACCCACACCACTTCAAAAAAATCTAGAAAATGCTTCCAGATCGATATGGAGAATAAACAGTGTAAGAAGATATGAGACATGCTTTCTTCAGCCTTTCCACACAAGTCGCATCTGGACGGTAGATAAACACCTTTTTGGCAAACCAGGTCATCCGTAGGGATTCTGCCATGCACCACTCTCCATTTAAAAAGGGAGTGTCTTGGAGGAAGGTTCTTCTGCCAAATCAAAGTAGACCAGTGCACCTTCGAGGACTTCACTCTAACATCCTCCCAAGCTATCCTCGAGGAGAATTTCCTAGAGGGATCTAGTGACCACGCCCTGAAGTCTTCCATCGGCAAACTCGGAATGTCGATCTTTCTAATCTGATCAAAGATTTCATGAAGAACAGGAGAAGCTACCTTAGGTAGGCACCATTCCCCATTTATAATGAACTCCCCTACCTTTGCTGATGCAGAGATGCTTTGATCGCTATCCAGTGAAAGAAGTTCCATGATGGAGTTTGGCCCCCACCATTTATCCTTTCAGAAATTTGCGAGCTGACCTTTCCCTATGATCCAACGCTCCTTATCATCCACAAAGGTCCACATCTTCCTGATACCTGAAAAATATAGAGGAAGTGTTGCCTTTTTTGAGAGATCTTCCATCCTTCTTTAGAAACCGAGCTCTGAGAAAGGTCAATGCTGCTGTTTTCTCAGTTTTAATTCTCCAAATTATTTTGCACAGCATTGCTTTATTGGAATCTCGTAGCCTCTAAGCCCTAGACCTCCCTCATCCTTGGGCTTACACATAGAGTCCCACTTCACCGTGACAGCCTTGACCATATCTACATCACCTGTCCAAATAAAATTCTGCATCCATTTCTCCATTATTGCCACTAGAGATGCAGGCCACCAGTAAACAGAGAAGCTATGGGCCGGCATTCCCGAAATCACCGTTTTAACCAATTCCACTCTGCCCGCCATTGAAAACAATTTCCCTTTCCAGCCCGCCAACCTCCCCTTAACCTTGTCCATAATCGGCAACAAGGTATCTTTTTTAATCCTTCCCTTGAAGATTTCCACACCGAGGTACCTTGTAGGAATGTACACACGGGAATGCCTAAAGTATCAGAGATTTGATGCTTCCTGAAGGGGGAGATTTTTCCCAAAAATAGCTTACTTTTTTCTAAGCTAATAACCTGCCCTGAGAACTCTTGGTACTTTAGAAGAAAGTCTTTAAGATTCCTCACATACCTCATTGAAGCATTGGAGAAAATGAATATATCATCGGCAAAGAGAATATGAGCCGGGGTTTTGACACCGCGAGGCCCATGAATTAGCTTCAATTTATTGTTCTGGATCAGATGCTTCAAACCTCTGGAGAACACTTCCTCTGCAATAATAAAGAGCATGGGAGATATGGGGTCCCCTTGCCTCAGACCTCGTTCCACACCAAAAAAACCGTGTGGACCTCCATTAATCAAAATTGATATCTTAGTGGATATCAAAATTTGGTTCAACCACGTTATCCACTTCTCTGTGAACCCAAAACGATGCAACACCTAAAACATAAAGGGCCACGAGATTGTATCATATGCTTTCTTGATGTCAATTTTTAATTCCATACCTCCCCCTCTCATAGAAGCAAACATCATATTTGCCAGCTCTGAAGCCACACTGATATTGTCATGGATTAACTTTCCTTTCTGGAAGGCTCCCTGTTCTTTAGATATTAACCTAGGGAGCAATTTATCAAGCCTCATTGCCATTATTTTGGATAAAATTTTACAATAAAAATTCCCCATACACAATGGCGGAATTTATCTAGAGAAGAGGCTCCCTCCTCCTTAGGAATAAGAACCAAGAAATTATTGTTCACACCATTAGGCAACTGGCTAGTACTAAAGAAATATTTAACTGCATTACACACCTCTAGCTCCACCGTACTCCAGCATCTTCTAAAGAAAGCTCCAGAAAATCCATCCAAGCCTGGAGAACTATCTGGGTCCAGGTCCCATGTAGCTCTTTTAATTTCTTCATTCCCCGGTAAGGCATCAAGCATATAGCGATCGCCTTGGTGGAGAACCATAGGGATGGAATCAAGAAGCTCCATATGCTCCACTAAAGGCTCAGCCTTGTAAAATTGCTCGAAGGAATTAACTGTATAATTACCTACCTAGTCTTAACCTTCCACCAAAGTTCCATCAGGTTTTTTGAGGCTTCTTATAGAGTTTTTGATTCTTCGCATTTTAGCAGAAAAATGGAAGAACCTAGAATTGCGATCCCCTTGCTTCATCCATCTAACTTTAGCCTTTTCAGCCCAAATTTTTTCATGATTTTCTAAGGCTTTTATCAGAGAGGTCTTGCATCGCTTCTAAACCAAACAAATGATCGTCCAGACCATTAATTTCAATAGTCTGTTGCACCTGCGCTAGCCTCTCCTTGGCTTCCTCAAGGGCTTTATTGAAGTTCGGGAAGGCCTCTCTCCCCCAATTATGAAGCATGCGCTTCAGCCTTTTAAGTTTCAGCATTAGAACAGAGATTGGATTCCTTGAGATCCACTCTTCCCATGATGTGGCAACTACCTTCTCAAAATCTCCATGATCCATCCAAAACTTATAGAACCTGAAGGGACAGTTAATGGGCCGTTGAGATAGAGCTAAGGTGAACAATAAAGGGGAATGATCCGAAGCAGTTCTAGGGTGGACCTGTTGACCACAATCCTGGAAATAGTCAATCCATTCTTCATTACAAAAACATCTGTCCAGAACCGTCGAAACATTGCCACGATGTCTATTATTAGACCAAGTGAATTTCCTTCCCGATGACGGTAGCTGGGCCATCCCACACGCATCCACCAGGGCACCAAACTCAGCAGTTGAACCCGTACTAATATTCCTTGGCCCCTTTTTTTTATGAGAAAACAAAGTCGCATTAAAATCCCCAATAACAGCCCAAGGGATTAAAGGCTAGGGGAGATTGGCCACTAGCTTCAACCACAGATCCCTTCTTCCTGCTCTGAAGCTACTAGCATGAATGAAAGAAATCTGAAACCATTCCAATTCCCACTTGATGGAGATCGAAATGTGCTGCTCTGACTCAGAGACAACAGTTGGGGTGTTCCAATTTCTCATCCATAAAATCCACAAATTAGAGGGCTTCCCTGCTCTGCAATTGTGAATGAAAGAACTATTGAAACCCAGTTTATTAAAAAATAAATTTGGGAAATCACTTACTTCCATCATCGGCTTCGCTATACATATAATGTCCGGCGCTCTATCCTTAATAAAGTGATGCAAGGCATTCCTACCTGCCGCCTTCTTAATTCCTCTGATATTCCAGAAGAAGACCGTCATGGACAGTTACATGGAGGTGGAGTGGTGAGCAGATACATCATTCTGCTCCTCAGAAGATTGCTTTCCAAGTCTATCGAACCCTTCACCACGCTGCATGATCCTATCTATTTCTTCCACTTCCTTGTGATGAATAACTACCCAACCTTCCACCAGGCACGATTGAGAGAGCTCCATCACATTTTTCTCAGCCCCCTCCCAAACTTGACCCCTACCACTCTTTCCCCCTTTGCCACCACGACCACCTGATTTGTAATTAATTTTACGCCGTGGTCGCAGAGCACGCACCATATGAGAGTCCCCCCTCTGTGTCTGAGCGTCCCTCGCCGGTAAACTACTCTCCATGTGATCGCTCTCCTCACCTGGGGTCTGCGATTCATTCTCAGATGAGCTAGAGGACTGGGTCGACCCAAGGTCTTCCACGTCCAGTGGGTTATCCACCCTCTACACTCCAGCATCCATCGGGTCCTTAGAAGCCACCTCATTGTTAGGAATATTCTCATTTGAGAAATATTCTTCTCCATTTAAATCCACCACTAAATCTTGGCAAATATGGGAACTGTCCCCATGGAGATTTTGGCAATTATGGGAACTATTCCTATTTATCGCAGCTACCATTCTGGTAGGATTCCGATGATCACCTTCCTTTTGTGAGGGATTTTCTTCCCTACCACCGTCCTGGCCGCCGCCGACTTGGTGAGAAGTTTGCTCGACAGCAGCTTTCCCCACCATCTTTCCTCTGCATTGGTTAGCATGATGTCCTAGCTTTTTGCACGAGAAGCATGTAACCATATTGTCTTCGTAGATGATTCGCTGATTGAACCAGAATAGTGTATCCTTTCCTGGGTGTCTTCGTTCTACCTGCATCTCCTCAACTCTGACTCCATTGATCTCCATCTCAACGAGGACTCTTGTATAGTTGCCCATCGTTGCATTTAAGGTTTTATTGTCCAGACCGACAGGCCTACCTGCTGCCTTTGCCATGGTCAATAGAATTTTCTCATGCCAATACTCCATGGGAAGCTCAGGGAATCGAATCCAAATCAGCTTGGTGTGGGAGTAATTGTCATTAATATTAAACTCTGGACGCCATCTCTGGAAACGAATAATTTATCCCCCTACTTTGATCGGACCTCTCCTCCATATTGAGGCCATATCTACCTCCTTATCAAAACGAAATAGGATAAAACCCTTCCCTAGGGGAGAGAGATTCACTTTCCCCTTTATCTTCCATACATCTAACACCTCACTCCTTATATCGTCCATAGAAACATACCTGAAGTTTACTTTGCCTATTAACGCAAAGGAGAGTTTCTCTTCATATGCTTCATGTGGAATTACTACCCTCGTCAGAGAACCGACGCGGATCGGATTTGGGAGATCCTCCACATCGGGGAGAGTCTTCTTTGTCACCATAGCATATGATTTGCATGCTTGCCGGTCCGTAGGTCGTCTATCTGCATTATTTCTCTCACCCTCTCTCGAATCCCCTTGCTCCACCATGGTACCAGGCACCACATCAGGAGTGGAGGGGCATGCAGGGCGCAAGAAGTCCATGATCAGTCGCTGTTTGCCTCTGTCCGGTGGGCGGCCATTGTTCCTTTCCCCCTCCGCGCAGGTCGCACGATCTCCTTCTAACTCAACCATCATTCTCTTCACACAAGACGGTCCACTCCTCTCACTCTCTATCTCCACTCTTATTTTTCCACTTCTTAATCTCTAAAATTTCCTTCTAAATACTCTAAAACAAAATACTAAAATTCTGAAAAACCCAAAACTAAAAGTTCTACATACCTCTTGAAGAATCCAAACCCATCACACATCTCTTGCACCAACTCTCCCGTTCTTGTCACTTCTGGTCTCTGTACATTCTTTTCCTTCTCTCATCTAGTCTTTCAAGCACTTCATTTACTGCACATCTTTCCAAATATAAATTAACAAATCTTTTTACCAATGGTCAAAATTTTATGTTTCTTCGATCGGTTTCGACTATCCAAATTTCAAATGATTTCTCAAGGTTTATAATCTCGGTTCTTGGATCGGGATCAATTTTAGTCGATACCAGTCAAGATCGCCCTAAATCGAGCTTAATCGAATGGATTTACCCCTATATTTTTTTATATCGATTCTATTATCCTTTTACCCTTGGGTCTTACCAGTAGATTGGTATCAAATTGATCTCAGCAGATACCAATCGGATCTTGACGGATTCATTGATCGCAATCCGAGATTATGAATCATGTTCACCATTGTGAGTTTAAAGGGAGGTGATAGCTGTATATGTTCTGTAATATCCTTCTTACATATTTTTATTTTTTGGGTAAAATTATTACATCTGAGTTTAGTTATTTTTTTTCTCATGTAAACCTTCCCATCCTAATAAGTGAATAAAAGATTCAAAGTTGTAATTTTTATTTTTTATTTATTTACCCCATTTTTATTTTTGGAACATCCTCAAAGGGATAATGTTTTACCTCCTCACACTTGTGTTGTTCCATTTAAATTTATTTTTTTAACATTTATTCTCAAAGATTTAGGAATGAATTTTTTTCATCGGAAATTGGATCTAGGTGATCAGTTATAATTTGGGAGAAATTAGAATTCTAATTTTTTTTAATAGTTAAGAATTCTCATGTTGGTGAACAATAGCTAGAGTTTTTCTTGGGAGGGTGATGAGCACATTTATGTGTGAAATCTAAGGTAACAAAACATGCATTTTATATATTTAGAATGGAGCTACCTTGGGTTTTACTCTCTTTTTGTAGGTTTTGTATTTTAAAGGATTTAAGCATTATCGGATGTCATATCTCTCCAACAACAACTACCTAGTGTAGTTGGTGAGCTATGGTGTTCAAAAATTCCCTTGCTCACAAGGATGTCTCAAGTTCAAATCTCATGGTTGTCTTTTTTTGGAGAATTTTGTTGAAGATTTCCTACTTTTCACTCACTTAAAGCACTAAGGGCATGGAGGGGATTTTCACATCAAATTAAAAGCAAGAAAAATCGTGGAAGGGGTTCCTGCACAAGCAGAGAAGAAAAAAAAAAAAGAAAGAAAAAAAAATGGAGAAATAAATCTTGTCCAAATCTTCTCTCTCCTCCACATCATCACCAAAAGATTGTCCAAATCACACAAAGCAAGAAGGAAAATCGTCCCTTGGAAGGAGAAAAAGAAGAGAAATAAATAAAAAAAAAAAAGGAAAGAAAATAAGCAAAAAAAAAAAAATTATCGGAAATTTCTCCAAGTTTATTTCTCTCTTCTCTCTCCTCCACCATAGCACTTTTGGTCTCAAAAGATCTCACTATCAATTGTGGGTTTCTCCCTTTTAGGAAAGAGAAATTTGTTACCCTACCTCCCCATTCCTTATAAATACAACTCATTTAAGAGGAGGGGAGACACTTCATTCTTCTTCTAGGTTTTTTTTTTGTTGTTCTATCTCTTTCTCTAGCTCTAGTTCTAGGTTTATGCTTTAAACACTTTTGTAAGTTATTTTTATTCAATTAATGCAAGCACTTTTGTTTTTGATTCACTATCTTTCTCTAGTTATAGTTCTAGGCTTAGATCTAGGTGACAAGATCACGAGCCGTGGAGCATCTTTTTTTTTTTCAAGTTCAGTTTTTTTTTTTTTTCTTTAGTATTAGAAATTTCAGATTTGGTTTATTTCAAATCTGGTTTTTAGTACTGGTAGTATCTCAAATCTCCCAAGCTTTCAATTTCAAGCATTGATTCAAGTAAGTAGGCTCCATCAGTAGCCTTCTCTCCCCCCTCTCATTCCCTCTTCTGACTACCCTTTCTTTCTTAATTTAGGATTTTAATTTCAGTCGTTACATTATTGCTATCCCTTTCCCCCAAGGTTTATGGCTAGTATATGTGTTGGCTTTGCCCCTCCTAGCCATAGAACCATCAATTTATTGCTTTTATTTTAATTGTGTCCCTTTCCCTAAGGCCAAGTAGAGTAACCCTTGTAAAAGTGACTCTCTGGTCAAGTAGGGAAGCTCATATTATGATGCATCCCTCGGGCTAAGTAGAAAAACCTACTTATGAGTCTCTTTCATATTTTAATTGCGTGGCTTGTTTATTTTCAGTTATTTATTTATTTAACTTTAATTGCGTGGCTTGCATCTTTAAATTCTTAGATGACGAATGGTTAGGACGTTATTTTAGGTATATATGTTTAGGACGGTAGTTAGAATTAGATCACAACCATTAATAGGTTCACTTTCGCATTATTAAAAGAAAAAAAATAAAGTGGCTGCTCTCCCTGAGTTCGGCCCGTAGCTACACTGATCCGTACGCTTGCGGTTACATTTAAAATCTCAAATACGTTTTTAGCACCGTTGCCGGGGAGAAAGTTCCATATTATTTTTCGCTTTCTTTTGGTAAATCGGAGTGTTTTGTTTGTTTTATTTTGTTTTTCCTTTTCTTTTATTGAATTCTTGAGAAGAACAACTTGCAATAATAGTTGTATCAGTGGAGGTTGCCATGCCTCATAGTATGATAAAGATAGGTTTCGCCTTGTAGCAGTACCTTAGGAATTGACCTAAGTAACCCCGGATCCCTGCCGGTAAGCTCCCAAAAAGGCAAAAAAAAAAAAAAAAAAAACAGAAAAAAATCAAAAAAAAAATTTTTTGCTATCTATTCTTTTGTGCTTGTCTTACTTTAGTTCTAGGTAGTTTTCTGTTGCATGAGTGTTAGGTGGGTACGTAATACTAAGAATCGGTTAGAAAGAAGAGATCCAACAAGTAGTGACCCTATACGTTTGCTCTCTTTAAAACTCTTCAATATGGGAGACCAACAGCAAAACCCTTCACCTAAATCTCTGAAAGATAGGTTCTACCTTGCTAGAATAGCCCAACCTTCCTGCATAGTTCTACCACAAGCCCAGGGCAATAATTTTGAACTCAAATCTCAATACATCACTATGTTGCCCCATTTCTATGGGTTGATCTCTGAGGATGCATACCTATTTCTAAGGGAATTTGAAAAGGTATGTGATCTAATTAAGATCTAACAGCTTTCTGATGATGCTGTTAAGCTTAGGTTCACTTTTGCATTGAAAGACCAAGCTAAGAAGTGGTTGTATGGGTTACCTACAAATTCCATAACCTCATGGGAACAGTTCATAGTTGTCTTCTTAAGAAGTTTTTCCCAACTCATAAGACCAATAAGCTTAGAAGTGATATCCTTCATTTAGGCAAAAGCCTAGTGAGTCATTTTCCAAACTTATGGAGAGATTCAAGGATCTACTCCAAGAATTCCCTCACCATGGCCTAGACCTATGGCATTTATGTCAAATAATTTATAAGGGTATTGATTACCCAACTAAACAAATGATAGAGTCTATGTGCCCTGAGGGATTCATATCATTTACAGATGAAGGAAAGGCATGGGAATTCTTACTTGACTTAGCTGACAAAACCCGTGAGTGGGAATCTACCCAAGAGAGTGAAAGAACCATAGGAGGAAAAGGATATTTTGTGGATGGGATAGTAGCCAAGGAAGCCCATTTGGATAGCCTAATCAAGAAAATTGAGGCTATTGTTCCTAGAGAGCCATCATCAGTCAATTTGGTTAAGATTTGTGCTTGGTGCTAGTCCCCTGGACATCTCATAGAAGAATACCCCAACACCTCTATGGCACTTTTAATGATAATGTTAATGCCTTATACCAGAATAATCCATATAGTAACACCTACAATCCAAGATGGAGAAATCACCCAAATTCCTCTTAGAATCAGGGCAACCAAGCAAGGCCTTCCAATTTCCATAATCAAGGTCAACCTGGACTCCAAAGGCCTCCCTTTGCACAACAATAATTTTCCCAAAATACTTATCCTAAGTCAAATGTAGGACCTCAGGCTAGTTTTCCTAGGACCCCTCTTCTATCATCTTATCAGCAAACCCCTAGGTTTTCCAGCACTGGAGAGGCAAGTAATAAGTGACTTGGAAAAAAATATGGCCCTCCTCATGACAAGCCATCAAAATCTTACAAAAGAACTCACTCAAGTTTTCTCAATTATGCGTAAGAGGGAGAAAGAAACTTCACCCAGTCAACCAGAGCCTAACCCTAGGCATCATCAGCCTATTAGTTCACAAACATCAACTAATGCACCACTGAATATAGTACAAGGTCAGACCCAACAAGGGCCCTCTAACCAATGTAATGTTGTTTATGCCCTTAGGAGTGGTAGAGAGTACCAATAGAGCGTTCCTAAATCTTCCTCATCTATTACTCCTGTTAACTCTCCTTCATTGAGGACACAAGTGTGCCTCTTGTTCCAGGTTCGTCTGATGAAGGTAAAGATTTTTCTAAAACTAAAGATGATTTGGTTGAGGAAACAAAAAATGATTCTTCTGAATAGGGGCAAATCCCTAACAGTCCTTATGTTCATTCTATCCCATTTCCTAATTGCTTGGTACACAAAAAGTAGACTGCTTCCATGGATAAAATTTTAGAAGTCTTCAAAAAAGTAAAAGTGAACATCCCTCTTTTGGATGCCATATCCTAGATCCCTGCCTATGAAAATGTATCACTAGTGTACCCAAAAAGGCGTTCTTGGCAGGTAACATTAGTTCCATAATTACTCAACCTATAGCAACCAAGTATAAGGATCTAGGGAGCCCTACCATATCTTGTGTCATAGGCAACACCTATATTGAGCATGCCTTACTTGACCTTGGCGCAAGTGTGAATCTTTTACCTTAAGATGTGTATAAGCAACTTGGATTGGGAGAATTGAAGGTCACTAGAACTACTCTTCAGTTGGCAGATAGGTCTGTTAAAATTCCTAAAGGGATGGTTAAGGATGTCTTACTAAAGGTGAGGGAATTTATTTTTCCTATTGATTTCATTGTGTTAGATACCAAGCCCTTTTCTTTTTTTCGCTAGAAAATCATTATATTAAAATGAAGAAAAGTGGGAAAAAAAAATAACAAAGCTACATCAAGCTAAAAAAATAGATTGAAGCGAGAAATGTAAAATCAGTTCCCTGATCCCCACCTTCGGCATTGCCATCAGCAGGGGAAAGAGAAACGCACTAATCAAATCTAAAGTTTGGCCTGCCCTCAGGATCTCTTCTGATAAGATCCTTTATGTGGGCAGGGAAATCGATATTTGTGGCTAATATCCCTGTCTTCGCCGCATCTCTAGCTAGGTAGTCGGCAATTGAGTTCGCTTTTCTGAAGTTTGAGTTATTTTCCATGTGATACTCTCCAAATATGGCTGCAGGAAGATCCATCTCTGCAATGCAAACCATGTAATTTTCTTTTGCTGGATAGAGATTGCAACTGCACTAGAATCCATCTCCATCCACAGACATGTAATACCCAGCTCCCGAGCTCGCATCAGCCCCATCATAAGGCCTTCGACTTCAGCTTTGAAGACTTCCGAGACTCCCATAAAAATTTTATAGGATTCAAGAAAGCCTCCCCTGTGATCACGAAAAATTCCACCTGCACCTGCGCGACCTGGGTTGCCCCTTAAGCTTCCGTCAAAGTTCAATTTAATCCAATTTACCTCAGGCCTGCACTAGAAAACCTCTAAGATCGATTAAGGGGGAGGATGCTGAATCGGAATTCCAAGCTTCCTACAACAAATGAGATCAGTCGTTGTCTTAACTTCACCTTTGGTGCTTGGCTTAGCGGACTGTATATCTTCTAGAATCATCTGCTTCAGGTGTCTTTCCGGTCTTGCCTTGCCATCATGCCTTCTATTATTTCTTTCGTGCCAAATATGATCAGCCACTGTTAGTAACCCCATGATCCATGCATCTTTGCAGCAAATAGATTTTTGTTTTCTTCTCCACCATTTGAGGAAATCAGGCATGGTTCCAGCTTTCTTCCATGACACATTGAAGCACCCACAAAAAAAGAGCCATATATCCTCCGAGTAGGAGCATTGAAGGAATATATGAGCCATTGTCTCAGCCTCCATTCCACATAAGCTGCATTTAGAGACAAGGGCTATGTCCCTCTTCTAAACAGCATCATCTGTAGGGAGCTTGTCGTGCACCATTCTCCAACCAAAGATAGACACCCTAGGCTGCATCTTTTAACACCAAATCAGAGAGAACCATGGCACTTTCAGGTTGCGGATCCTAATATCTTCCCAGACAGAATTAGAGTTGAAAATCCCATCAGAAGAAAGATTCCACAGGCACATATCTTCACAGGTATAAGAGGGAATTTTAATAGTTCGAATTTTCTCAAAAATATCATGCAGCAAAGGAGAGATAACATTTGGCAATTTCCATTTGAAATTGTCAATGAAGTCACTGACCTTTCCCTTGCAGTGAAGACTCGACTCTCCCTCCAGGCCAACTAGCTTTAGGATGGATTTTCCGCCCAACCATTTATCCGACCAGAAATTAATGCTTTTCCCATTTCCAATCGTCTAGGCTTCTTTGGAGGCCACGAACTCCCACATCTTCCTAAAGCCAGGCCAAATCGAGGAAGGCTTATAGGATTTTTTGAAGGATCCATCACCCCTCAGGAATCTCACCCTTAAAAATTTGCATGCTAAGGATTTCTCATGCTTGACCCTCCAGACCATATTACAGAGCATAGCTTTGTTTATGTCTCTGAGCCTTCGCAACCCCAACCCACCTTCATCCTTAGGCCTATAACACAGATCCCATCTGACTGATATTTTTTTTGCAGTATCAATCTCACCTGTCCAGATGAAGTTCTTCATCCACCTCTCCATTGTTGCAATAAGAGATGAAGGCCACCAATATATGGCTGAACTATGGTTCATCATTCCCAAGATCATAGAGCGGACCAATTCCACTCTTCCAGCCATGGACAAAATCTTTCCTTTCCATCCTGCTAGCCACCCTTTAACTTTATCCAGAATGGGGATTAGCGACTCCTTTTTCACCCTTCCCTTAAAGATCTCGACCCCCAAATAGCGGGTGGGGAAGTTACAAATGGAGATACCAAGCTCTTCCGCAATGGCTTGCTTTCTAGGGGCAGGAACAGATCCCAAGAAAAGCTTGCTTTTGTCTAAATTTATTTTCTGGCCGGAGAAGCTCTGGTATTTAGAGAGAAAAATATGGAGATTTTTAACATACCTGATTGATGCATTTGAGAAGATGAATACGTGATCGGAAAATAGAATATGTGTAGGGATAATAGCACCATGGGGACCCGGTAGAGCCTTAATGTTGTTGTTGGCTAGGAGCTCAGATAAGCCTCTACAAAGAACCTCTTCAGCAATTATAAACAGCATCGGTGAGATCGAATCTCCTTGTCTCAGGCCCCTCTCCACATCAAAGTATCCAATAGGGCCACCATTTAGCATAACTGATAATTTGGCAGATGCAAGGATCTGATAGATCCAAGAGATCCATTTTTCAGAGAAGCCAAATCTCCGCAGGACATGAAAAATAAAATTCCAAGAGATGGTGTCGAACGCCTTCTGGATATCAATTTTTAAACCCATGCCCCCTCCTCTTATGGATGCGAACCTCATGTTGGCCAGCTCCGAGGCCAGAGATATGTTGGAATGAATGATCTTCCCTTTCTAGAAGGCCCCCTGCTCCTCAGAAATAATTTTTGGAAGAACACACGACAATCGCATAGCCTAAACCTTTGATATTATTTTGCAAAAAAAATTTCCCATGCACAACGGCCTGAATTTGTCCAGGGATAGTGCTCCTTCAATTTTAGGTATCAAGACCAGGAAATTATTATTAATTCCGTAAGGCATGAAACCAGTTCTGAAAAACCATCTGATAGCCTTGCACACATCTGAAGATATGATGTCCCAACATGATTTATAAAATGCTCCAGGAAATCCATCTAGACCGGGAGCACTATCTGGATCAAGATCCCACACCACACCCTTGATCTCAGTGTCAGAGGGTATACCATCTAATCGACCTCTATCCCATTCTTCCAAAACATTTGGAATGTATTTCAATAAATCCATGTGATTGGTCAGGGGAATACCTTTGTGAAAATGCTCATAATATCCCGTGACGTATTCCTCGATCTGCGCTTTATCAGAGATCAGGGTCCCATCATCCATCTTCAGAGATTTAATGGAGTTCTTCATTCGCCGCATCTTCACTAAGATGTGAAAAAGTTTTGAGCATCTATCTCCTTGATCCCTCCATCTAGACCGAGATTTTTCAGCCCACAATTTCTAATAATATTACATGGCCTTTAGGTATCTGGTCTTTGCATCAGCTTCTTTGGCATAAATTGAGTCGCTTATCCCATCTCTGTCAATTTCGGTCTGGATCTCCTCCATGCATTTTTTTGCCTCCATCATCTCCAAATTAAAATTTGGAAAGTTTCCTTTCGCCCAGGAGCGCAAGAAGACCTTCAATCTTTTTAATTTTTGATCCATAACCAACATTGGCGATCCAGAAATGTCATTCACCCAGGAGGTCTTAACTGCATTTAGAAAGTCCTTGTGTTCTGTCCAGAACCTCTAGAATAAAAAATGATAGTTTTTTGGTCTTTCGGAACCTTCAGACACCACCAGAATGGGGGCATGGTCTGACGCCACTCTCTGCAAGACGAATTGGTGACATTCTTGAAAAAAAAAAATCCAAGCATCATTACAAAAGCTTCGATCGAGCACTGCTGACACATGGCCCCTTCTCCTGTTATTAGTCCAGGTAAATTTCCTTCCTTGTGAAGGCACTTGGATTAGAGAACATGTATCCACCATTGCGCCAAAATCGCCCGCTAACCCTAAGTTGAAAATTCCCAGCCCCCTTTTTTCAGTGGAGAGAAGGGTGGCATTGAAGTCGCCAAAAATCATCCAAGGAATATTCGACCCAGGATGGGTTGTGACCAAGTCGGTCCACAATTCTCTTCTAGCAGCTCTTAGGCATTTGGCATGCACCACTGATAAGATGAAAATTTCTTGAGCCCATTGCACAGAGATAGAAATTTGCTGTTCAGAAGGCGATAGCACAACAGGCTTTGCCACACCTCTTCGCCAAATCAGCCATAGATTTGAGACGCCGCCTACTCGCTCGTTATGGATGAAATCAGGGTCAAAACCCATCTTGTTGAAGAACAACATAGGAAAGGCATCGAAGGGATCACAGGTTCGGCGATGCAAAGGAAATCATGCCTTTTTTCCCTTAAAATATTCCTCAAAGCTAACCTTGCGGCAGCCTTCTTTATACCTCTAATATTCCAATAGAGGGCTTTCATTTACTATTTTTTGATGAAGCAATACGGCCAAACTTTCACAAAGTCTGCTCTGTATTGGCCAGGTGTTTCCCCTTTCCCTGTCTTCCAGGAACCAGATCCAATACCTCCCTCTCGCAGAGAGTTCTGTCTATCTGCTCTACCTCTTATGATTAACCACCACTGTACCACCATTAATCTCGAGGGGATTGAATGACGAGATGACATTATTGTACCATTGCATTGGTTGGCACCTACTAGTCTCATGATGCTCACCACGACTACTCAGAGCCATCGCTCGATCACCACTGCCATGTCCAGTGTAAATCGGGCTTACCGAGTCCTTCTCGTGCATGGCCCTATTCGTGTCATTTTCAGCCTCTAGAGGAGAAGAGGCGTTATTTCCTGTGGGCTGAGAATAGGGATGGTGATCCATAAGGGCCCATTTCCACCATCAAACCCATTATCCGATCCAGCCTTAGAGTCCGCCCCATCATCCAAGTCATTCTCCCCTTCATTGACCTGTTCAAAAATGCACCCCTCTGGAATATTCCCTTCCTTATTCCATTCTTTTTCTAATGGTAGGCAGATTTGTATGTCTCCATTCAAATTATTCATAACTAAATTGCCTTCAATGTTCCTTAAAGTGTGCGATTCAAAAAAGGAAGGAGATCATTCCTTTGAAAGGAAAGAAATCCTTTCCAAATTACACGCACTAGTCATCGGAATCTGCTCATCCCAGCGGCCGTTGCACTCCTTTCGATGACCATTGCTCTGGACACCATCCTCTTCATCTGCATAGGTCGCCCCTGGGATAGTCTCTTTGCGCTGCGACTCCTTCCTGGTCTCTGCTTCCCTCCTTGCCCTACATGCATGGATAGAGTGTCCCATTTTTTTGCAGAAACCACATCTAATCAAGGCATCTTCATAAATAATATTTTTTTGAACTAGAATATCTTGTTAGTTCCTGGTTGCCGTCGTTCTACTTGGATTTCTTCGAGTCTGGTTGCACCAATCTCGACCTCTACCTGGACCCTCGCAAAGGTGCCCATTGCAGCAGATCGAGTGCGTCTATCCAATGCCACGGGTCTTCCTGATGCCTTAGCCATGGTTAGCAGTATCTTCTCGTGCCAGTATTCAAGTGGTAGGTCAGGGAATCTGATCCAAACCAACTTGGTATTGACGTTCTTGGCATGAACATCAAAATCTGCCTTCCAAGGCTGGAATTTGATGACCTGCCCACGGATTCTTGTAAGACTTCGTCTCCACATAGCTGCCATGTCTCCCTCTCTTTCGAATTGAAAAAGAATATACCCCTTCCCCATAGGAGCCATCTTCACTCCGCCTTTTAGATTCCAATTCTCCTTTGCCTCCTCTCGAATGTCATCCATTGAAAGGTATCTAAAGTTCGTCCTCCTTATCAATGCAAACCTGAACCATAGCAATCTTTCCTCATAGGCATCTTGAGGGATGATGATTTTGGTGTAAGCTCCAACGTGAATGGGATCAGGCAAAGATTCCACTTTCGGCAAAGCACGTCCCACCACGGTAGAGAAGGATCATCGCACCTCCTCCCTATTTTCTTCTGCATCCCTAACCTGATCATCCTCGCCGCCTTCTATAGATCTAGTATCATTTGTAGCAGAAGCCAATCTAGAATCCTTCCTTGAAAAATTCGGTTTCGGAAAATCAGTAATCAAAGCCTGTCTACCACGATCCGGAGGCCAGCCATCCTTTGGCTCATGTCCGATATCTACATCCTTACTCGGCTCAGCCATGGTTGAGCAGTTTAAGGGGTGCTGACTAGCAATTGAAGTCATCAAAATCGGCCCATGATCTGAAGCTATTCTAGGCAAAACCACTTGAGAGGAATTTTGGAAAACGGTCAGCCATTGCTCATTACAAAAGCTTCTATCAAGCACTGCAGACAAATTACCATTTTTCCAATTGCTGCTCCATGTAAACTTTCTCCCACTCGAAGGCAACTGCGACATAAAGCCAGAGTCCACCATAGCACTGTACTCTGCAGCAGACCCCATGCTGAAGTTTCCTGGGCCCTTCTTTTCATGAGACTGAAGGATAGCATTAAAGTCACCAACCATTGCCCACGGAGTGGGAGTGATAGGGGTATCCGCAGCCAAGTCCAACCAAAGATCTCTTCTCTCCACCCTAAAACTGCTAGCATGGATGAAGGAGACTTGCATTTGGGTGAGGTCCCAAGTTAGAGCAACCATAATATGCTGAGAGGATTCTGAGATCACCACCGGACAACCTAGATTTCTTTTCCACATGATCCATAAATTTGAAATTCTCCCTGTTCTATTGTTAAAAATAAATTTATTGAAAAAACCCAACTTATTAAAAAATAAGTTTGGAAAATCACTCATAGAGACCATTGGTTCGGCGATACAAAGAAGGTCTGGGTCCTTCTGCTTAAGTAAATCTTTAATGGCACACTTACCATCCACCTTCTATATTCCTCTTATATTCCAAAAGAGAATCTTCATAAATTACTTCCTGGTAGCAGCCTGGTGGTCAGACCTCAAGGCCTGCCCGTCGCTGCATTGGCTTTTTCTTTCCTTCTAGCATCATCGTCAGCTCTTGTGAGAGCTTGGTCAAGCTCTGTGACTTCCTGGTGATGAACAATTATCCTGCCTATGTCCAGACCAAATGGAGATATTTCTGTAATCACGTGCTCAGAGCTACCCCATTCCTGCCCTCGACCACTCCTTCCTCCTCTAGCCTGCTGTCGGCCTCTGCGACCTCCATTATATATCACTTTACTCTTGCAAGGGTGAAGAGTTCTAGCAGTATGAACACCTTCCAACTCAGTCACTCCAAGGCCAGAAATGGACTCATCCTCTTTCATGTCTTCGCTGCCTTGCACAGAGTCCAGCGACTCTTTTCCTGAAGAGTAATTTTCTGACTCTCCTGGGTCTGATTCAGACCCATATCCGCACGCCAAAGGATTGTCCACCATGGTCGGGTCATGGGTATTCCTTTCTTGAGTGCATGGATCATGTAGATAGATTTCCAGGTTGTATTCATTCAAAACGTTCTCAGGAGAACCTTCTATATTTGACAGATCCTCCACCATTGGAATATTATCTCTAAAGGGGGAAATATCCTTAGGGAGAGAGAATCTTTTATCTCCTTTCATATGAGGAGGATTGTGATGGATCTCACCGGAGGCCATGTCCGCACCACCCTCTACCTCCACTGCTTGCAAGTGTCCATTAAAGTGGCGTTCAGCGTCATCCATGTCTGCATGAGCTCGGTATTGATTTTTTTTGGCTCTACACTACTCGGCAGCATGCCCCAATTTTTTATAAATAGTGCATCTCCCTATACCATCTTCATACACGATCCGTTGTTTGAACCAGAAATAAAGCTCCTTGCCTGGCTGTTTCCTTTCGACCTGGATTTCCTCCACTTTGGTGCCACCCATCGGCACTTCCACCAGCACCCTAGCATAGTTCCCCATAGTACCATGCAACGTCCTATGATCCACCTCCACTGGCCTTCCTGAGGCTTTGGCCATAGAGAGAAGAATTTTCTCGTGCCAATACTCCATGGGTAGTTCTGGATATCGTATCCACACCAGCTTGGTCTAAATAGGGTCATCATGGCTACTGAACTCCGGCCAGCATCACTGGAATCTAATGACTTGCCCTTTGACTTTGACGGGACCTCTTTTCCACATCGAGGCCATGTCTCCCTCAATTTCAAATAGAAAAATAATGAATCCTTTTCCAACGGTGCAAGGTTCACCTTACCCTTCAAATTCCAGGCATTTTTTACATCAGACCTCACTTCATCCATCGAGACAAAGCAAAAGTTAACCCGCCCAATCAAAGCGTAAGAGAATGATTGTAATTTCTCTTCGTATGCCTCCTGAGGAATAATGATCTTTGTAAGGGTTCCAGCATGTATTGGATCAGGAAGATCATCTATGTTCGGTGTAGTTTTCTTCGCCACAACTGCGTAAGATTGTTTGCTTCCTCCATTGATCACCTCCTCCATAGGGTGATTATTTTCAGCTAATCCACCAGAGACAACATTGTCCGTTTCAAAGATTGGCGGAGGCAGAGAGTAGTGTGCTAGTCTCCAAAAATCAGTAATCCTCCGTTGCTTCCCTTTATCGGGTGGTTGATCGCAAATCCCCCCATCCCTCTCAGAGCTTCTCTCTCCTATGTTCTCCATCAAATTTTGGTCCTTTACTTTCTCCTTTTAATAAAAAACCTCTCAGATGATTCAACAAATACCAATCAGTGCATATTGTTTGTGCATATTGAGGCCTTAATGTTTGAGGAATAGTAGTAGCTAATTGTTGTTTTTAAAATTAGAAAATTTAGGTTAACAAATAGGGCGAGGCAAGGCAGGGTCTCCCGAAGAGAAGGAAGAAGAAGCAGTGACTAGGAGATGAGGGGTTATTGTTGCATGTCTAGTTTCTATTTTGCCCTAAATGAAGGGGTAGAATTAAAAATATTATTGACGGTAAGGGTAAAAGAAATTAAAACTGTGTAATTAAAAATATTACACAGTTTCAACATTAATTAAAGAAGTTATACACATGGCTGAATGAGGAAGTGCCACATACGGATAGCACAAACATTCTTACTACCCTAGAAGCAGAGAAATTTTATCCCTTAAATGCCATATTACAATCTTGCATTCTCTCTTTCTATTTTGCACTCTCCCACATATCATAATATATATATATATATATATATCTCTACCATTACAACCATCTAAGTGAATGTGCATATCCCGATTCCTCTCTAATAGGAAAGCCAATTTTTGAGGAGATAATGCATTAATAGCAGGAATTTGAATGCGTTCCATTCCAACTTGTGCAAGAATCTCAGAATTTCTTTTAACCACTCCCAAGTCCCAACAACATGGGAAAATGGATCAGCTGCTCGTACGATCACCTGGTCCAATGCCTTCTCTAGTTTCCTTAGGCTGCCCAATCACTTGAATCTCATCCACTCCTTTTGCTCCTATCTCCACCTCCACTTGGACCCTTGGGAAAGATCCCAAGATGGAAATGTCTATCCAAGGCCACCGGCCTCCTACTGATTAGCCATACAACAAATTTTTCATGCCATTTCGAGTGGAAGGTCGAACCTGATCCAAACAGCTTGGTTGAAATATTTTAGCATGACGTCAAATCAGCTTCCCCATTGGAATCTGATCACCCCCAACCTTTGTGCTCCTCTCCACAGGCATATCCGCCATGTTCAAATTGAAAGACTATATACCTTCCCCATTGGAGCCATTCTAACACTTCCTTGAGATTCGATGATTCAATAGCCTCTTAGAATATCATTCATAGAAATAAATCTGAAATTGCCCTCCCACAAATGAATCTAAATCGCAACAACCTTTCCTCGTAGGCATCTTTGGATGAAATCTTGGTGCACAGCCTACATGTATAGGATCGGGGTAGATCCATGTCTGAAAAGCCCTTCCCACCATCTGCAGTATGATCTCACACAAGATTCTGCTTATCTTGCAACCTTTAGGATTGCCCCTCATTCATATCACCCCACTTGCGTGGCATTTTCCCAGTTCGCTGGCCTCAAGAACTCCTTGATCAAGGTTGTCACCGATCGGTGGCCAACCACTCAGGCTCCTTCTCATCTCTTGCAATCTTCATCCCTTCAAATTAAGACTATTACTCTCATTCTCTCATTCTCCTAGTCTAATTGTTGGAATTGATGTTAATATCTTTTCAAAATTGTTGATGATTTACAAAATAAATTAAAGCCCTCCCAATCAAAGCGAATCTAAATCGCAACAACCTTTCCTCGTAGGCATCTTGTGGTATGATAATCTTGGTGCAGCAGCCTACATGTATAGGATCTGGGAGTAGATCCATGTCTGGAAAAACCCTTCCCACCATCGACGAGTATGATCTCACACCAGTCAGATTCTGCTTATCTTGCACCCCTTTAGATTGCCCCTCATTCATATCACCCCCTATCCTTGCCCTGTGGCATTCCCCTTCCTCCCACAAGTCTGCGCTGGCCTCAAGAACTCCGTGATCAAAGGTTGTCTACCCCGATCAGGTGGCCAACCGCCCTTCAGAGTTTGTTCGTCACTCTCTTGCACAGTCTTCATCCACTCAAATTAAGACCTATTCGCACTCTCATTCTCTCATTCTCCTAGTCTGTAATTGTTGATTGTAATTAAGTGTTAATATCTTTTCAAAATTGTTGATGATTTACAAAATAAATTAAAGTATCTTAAATCTAAGAAAAGTAAAGACCGTTTAAAGCTCGTTTAAGGCTTTATTGGTACATTACCTTTTTAAGGCCCAATTATAGCCCGATTAGGAGAAGCCTAATTAAAGCCCAGAACTCGACCAACCCTGACATGACACCAACCGAGACTGACTCATTCCTTAAATAGGTAGGTCATGGTCTGAGGACATAGGCCCGCTAGGCCCCGAGCTAGGCCCGACTGAGACCGGCCCGGTCGTCACTGATTGAAACCCCTAACCATGCATACATCTAGTTAGAGGACTTTTGTATTTAATGACTTGCTTGAAAATAAATATCTCTGAAGAATTTACATGCTCCCTTTCAACATATATTTCTTCCATATAAGGCTACGAATCATCAAGTCAATGCGGATTCGAGCAAAGTGACCATAGTGGGAGTCTATTATTCTCTAATCAATTACAATCGGGTGCCCCACTGCCTTTGCCATGGTTAACAACATCTATTCATCCCAGATTTTTTGTGGAAGGTTAGGGAATCTTACCCACACAAGACGGTGTGTAGTGTCCTCATAATCACATTAAAATTTTTCATAAAATTAAGAAGCATATTGAAATTGGTTGTCATTTTGTAAGTTACCAATTTCGTCAAAAAGCACTTCATTTACTACACATCTTTCCAAATATCAATTAACAAATCTTTTTACCAATGGTCACAATTTTATGTTTCTTCTTTTTTTTTTTTTTTGCTAAAGATTCAAATATATTAAAGAGAATAGAAAAAATATGACAAACAATTACATCTCAAAGACCACATCTTTCCCCACCTTCGGCATTGCCATTAGCAGGGAGAAAATACAGAAAAAATTAGAACCGAAACTCTAGGCCTAGAGTCGGCGTCATGGGCTATCTCATCCCAAATGTGCTTCGGAAGCTGAGCGTTATATTCGGATGATCCTGATTTTGCCGCATCGCGAGCCAAAAAATCAGCTATACTATTAGCCTCTCTAAAAAAGTGGGAAATCTTCCAGGAAATAGAAAGCAAGAAAGGCTCTAGGGAGATCCATTGTTGAGCGACAAACCAAGGAATGGACCTGGCTTGAACTGCCACCACCACCGCCGCAGAGTTTGACTCGATCCAAATAGATGAAACTCTCAGGTCTTTAGCCATAAGGAGACCTACGATCAAAGCTTGAAATTCTGCTACATAGTTTGATTGAATCCCAATGAAATTCTTAAAGGAACCAATCACAACACCAAGGTCATTGAGAATAACTCCACCTGCGCCAGCCCTGCCAGGGTTGCCCATGGAGCTACCATCCACATTTAATTTTGTCCAACCAGAAGGGGGCTTGCACCAGAATATTTCTAAAGGCTCAAGAGGATGCTTAGGATTAATGATCAAAGCTAGACGCCGGAAGCACACGATATCAAAAATGTGAGGCAATCTGTTAGAGATTGTGATTTTGGAGTCTTGATAGACTCTTTTAATCTTATCAAATATATAGAAGGGAGAAAGGGATCTACTCCCATATCTCCTGGAATTCCTTTCTATCCAAATGTTGTCAGCCACAGTGACTAATCCCATAGACCAAGGTTCTTTAAGCACCAAGATCCTGCACTTTCTGATCCACCACTGAACAAGCTGAGGCAAGTCTTCAATGTCAGGCCAAGACACCCCAAAGCAGTCCCAGAACATTTTCCAAACTGCCACGACAAAATTGCAACCCATGAATAGGTGATTAAAGGACTCAGCTTGCTCATCACATAAGCAACATTTGGAGGCCAGAGGGATTTCTTTTGCGAAACGACATCATCTGCAGGGAGTTTTTTGTGCATTAGTCTCCATCCAAAAGTGGATAGTCTTAGCTGCATGAGTTTCCCCTAAACCAAGGAGCTCCAAGGAACCTTGGGGTTGCGTTTTCTTATCTCCTCCCATGCAGAAGAAGAGGAGAAAGAACCCGAGGAGGTACAGGACCAAGCAAATTGATCCTTCAAGTTTGATAGAGGCAGCCTAATAGCCCGAGCAGCTTCAAAACATTGATGGAGGAGAGGGGAGCGAACAGGTGGTAAAACCCATTGAGAGTTCTGGATGAGATCTGAAACCTTCAAAGTCGAATTCCTCAGGAACCCATAGTCTAAACCACAAAACTTTGCAATCGATTTGTCACCTCTCCAAATGTCAGACCAAAGCCTAATATCCTGCCCATTTCCAATAATCCATCGCTCTATGGAAGAAACAAAATTCCAAACTTTGTGCAATGCAGGCCAAACTGATGAGGACTTAAAAGATGGATTAATATTTCCATTCTTCAAAAATCTAGCCTTAAATAGCCTACTCATGCCTGAGTTCCCATGCTTGATGTTCCAAACTTGCTTGCACAATAAAGATTTGTTCAGGTCTCAAAGCCGACGGATTTCTAGGCCTCCTTCGTCCCTGGGTTTACAAACCTACTCCCATTTAACTGTCACTGCTTTGGAGCTATCCACATCACCAGTCCATATAAAATTTTGCATCTACCCTTCCATCAAGCTAATTAAAGAATTTTGCCACCAATAGACAGCCATGCTATGGATTGGCATACCCATAATCACCGAATGCACCAACTGAACCCTTCCAGCCATTGAAAGGAGCTTTCCTTTCCAACCCACCATGTGCTCCTTTACTTTGTCTAGGACAGGCAACAAAAAGCTTTTTTTCACTCTTCCTTTAAAGATCTGAACCCCAAGATATTTAGTAGGGAAGTTGCAAACAGAGATGCCCAAGACCTCAGCAATGTCCCTAATACGAACATGCCTGATTTTCCCCATGAAAAGCTTGCTTTTATCTAGATTTATTTGTTGGCCAGAAAAATCTTGATACTTCCTTAGAAAATTATTTAGATTATGAACATACTTAATAGATGCGTTCATGAAAATAAAAGGTGGACCGGCATTACCTCACCTCTAGGCCCTTGAAGGGGTTTGATTTTCTCATCAAGAATGAGAGCTTGCATACCTCTGCACAGAACCTCCTCCTCTAGAATGAAGAGAATTGGAGACATGGGGTCCCCTTGCCTTAAGCCTACTCTACATTAAAATATCCCACAGGACGCCATTCAAAAGAATAGAGATTTTTGAAGAACAAAGGACCGACTGAATCCAGTTTACCCATTTATCAGAGAAGCCAAAACGTTTCAACACTTGCTAAAAAATCCCAGGAGATAGTATCAAAGGCCTTCTGAACGTCAATTTGATTCCTAATCCTCCTCCTCTGGTGGCAGAAAACATAATATTTGCTAGCTCAGAAGCCAAACCAACATTCGAGTGAATCAATTTGCCCTTTTGGAATGCCCCCTGTTCTTCTGAAATCAACCTCGGCAGCAAGAAAGACATTCTTGTAGCAAAGATTTTTGATATAACTTTACAGACAATTCCCCATGCACAAGGGCCGATCGGTTTCTACTATCCAAACTTCAAATGATTTCTCAAGGTTCAAAATCTCGATTCTTGGATCGGGATCAATCTTAGTCGATATCAATCAAGATCACCCTAAATCGAGCTTAATCGAATGGATTTACCCCTATATTTTTTTATATCGATTCTATTACCCTTTTACCCTTGGGTCTTACCAGTAGATTGGTATCAAATTGGTCTCAGTCGATACCAATCAGATCTTGACGGATTCATTGATCGCAATCCGAGATTAAGAATCATGTTCACCATCGGGGGTTTAAAGGGAGGTGATAGCTGTATAAGTTCTGTAATATCATTCTTACATATTTTTCTTTTTTGGGTAAAATTATTACATCTGAGTTTAGTTATTTTTTTCTCATGTAAACCTTCCCATCCTAATAAGTGAATAAAAGATTCAAAGTTGTAATTTTTATTTTTTATATTTACCCCATTTTTATTTTTGGAACATCCTCAAAGGGATAAAGTTTTACCTCCTCACACTTATGTTGTTTCGTTAAAATTTATTTTTTTAACATTTATTCTCAAAGATTTTGGAATGAATTTTTTTCATGGGAAGTTGGATCTAGGTGATCAGTTATAATTTGGGAGAAATTAGAATTCTAATTTTTTTTAATAGTTAAGAATTTCTTCTTTTTTTTATTTATTTTTTTATTTATTAAGAAAAATCAAAGGAGGAGAATCTCCTACCAGAGTCAAGAGTTACACGACAAAGCGGTGGTTGAAGCCACTAAACACGGGTAATTCCCAAGCGAGATGCCCCTACAACTAAGATGTGAGCTTCCCTATTAACAGTACGAGGAATAAAATGAAAAGAAGTAAAAGAAAAACCTACTAAAAAAGAAAGAATATCATCAACCACACATTTAGTTGCCCAATCAATTGAAGATGGAAGTGAATTTAAAGCCTTAATGATAGGTTGACAACCACTAAAGTACATCACCGATGAGAAGCCGCAAGCTAATGCAAGTAAGACTCCATCACGTATTGCCTCAGCCTCAGTAGCAGTAGCCAAGACACTCCATCCCACCTTGCATTTAGCACCTATAAAAGTTCCTTCATGGGATTTAATCACAACTCCTCTACAGCCTCATCTTGTTTTAGCATTCCATACCCTATCAGAAGAGTTTTTTCTCTTGTATTTTATTAGAAAAAATACTATTTGCTAAAGGTATGATGAATTTATATATTTTTTATTTAATTAGGTAAAGAAAGATCAATTGGATTGCATGTATGGGACACATGGATGATGAAGTACAAGCCTCAACTAACAATGGAGTAGAGAGGGACTATATTATCGTCCACGGCGTAGCGATATCTTTCTAGCTATATAGTGGGACGTCCTATGGCTCTTGATCAGCATACCAGACAAGGCCTAATGGGGTATTATGCTCGTGTCCTAGTGGAGATGGATGTTTCTGATCTGCCCACTCATGTGGACGAAGTCCAAGTTGAGAGATTGGAACCTGGCACCTCAAAGATGTTTGGATTCAGACAGAAGTTGGTTTATGAAGATGTAGGCAGAAGTTGTGGTTACTGCAAATGATGGGGCCACCAACTCAATGAGTGCAAGAAGAAAAAATTGGCAGATGAGAAGGAGGCAGAGATTCACCGGGCAGCCTCCGTTCCCGGTGCCGTCTATGTAGATGACGGAGTCGACTCAGGGCGAGTCAACCCACAAGGTAGAAGAAGGCGCTCTATGGAAAGTAATCCTCGGATCCTATCTCCAGTGCAAATAAGGAAACCGCTGCTCAATCAAGGGATAATGATCTTCAGATTATTCTGCCCTTTTTGAATTCAAATCAAACCCAGAATGGAAACGCTGCTGAGGTTTCTCCTATTGTCTCTTACAATAATCCCATTCCTTATATGGAAGAGGGAGAGATTGAAGAATCTAGAGCTGGATCCAATGATGGGTTTGGGTCAGAAATGGACTCAGATCAGGATGATTCTGCTGCCCCACCAGAAAATGAGATGGAGATTCCATCTTCTGAGCAAGACAAAGTGGTCCAAATGGGTGTAACCCAAGCCTCTACAGGTGTACCGTTGTCTCACCCTCGTAGAGAAGCTGCAGGGCGGGGTAGAGGAGTGGTGGTTACAAGTGAAATTGTTGCTCGTCTCTCTTCGGTAGTTGCTTCTATCGATCAGGCGATCTCAGCTCGTGAGAAGGGAGGAGCACGAACCTCTAAGGGAGGGAGAGCGAAGAAAAAACATGGTGGTCAGACCAAGAGGTCTGACAAAAGCTCTTAATTAATATATTTATGATGCGGATTCTTTTCTGGAATATCCATGGAATGAAGAAGGCCGCTGGTGCTAGGGCCTTGAGCTCTTTTTAAAGGATTTCTCCCCTGAAATTGTGTGTATCGCTGAGCCTATGGTCCAGACCAATAAGTTCCCCTTCCTTAGGGTCAACAAATTAGGCTATGCGACTGATTTTATTCATAATCAGCGAGAAGGTAAAGTTCCAAATCTTTCTCTGGAAAATTGGGATCACTCGTCCTTCTATCATCTTGTTGTTAGATCAGCAAGTCACTGTCGTTGTGGATTGGCTTGGAGGCAAGGTGGTCTACTCTTTTATTCATGCCAGTAACTTCAAAGTTCAACGCAGGTCTCTGTGGATGGAATTGTGTCAGATGGGGCTGACTACAATTCCTTGGACAGTTGTTGGCGATTTTAATGCCACCTTTCTCTCTTCTGAGAAGAGGGTGCCGGGAAGGTTTAATATCAGTTCGGCAGCAGACTTCCAAGCAATGGTAGATGTGTGTTCTCTCATCCCAGTTCCATCTCAGGGCAGACGATTCACCTGGACTAATAATTGTCGTCAAGGGCATGTTTCCACTCTCCTTGACTGTAGTTTCTGCAATGAGAAGTGGCTTGACATTTTTCATAACATCTCTCAGAGAGTGCTCCAATGCTTGGCCTCAGACTATTTACCCCTTTTAATTTCTTCAGACGTGCTCCCCAAGCCTCAAAATGCCCCTTTTCGGATTCACAATTTTTGGATGGAAGATGAGTCTTTCCTCTCTGTAGTTAAAAAAGCCTAGAAAAAAGTCATTAGAGGTGATCCCGTTCTTACTCTTTCAAAGCTGAAGCACCTCAAGACTGTGATCCGCCCTTGGGCCAAAAATACTTTTCCTAATGTTGACAAAGATGTGGATCATGCCTCTTCTTCTCTTCAATCCATTCATGATGATATTGATAGATTGGGCATGTCTGATGATCTATTTAACCGAGAAGCCAACGCTAAAACAGATTTTCTTAAAGCTTCTCAACTTCAAGAAAAGTTATGGTCTGAAAAAGCCAAACAAAAATGGATTAAAGAAGGTGACCGGAGTACTAAATTCTTTCATCTTTCTGTGAAGATGAGGCACTCTTGTAGTCAAATTCATTGCCTTAGGAAAGAGGATGGATCTTGGGTCTCGGACCAGCCCTCTATTGCTTCTTATATATCTGACTATTATCAGACTTTTCATGGCGCCTCGCAGACCATTCCTTATTGGGACATTCTGGAGTGCATCCTGAAGGAGTTGAAAGATGAAGACAATCTCTTCCTTGAGGCCATTCCCAGTAATGACGAGATCAAAAAGGCAGTCTGGAATCTCGACCCAGATAGCTCCCCTGGACCCGATGGCTTTTCAGGTACATTTTTCAGACATGCTTGGGATATAATTCAACTTGAATTCTGTAGAGCAGTCTGTTATTTTTCAGGGTGGGAAAAATTCATAAAGGGGTTAATAATTGTTTAGTGACTCTTATCCCAAAAATCCAGGGTGAAATAACCTAGAGGGGGGGTGAATAGGTTATACTAGTGGAATTTAACTCTTTTCGATGTATAGATCACAAGTGTGATTGTAATTTAAAAATAATACGGAATAAATAAAATAGGCACAATCACACAACACAAGATTTATAGTGGTTCGACTCAATCCGAGTCTAGTCCACTCCTACAAAAATCCTCTTGTAAGGTATTCCACTAGTTCTCCCTTCGATCAGATGGTAGGGGAAAAAAACCTTTACAATCTTTTCACGGATAAGAGTACCCTTACAAATCTCCTTTCGAGCGGAGAGCGCCTTCACAATTTCTTTTAGAGGTAGAGAGAGACCTTTCTCTTTTTAGGATAAGAGTATCCTTACAATCCTAAGTACAATCTAGAATTGTAAAAAACAGAAAATAAGAAATAGTGGAATAAGAGGAATACCTCAAGTATGGTGCAAATGAGAATGAATAATAAATGATGAGTGATGCACCTTTTGTAAAGTCCTCTCTTACGGCTTTGACTTGCACAGGAGAGAGTAGAGGACTTTGATTAAGACTGGAGCCTCTTGTTTGGGATTTGTGTAACATAATAACTCAAGTAGAAATAAACTTCTCTAATGCTTGCAATAATGCTCTTAAAGCTCTTTCTTTATGAATAATTAATTAAGAGTGATTAGGGTATTTATAGGTGAATTTAGTGAAGCATTTTAGGTAGGGAATCAAGCTCTAACGGACATATTAGGTATACGATCGATAGCCATTGGTAGCGATCGACCGCCAAACCGTTGTAGGCAAAAAAATAGCCGTTGGAGTACTTCGAGGCAGGCACGGTCGTCGAGACTTTCAACGGGCGACCGCCTATGGTCTCGGATAGGTCCGATCGATCGGGATTCTAGATGGTACTGCCTATGGTCTCGGTTGGTTCGGTCAGCGGGCTTCGACGTCGACCGCCAACATGACATGCTCGTCATCTGACCGATCATTAGTGTTTTGACTATAACCTTTTGGTCCGACCTTGGATTGACTTGAGATCAGTTGTGTTGGAATCACAACTCAATTTCCTACAACTTCTATGAAGGTTTAGTCTCTTGATACTAACTTAAAGATTCCTAAATACCCTTGAGTTAGGTTCTTGTGTGTTCCACACCACTTAGAAATTTTCCATACCTACTCAAAGCGGGCTCTATGGTCATTCTAATATGATGCAATGCACATGCATGAGGTGAGTGCATATAAGTATATGGACATTACAAATTACATTAAAAAATAACTAATCTATCCTAGTGGTCTTCTTCTTTACTTGAATCTTCCATTCTTTAGCCCTTCATCTTCTTTCCTTCTTGTTTCTTGTTTCATGTCTTTAAGCTTAGCTTCATGTCTTGATTAGACCTTGATCTTCTAAGGGTTTCTTCAAGCTCATCACACTTTAACAATCAAGTTAAAGATGTATGTTTGTTTGTTAACACCAAAACATGGCAAGGAGTGTGGACATGTTTCCCAACAATCTCCCCCTTTTTGGTGATGACAAACAAACATAGACAATGAAACCAAATACAAGAAATAATTTGACTATCTCTGTGTAAAGATCAATAGGATAATGAAATGCAGAGCCAGAAAGTAAACAAGGATAGATAAAGTCATTTCCATAAACAATTTAGAGATAATACTATCATTGTCATTGTCATACTGATACCAATTGTCATCAGAAAGTAAACAAGGATAGATAAAGTCATTTCCATAAACAGTTTAGAGATAATACTATCATTGTCATTGTCATACTGATACCAATTGTCATTGTCATACTATCATTTTCATTGTCAGAAGTAAATCTTCTCCCCTTTTGTCAACACAAATAGGTAATCAAAGCGACACAAAAAATACTCCCCACGTATGTGCCACATAGAAAAGTAGCATAAGTTCAACTTTCCATAAATGTCAAAGTATAATAAGCGACTTAAACAAACATAAAATTGCAAGAAGAAAACATAAGTTCTAATCTGCTGCATCCTCATCCTCCATATCCGCCTTCCTTTGTCTTCTTCGTCATCTTCAACGTCCTCTTCGTTCTGGAGGAGCTTGAGAATCTCATTAGCTTTCTTTCCATTTTTGCCAATGGGCAAAGGGTGATATTTCCAACTTTACGAAGATCATAGCAGTTGCATAGGTGAGGTCTCATCACTTCACGGTTGTTGTGGCTGGTGGGTCCAGTGATAGTCTTTTGGAGTGTGTGGATCTTTGGGGAAGAAGATGCATCTTTGAATGGTGGAAATATTGATCTCTTGGGAAAAGGATCAAATGATTCACCGAAAAATCTACTTGAAAGTGGTTCATGATTTGGCAAATCATCCATCCATAGGATAGATTTCCTTTTGAAGTCTATCACCATGGGTAATCATTGTTTTGAGAGGATGTAAGGAAGGTTGATGGGTATATTTTTGCGAACACGATGGTAAGATAAGCATGAAATGGGAGACTTCATCTCTATGACCACTCTTTGGGAGAATGTTGTAAGAGATGATAAGATTGACAATCCTCCCTATATCCGTAAGTTCTTTAGCCTTAATTTTGTGTGTATTAGCATATTCCTTCATAATGCTAGAATACACACAGTCAACATCCATGAATTGTTCTATGTAGGTCTTGGATTGGTAGTACTTGAGGTCCCCTATCACGAAATGTCTAGGATTTCTCCTAAAATCGGGATGTCAAGGTCTATTGGGCGCCCTCAACATAGGAATGGACCATAAGGGTGTCACCTTCACGGAGAAGGTAAGGTTGCAAAAGAACATTTTGACTAAATGGGGATAACAATGGGAGTCAAGTTTGAGAATGTTACCCCATCCCAAGGCATCAAAAGGTCTTTGATGTCATACAGGATAAAGAGTCGGTATTGATGGTCCTACCTTGCTCTATGTTGCGAGAGATGTAGAGATCCCATGATTCTTGAGTAATGGTGGAGAGAACCATGGATCTTTGTCGAGGCCTTCCTTTTCCTTTATGAGCCACGGTTTTCTTACCTCTATTTGGGCGATGAGAGTCCATGCGATTAGAGGTGTAATAGAAAAGAGATGCAAGGGTTTTGGGAGATGAATAGGAATGAATCTCAAGAGTTATAGGGTGGAATGAAGTTCTAGAGTAGGGTTTTGGGAGATGAATAGTCGAAATAGGGTTTTAGACCGAATAGGATTCAAGGTTGTGAAAAAATGTGTTAAAAGTTGATTTTAAAGGGTTAAGAATCGAGTTTTGTGGCGTCGGTCGACCGGTATATTGTGGCGATCGACCGGTATCCTTCGATTAGGCGATCATTGGAAGTCCTTGGCGGTCGACCGTCAAACCATTCGATCGATGGCGGTCGACCGGTATCTGAAGGATCGACGGTTGATTCAAACTTTTAGAACAAAAAAAACTTTATTCTTGTGGAAAGGATTTTTCAAGTCGGGCTTTTGGAAAGAATTTTCAAAAAAATGTTTATTCAACCAAGCGGGTTACAAATGCCAAGTTCCTTCCTTAGGAAACTAAAGCGCTCTTCACCAAGAGGTTTAGTAAATATATCTGCGAGTTGTTTATCGGTTTCAATGAATTCTAGAGACATCACCATTTTGAATGGTGTCTCGTGAAAGTGGTGTCGAATATCAATGTGCTTTGCCCTTGAGTGTAAAATGGGATTTTTACTCAAGTTTATGGCCTTGGTGTTATCGCACATGATTGGGCAAGATTAAAGCACTCCAAAGTCTGGAGAGTTTGCTTCATCCAAAGTTTGAGCACAACATCTACCAGCTACAACATATTCAACACATGGTAGATAAAACAGCGGAGTTTTGTTTCTTGCTAAACCAAGAGACAAGGCAAAAGCAGAAAGTGACAAGTACCACTGGTACTTTTTACATCAATATGGCAACCTACAAAATCAGCATCTGAAAAGTGACCAAGTCAAGGGCTGGTTTTTGGGGTACCATAACCCAACATCACAAGTGCTTTTCGGATATTTAAAATTTCTTTTTCGCGGTGAGGTGTGATCTCTTGGGATCGACTTGAAACGAGCACATACACATACTTTTACATGATGTCGGGTCTACTTCTGTTAGATATAGAAGGCTTCCAATCATGCCTCTATATCTAGTTACATCCTCGAAGGTCCATCCTCATCCTTGGTTAGTTTCAAGGATGAGCTCATCGAGTGTCTGAAGATTTTTCTTTGTTAATGTCAAATTTCTTTGATGACTCCTTGGTGTATTCTTTGATTTATGAAAATTCCATTATCGATCTGTTTTATTTGAAGTCCAAGGAAGAAATTTAATTCTCCCATTATACTCATTTCAAATTCATTGCTCATTTTGTTCTTTAATTAGGTACACATTCTCTCGTTAGTTGAGCCAAAAATGATATCATCTACATAGATTTGAACAATGAGTATGTCATTCTTGAGTTCTTCACAAGCAGGGTTGTGTCAATCCTCCCCTTGAAGCCACTTTCTATAAAGAAAGTACTTAATCTCTCATACCAAGCTTTAGGGGCTTGTTTGAGTCCATATAGAGCTTTCTCAAGTTTATAGACATGGTTTGGAAACTTAGGGTCTTCAAAGCGGGAGGTTGAGCTACATATACCTCTTCTTGAATGTATCCATTCAAGAAGGCACTTTGACATCCATTTGATATAGTTTAAAGTTCTTATGGCATGCAAAAGCTAGTAACATTCTAATGGACTCCAACCTTGCTCTTTGGTGCATAGGTTTCATCATAGTCTATTCCCTCTTCTTTGGTTATACCCTTTGGCAACTAATCTTGCTTTGTTTCTCACTATGTTCCCATCTTCATCCGTTTATTCTGAAAGACCCACTTAGCACCAATGATGGTGTGGTGGTCAGGTCTAGGGACAAGTTCCCATACCTTGCTTCTTTCAAGCTGGTGAAGCTCCTCTTCATAGCTATAATCCAATCCTTTGTCTTTTAGTGCTTCTTCTATGTTCTTGGGTTCGATCCTTGAGATAAATGCGGTGTGATTGCATACCTCTCGGGTTTTAGATCTAGTCTGGTTTCTCCATCTAGATCTCCTATGATGTTTTCTAGGGGATGATTCCTTTGAGGAATGACTTCCTTAGGTAGTGTTTCTAATTTTTCTATGGTAACATCATTTGAATCGTTAAGAGAAATATCATTAGTTTTGTTCTTAAGTTCATCAATAATATTATCATCATCGACAAGAGATTTATTTAAATCATTAGGTAAAGATTCATCAAATCTTACATTCATAGATTCCTCAACCATTAAGGATTTTTATTAAAATTCTATATGCCCTCTTGTTGAGTGAGTATCCTAAGAATATTCCTTCATCGATTTTGCATCAAATTTTCCAAGATGGTTTTGGTGTTTAGGATGAAGCATTTACATCAAATACTCTAAAGTAGTTTACTTTTGGTATTTTACCAAAATATAGTTCATAAGGTGTTTTAGAAAGCAAGGTCTAAGGATTATTCTATTTAGTACATAACATCTTTGTATTCGACTTAAAAGTACTTAGGCAAAGTGTATTCATTAAGCATAGTCCTTGGGTCTCTTGTAATGACCTATTTTCCTTTCAACTACTCCATTTGATTGAGGTGTTCTAGGAGCGGAGAAGTTATGGTCAATACCATACTTGTTGCGATATAAGTCAAATTTACTTATATTGTCAAATTCTCCTCCATGGTCACTCCTAACGAGAGGTTATAGTATACCCTTTACGATTTTGCAATTTGTTACATAGAGTTGCAAATTCATCAAAGGCATCATTTTTATTTTTAGGAAAAAGCAGTCCAAGTGTACCTAGAGTAGTCATCAACAATTACAAGCGTGTAATTTTACCACTCATACTAGATATGTTGATAGGTCCAAATAAGTCTAGATGAAGTAGTTCTAATGGTCTAGAGGAAGAGACAATATTCTTGACTTGTGGGGAAAATTTGGTTTGTTTGCCTTTTGTGAGGCATCACAAAACTATCTTTTTCATACTTGATTTTAGGGAGGTTCCTCACAAGATCATTGGATGCTATGGTTTGAATCAACTTGACATTTATATGTCCAAGTCTTCTATGCCATAATGAAGATTCACTATGGTTAGAAACCAAGCATGCATTTAAGGAACTTACTTCATCAAGTATACAAACATAAATGTTGTTTTCCTAGATCCTTTTAGTATTAGATTATCATTTGTATCTTTAATACAACAGTGGGAGACATTGAATTCTACTTTGTATCCAATACTACATAATTGACTTACACTAGGAGATTGTAGTTCAAATTTTCACAAAGTAAGCGTTAAGATTGAAATACCTCCAAGTATTATTTTTCCAATACCAGCAATCTTTCCTTCTTGTCATCTCCAAAGGAGACCCATCCTCCATCATAGTCCCGTAAGCTTGAGAATAGGTTCTTGTTGGATGTCATGTGTTTGGAGCATCCTTGTCGATGACCCATTCAGCTTCCACCTTATTCTTCAAGCAAACCTATAACAGAAATTTAATCGTACATTGGTCCCCATAATCTCATGGGTCCACCATTGTTAGTGTCAAACTTCATTGGAACCCAAATGGTTTTGTACTTTTTAGGATTTTGGTTACGCCTTTGGAATGGCCTTAGGTTTCTTTGAGTCCTCTGATTTTCATAAGATCCATTTGATCTTGGAGTATAGTATCTATAGAGTCCTTGGTTTTGGTATTTCCTTGTGGTCTATAAGTCTCACTAGGATAGTTCTTGTATCCTTGGAATTGCCTTTGGGGCCTCTCAATAGAGTACTCTCTATGAGGTTGGGTTTTCTATACACGGCATAGGTCTAGAGTTTTCTTGAGGCCTATATTGCCTTCTTAGGGGTGTGTAGTAGTAGGCATGGTTTCCTCTTGATCTCTCGGTTTGAGAGTTGGGCTTTTCTTGAGGTGACCTTGTTTTATGGAGTGTCTGTCTTTTTAAAAACTACATTTAATGTAGGAGGTGGATGGTTGGTTTCTTTGGTCACCCTTCTTGGATTTCTATATGGATTTTGTCCATTGTAACCCAGTCCTTCTCTTTCATTTGGACTCTTCCTTTGAGAACCTAGAAGGTTGTCAAGGTTCTTTTGCCCATGTAAAGGTGCGAGGTGGAGTTCAACTTAAAGTTTTCTTCCTCCAGTTCACTTACCTTTGAGGTTAGTGCCTCCACTCTCTTATTTAGTGTTTTGACCTCCTTTTCAAGTTTACTTTTATCAGACTCTAATTTTATACTTTCTTCATATAAGGCCTCGAAGGCTTCTTGAAGTTCCTCATTAGAGTCCCTTACTAAAAGTTCAGGTTGAATTTCACATACCTCTTGTTCTTCATCTCCGATGGCCATCAATGCGAGGTTGGTGACTTCTTCTCCAAATTCACTTTTCTCTTCATCACTTGATTTATTTGGGCATTGGCGTTACGAAATGTCGGGCTTCTGCACTCAAAACACACTCGTCTTTAGTAGGAATTTCCTTGGGTTTAATTTTTGTTTTACCTTTTCCCCATAGGATTTGTCACCGTAGGATTTGTTCTTGTGTTGGAATATTCCTTTCTGTTTGAGGAATTTGTTGAATTTCCTCGTGATGAGTGAAATTTCCTTTTCCATGTCGAATTCTTCATCTTCTTCATCATCACTTACTTCTTCGATAGGTTGAGTTGATTTTAGCGCTATGGTTCTCCTTTTCTCATAATTTGGTTTGTCGGCATTCAGCTCTACTTCATGCGTTTGGAGAGATCTAAGCAAGTAGTCCAAGGAGATTTTCGTCAAATCTTTGGCTTCTTCGATTCTTTGTTTTCTTGGGTCTCCAAGCTGCAGTAAGGCTCTTAAGATTTTTCGACTTTTCAGCTTTAGTATAAGTCTTGCCTAAACCTTTAAGATTATTCACAATATCAGTAAATCTAGTGAACATAGAAGTTATTGACTCATTTTCTTTCATAGAGAATGACTCGTAATCGGAGACAAGTTGATCTACCTTTCTTTCTTTTACCTCTGCTGTACCTTCGTATGTGACAAGAAGCATATCCCAAACTTCTTTAGCCGTGTCACATGCAATGACTCGGTTGAACTCTTGTTCATTGAGGGCACATTGAAGGAATGTAATGGCACGGAAGTTGTCTTTGGATGAGGGTGATGTCTTCACTGTCCATTCTCCTTCATCCTTAGGTCTTGTCTTTCCATCAACTATCTTGGTGATAGTGTATGGTCCATTCTCTATGGCTCTCCATAAAAGAATGTTGTGACCACACACAAAATTTTTGAATCTGCACTTCGGAAAGAAAAGTTTTCTCCATTAAAATCAGGGGTCTCGGGCGTTCATGCCTTCGGGGTCCTTGGAATGTGGTCATGGTCTTTGACTCACTATTAAGGCGATATAATCTTAAATAAATTGAGCTCCGCTCGATACCAATTGAAATAACCTAGAGGGGTGAATAGGTTATACTAGTGGAATTTAACTCTTTTCGATGTATAGATCACAAGTGTGATTGTAATTTAAAACAATACGGAATAAATAAAATAGGCACAATCACACAACACAAGATTTATAGTGGTTCGACTCAATCCGAGTCTAGTCCACTCCCTACAAGAATCCTCTTGTAAGGTATTCCACTAGTTCTCCCTTTCGATCAGATGGGGAGGAAGAAAACCTTTATAATCTTTTTTACGGATAAGAGTATCCTTACAAATCTCCTTTCGAGCGAGAGGCCTTCACAATTTCTTTTAGAGGTAGAGAGACCTTTCTCTTTTTAGGATAAGAGTATCCTTACAATCCTAAGTCAGTCTAGAATTGTAAAAAACAGAAAATAAGAAATAGTGGAATAAGAGGAATACCTCAAGTATGGTGCAAATGAGAATGAATAATAAATGATGAGTGATGCACCTTTTGTAAAGTCCTCTCTTACGGCTTTGACTTGCACAGGAGAGAGTAGAGGACTTTGATTAAGACTGAAGCCTCTTGTTTGGGATTTGTGTAACAGAATAACTCAAGTAGAAATAAACTTCTCTAATGCTTGCAATAATGCTCTTAAAGCTCTTTCTTTATGAATAATTAATTAAGAGTGATTAGGGTATTTATAGGTGAATTTAGTGAAGCATTTTAGGTAAGGAATCAAGCTCTAACGGACATATTACAGGTATACGGTCGACCGCCATTGGTAGCAGTCGCCGCAAACCGTTAGGTAAAAAATAGCCGTTGGAGTACTTCGGGGCACGTCGTCGGGACTTTCAACGGTCGACCGCCTATAGTCTCGGACAGGTCCGGTCGACCGAGGATTCAGACGTCGACCGCCTATGGTCTCGATTGGTTCGGTTGCCGGGGCTTCCGCGTCGACGCCAACATGACATGCTCGTCATCTGACGTCACCAGTGTTTTGACTATAACTTTTTGGTCCGACCTTGGATTGACTTGAGATCAGTTGTGTTGGAATCACAACTCAATTTCCTACAACTTCTATGAAGGTTTCGTCTCGATACTAACTTAAAGATTCCTAAATACCCTTGAGTTAGGTTCTTGTGTGTTCCACACCACTTAGAAATTTTCCATACCTACTCAAGCGGGCTCTATGGTCATTCTAATATGATGCAATGCACATGCATGAGGTGAGTGCATATAAGTATGTGGACATTACAAATTACATTAAAAAATAACTAATCTATCCTAGTGGTCTTCTTCTTTACTTGAATCTTCCATTCTTTAGCCCTTCATCTTCTTTCGTTCTTGTTTGCTGTTTCATGTCTTTAAGCTTAGCTTCATATCTTGATTCGACCTTCGATCTTCTAAGGGTTTCTTCAAGCTAATCACACTTTAACAATCAAGTTAAAGATGTATGTTTGTTTGTTAACACCAAAACATGGCAAGGAGTGTGGACATGTTTCCCAACACAGGGTGCCTCAAGCCTAGATAAATTTCACCCAATATGTATGGCAATTTTTTCTGTAAAGTTATCATTAAGATTCTTGCCTCCAGAGTGTCCACTTTGCTTCCCCGTCTTATTGTTGAAGAGTAGGGAGCCTTCCGAAAGGGGAAAGTCGTGTCCTCAAATATTAGTCTAGCTTCTGAGTTAGCCAACCTAATGCACTCTACAGTGAGGGGAGGGGGAATGGGTCTTAAGCTTGATATTCAAAAAGCTTTTGACTCCATATCATGGGAGTTTTTTTTTGCCACCCTAAGGAAGTTTGGTTTTTCTAAGAAATGGATATCTTGGATCTATGAGATTCTCTCATCTTCTAGAATCTCCATTCTTGTCAATGGTGGTCCTGTGGGCTTTTCTGGAGCTGAGCGTGGTCTTCCCCAGGGTGACCCAATCTCTTCCTTACTTTTTATTTTGGTTGAGGAAGTTCTTTGTAGGGGATTAAAAAAAAATGAGGGGAATATTAAATCCCTTCCTAGTCTTAGAGGCACCCCCACCCCTACTCACCTGCTTTTTGCTGATGATATTTTTGTCTTTATGAATGCATCTGCAAATTACATTAGAAATCTATCGTCTTTTTTGCTTAAATATCTGGATTGCTCTAGTCAGATGATCAACCTCAGCAAAAGTAGGCTCTTTTTTGGGAAAATTGCTCCCACAGAAAACAATTCATCTCTGCCACTCTGGGCATCTCTCCCTGTCACCTCCCAACGAAGTACCTGGGTGTGGAAATATTCAAGGGGAGAGTAACTCAAAATCACATGCTTCCTTTGATGGACAAGATCAAGTCTAAACTGGCTGGATGGAAGGGCAAGCTGCTTTCTTTTGCAGGTCGAGTTCAACTAGTTAAATCAATAATTTCTAGCATCCCCATCCACACATTTGTAGTTTACTGGTGGCCTCAATCCTCCATCAAGACTGTGGAGACTTGGATGCATAACTACATCTGGTTTGGGGATATGGACAAGCAGAAAAAGGTAGTTGTGAAATGGGAAATCACCTAAAAACCAACTCAAGTGGGTGGTCTGGGGATTCAAAAATTGTGAGATATCAATAAAGCCGTTTATGTAAACTGGCATGGCAAATCAAGCATGACGACTCCTCCATGAGTAAATTTTTTCGTTCAAGATTTGCCAATAAAGATGGCTCCCTGCGCCAATATTACAAATCCTCCTCTATTCTGCCTGGTTTAAAAAAAGTCTGGTCTTTTATATCAGACAAGGAAGTATGGTCTATGGGAAATGGCAATCGTATTAAATTTTGGATGGATAAATGGATTTATGGGAAATCCATTGTAGAAGAATCAGGATTGGACCCCTGTTGGTTTGATGGAGATCATAAGACCAGCGATTTCATCTCAGATAGAAGATGGTGTCTCCCCTCTATGAGATCTTCTTTCATGCAGGAAAAATTCAACAAAATCATGAGCATAAGCATCTCTGATTCGGAGGACTTATGTCACTGGCACCTTTCCCCCTCTGGTATTTTTTCTACCTATTCTTCTTGGGAGGAAATTAGGAGCAAGCATCCAAAAGTTCCTTGGTTCAATAATATCTGGAAAATAAAAATACTCCCTAAACAAGCTGTTTTTGGGTGGAGATTTATTCAAAATTGCCTCCCATCCGATGACGAAATTCACAGAAGAGGTATTTCTCTCCCATCTAGGTGTGATCTATGTGGTAATGCAGAAGAATCATTCGATCATTTATTCTTTCAGTGCCCCTTCTCCACCTCCTTATGGCATGCCTTCTGCGATTTATTTAACTCTCACTGGCGGGATTTTCTAATATTGATGGCCTATGCTTGTGGTGGAAAGGCCATTCTAAATCAATTGCCTTCAAGGAAGTTTGGAGCAAAGGCCTTGTTCTGATTCCCTATTTTCTTTGGAAAGAACGAAACTCAAGGCGTCATGCAGGACCCTCCTTCCCTCCAGGCAAATCTTTACAACAGTGAAAAGTGAACTTTGTGCCCAGTCCTTATTTCTCTCTGGGCATGCACTTACGGTTTCAGATCTGCTTTGTGCCCATCGGATTGGCATCTCTCGTGTTCTCAGTAATAGAGGCACTCCAGGCAAAGTTTTTTGGTGCTCTCCTCCTTCAGGCTGGATCAAATTAAACACAGACGGTTGTTCCTTAGGGAATCCAGGGAAAGCTGGCGCTGTGAGACTATTCAAAAAAGAGGCTGCTCAAAAAACTTTAGAGAACCCATTGGCTGTTGAACATATTTTGAGGCTGAGTTCTGTGCGGTCATCTCTGGTATAGAACACGCTCGATCTTTGCAAGTGCAGAACCTGTGGATTGAATGTGATTCTATGGCAGTGGTGAGTCTAATTAGCAGAAATACAGTCCCATGGACGTCTTCCAAAGATGGAGAAACCTGGCACCCATTCTTACTCCCTGTGAATTAGAAGATTACTCACTGCTATCGCGAAGCCAATCCGATCGCAGAAATTTTAGCAAAATCAGCAGCAAAATTCAATCTCTCTAATCCAATAGTGACCTGGCCAGAATTAATTCAGATGGAATTGGAAAAGGATGCTCTTAGTCATCCCCATTTTAGATTTTTCTAGCTTCCCAGGTTGAACCCCCCTTCTCCTCCCTGCTGATGGCAATGCCAAAGGTGGGGTTGGATCTAGGGGGCGCTCTCCTTGTTCATTATGGCCTATAGGCATTGTATCAGTCTTTTCCTCCCATTTTTAATTCTTAATACAATTCTGATTTCTAGCGAAAAAAATAAGTGTTGGACTCATTAGAAATGAAGGAAAAATGAGTGGCTGGTAACAAAATTTGGGATTCGGCTCCTCTACAGCTCGGAGGTGAGCTACCTTTCTAGTGGCTCGGGTCAGATGGGTGACACCTATTATTTTTTAATCCAAGGGAGGAGAATATCAAAGTTGTATTGGTAAGGTTGAACCGCTGAAGGTAAGAACCAGGGGGTATTTGGCTAATGAACAAGGGGAAATACCCAATTTTCGTTCGTCTCCTTTGCAGTGCATTGGAAGGTGTGTGGGAATGAGGTTCTTGAGATTAGAAGTGAGAAGCTAAAAAACTTAAGCAATTCCTATTCTTTGAGCTGGTAACAGTGACAAAATTAGATAAGACAACTAGAACCAATGAAGAAGATGAAAGAAGAGATCGACTAGAAGATCAAATGAAAGAAGAAGAGAACCAAAAGAGAGCTCGACTAGGGAGAATAAGGCTACTAGGGAGAAGAAGGCTAACGGTTGGGAATCAAATCACCTTTACGGTCAGCCAGAGGTAAAATATGACCAAACCACCGCTGTAGCTAGAAGTATTTAATAGCACCAGTAATAGCAAAACACAAAGAAGAGTAGCAAATGAAGATGAAAAATTCACCACTATGAATCAAGTGGGTATTCAGGGGTGGGAGAGAGAGATGAAGAGGGAGTTCGGGAGAGGAAGCCGAATCCTTTGAATCCAAAGCATGGGGAGGGAGACAAACGAAAATTAGGTATTCCCCCTTTTGATTAGCCAAATACCCCCTGTTTCTCACCTTCAATTTAGGGGTGCAAGTTTGGCCCTAACCTGATCCTGAACAAGTACCCGGAATTGGCTCGACCTGATCCTAAACAAGTACTGACTCAAAAATATTGGCCCTGAGGGTCAATCCAACCCTGAAATTTCTGACCCTGAGTCAGGGTTAGTGCGGATAAGGGTTGATGCTTTTGGCTTGCCCAACATGCCCTGAACCCGGCCTTGATTTTTTTATCCCGAGTTTAGGCATTGGTTTTGGCCCTACCTGGCCCTTGTTTTTGCCCCTGATGTTGACTTTGGATTTTTTATTATTCTTAGGATGTTCTCCTCTTTGTATAACATGACAAGGGTTTTGAGATCTTCAGAATGTTTACTGTATTACGATGATCTCTTTGTTTATCATAACAAATAATTGAAATTTTTTTGGATTATTTGCTTTCTTAGGATGATCTCTTCTTTGTTTACCATAATAGTTGGAGTTATTTATATTGTTTGAATATTTGCTTTAGGATGTTTGCCTCATGACAAGTAATTTGTGACTTTTTGTTTTTTCTCTTCTCTTTATTATGAATATTTTTTAGTTTTTAGTTATTTTATATTTTACAGGGTCAGGGTTAGGGTCAGGGTCAGGGTTAGGGCCAATCAGGGTCATCCCGGCCTGACCCTGAAAAACCAGGGCCAATCAAGGCTGGTAAGGGTTGGGCTGAACCGTGAAGGGTTGGGACTGAGTTGAAGTTTTGAGGCCCTTAGTCAGGGTTAGAGCGGGTCTGGGCCCAGTTAAGGGACTCAATGTTGGACTAGGGTTTTAAGAAGCCCAGCCCAAACTGGCCCAAACTGGCCCTGTTGCACCCCTACTTCAACCTTGCCAATACAACTTGATGTTTTCCTCCCTTGGATTAAAAAATACAGGTGTCGCCATCCAGCCTGAGCCACCAGAATGGCAACTCACCTTAGAGGAACCGAATCCCAAAATTTGTGGCCAAATGGCGGATGTGATGGGTTGGGATTTCTATCTTAGGTTACGAACTCCTCTGAAGAGAAAGGTCTAAAGGAGAATAATTTAGTGTATAAGATATGTTCTAGTTCAACTACAGCTGCCTAGTGCATTGGAGTTATATAAATCTGGATCCTGGGACTCATACCAAACATACTGGAAGCAAGAATAACCTTCGTTCATAAAACTTTGCCAGATATGGAGAAGCTCTCGTTCCCTCATTTTTCCATTATTGTCCTCCTCTTTGTTTCAGGTTCTCTCTCTCTCTACTATATATATATATATATGTATATATGTGAATAATTTGATTGTTTACGTGCGTACTACAGTTGCTACAAAAATGGTGCCCATGGTGGATGCAGCAAGAGGAGAGATTTCAGGAGTTGGCACTGCAAAAGCTTCTTGCAGCAATTTTGAGTGCAACATTTCGTGCTATCCTTTTGCAAGAAGTTGTACATCGGATGGAGTTTGCGGTTGCGACCCACCAAATATACCATAAGCAGCCACAGAGTATTGAAGGATCTTCCTCATGGATGGGTGGGAATGAAGATTGGTAGCAATTATTTTCTTTTAAAATCGTATGAAAATAAGGATTTACTTGATCAAGTTACTGCTATCAAGTAGAACAATTTAAATAAATAAAAGAAAATTTCTATTCTCTGTATGACATATGCTGCTTTGTGATTTGAATTTTTTTTTTTTTTTTTTTTGGAAGAGGATCTGAATTCTCAAGAGGAGCCTACTCAACGAAACACGAGAAAAATGATGCTGCGGGGACAACCCTTCAGTTAATCCAACCGTCTATAGGGGTCTGACCATGAGTCAAAGGTGTCAAATCCCTCTATAGACGGCTGGATCACCGGAGGAGATGCCCCCAGCGGAGCTGATCCAAACTTGAATAGTGCAGCTTCAAGGCATAGAAATGGCCAATTACAACCTAATTAATGTTGGAAAGTGGAAACATCCATTCTATCAAAGAGCAGCATAGAAAAGGCAACATACCATTTGACTTTTTCTTTTCTTTGCAAAATATTTTTCCTCAGACGGAGGGATAAGAAGAGGCCCAAAAGCACATACTCATAATATATTATAACAGAGCAAGATGGTAGGGAGAAATGTGATGTATAGGGGGAGAGAATATAGAAAGATACAGATTTTTTTTTTTTAGTATTAATAAAAAGATATAGATAGTAAAAAGATTGATGGAGAGATTATGATTCAATAGAGAAAAATTATAATAAAAGATGGAAAGAATCAGGGAGGAATATGAGCGGGAGATGAAAAGGAAGAAAGAGTTTTTATTTTATTTGATTTGATTTTCTTAAATAAAAAATGTTTCAAAAGGAAAGTGGGAGAGAGTAGAGAAAGAAGGAGACACAACCAACGTGAGATCCCTATTTTTGTTATAGAAGGCTTGGTGAGAGTTTGAGAAAATCAAGAAACTATTTATATAGAAAATTTCTAAGTCATGAAAAAAAATATATAAAGCATATTGAAATTGATTGTCATTTTGTACGTCACTGTTTTCATCAAGAAACATTTCTTTTACCACACACCTTTCCAAATATCAATTAAAAAATATTTTAAAAAAAGCTCACACTTCTATGCTTCTTCGATCGGTTTCTACTATCCAAACTTCGAATGATTTCTCGAGGTTCATAATCTTGGTTCACAGGTCGAGATCAATTTTAGTCGATACCAATCCAGATCGCCCTAGATCAGGTTGGATCGGACCCCTATATATATATATTTCTTTTAAATCGATTTATTAACTTTTACTCTTGGGTCATACCAGAGGATTGGTATCAAATCAGTCTCGGCTAATACTGATCAGATCCAAGTGAATTCACTGATCCCAATCCGAGATTACGAACCATGTTCACCATCATGAGTTTGAAGGGAGGTGTTAGTTATATAAGTTCTCTAATATCATTCTTACACTTTTTTTTTTTGGGGTGAAATTGTTACATCTTCTTTAGTTCTTTCTTTCCTTGTGTGGACCTTCCCATCCTATGTGATTACAAGATTCAAAGTTTTGCCTTCTCACTTTTTTTTTCATAAAAATTTAACCCCAATTTTTTTTTTGGCACATAAATCCCTCAAAGGGGCGAAGTTCTACCTTCTCACACATATGTGAGAGTTTCCTTTTAATATATATATATATATATATATATTGACATTTATTCTCAAAGATTTTGGTACGGATTTTTCATGGGAAATTGGATCCAGATTTTTTTTTTTTTTTGCTAGAATATCATTTGTATTAAAAAAGAAGATGAAAAATATAATACAGAAGGGATAAAAACACCCAAGCAAAATATAGACAATTAAACTGAGCAGAGAGGAGACGGACTTAATCCACCTTCGGCAATGCCATCAGCAAAAAAAGCTATCAGCCAACTCTCTTCCACAAAGCGTAGAAGACTGAATTAGAGCGCTCGAGCAGTCTATATCTCAGATAACCCGAGGCATCCATGTTCAGATCCATTTTGACCAAGGCCGGCCAGGATGTCACTGGCAGAGAGGTTTCAAAGTGGGCAGACTTTGACAAGAAATCCGCTATAGAATTTGCTTCACGAAAGCAGTGCGTGATCTTCCACTCCACCCTTTCGAGGTAAGGTAAGCAGTTAATCCACCTTTATCAAAATTTCCAAGGAATTGTTTTTTTCTACAAAAGATGAACCACCACGACTGAGTCACATTCAATCCACAAACTCTGCACCCCAAATCGGTTTACAGCTTCAATTCCTGCAATAATAGCCTGGAATTTTGCCTCAAAATTTGTGCAAATTTCAAGGAACTCTCTGTAATTATATAATACCTCAGCCTTCTCATTGCCCAACGAGCAGCCGTCTGAATCTAATTTGACCCATCCTGTTGGAGGAGGACACCAAAAATTTTCAAATAATTCTTTTTGCTGCATTGCACCCCTGGAAATCCCAACCTTCTAGCACACATCAAGTCTTCAATCGAAACAGCCACCCCAGAATGGGCCAGGGTCTAAGACCGAATTTTATTTTTTATTTTCAAAAAACAAATCTGCTTAGAAGAATCTTCATACCGCCTGAGTTCCTCTCCATCCAGATAAAAAAAGGAATTAACATGAACCCCTTATTCCTCACCTCTTTCAACGACACTGATAAAGTCAGCCTAGGAGGTTTGTAGAAGGAGCTCGCCTAAGGCTGGTCATCTTTGGTGTGGAAGTCCTCTATTCAACTGCGTCAAGCAGTTTTTGGATGGAGATTGATCAGAAATAAACTCGCTTTAGACATGAATGTGAAAAAAAGGGGTGTCCCTCTGCCCTCAAAATGCAGTTTTTGTGGTAAGTCGGAGGAGTCTAAAAATCAGTTATTTTATCTGTCAATGTTTTGGTGTGTTGAGACCAATTTTTTCTGATGAATCTCATCTGATTTCTTGGTGAAAATTGGATCCAAATGATCAGATATAATTTTGCAGATATTAGAATTCTCATTTTTTTAATAGTTAAGAATCCTCATGTTGGTGAACTATAGCCAGAGTTATTCTTCGAAGTGATTTTTGTCGGTTTGAAGTATTTGTCTTGTATGTTATTAGGAAAAAGTACTACTTGCTAAAGGTATGATTTATTTACTTTTTTTATTTGGGTAAAGAGATATCAATTTTTTTTTGGATGTGTGAGACATGTGGATGATGACGAATGAAGACTCAACTAATCATAGAGTGGAGATGGACTAAATTGTCGTACAGGTGTAGATATGGTCTTTTTAGCTATGGAGTTTGTTATAATGTTTGACTCATTAGAAATGAAGAAACAAAATTTGTGGCCAAATGACGGATATCGAAGATGATGGATTGTGCTTTCCATTTTAGACTCCGAACTCCTCTGAAGAGAAAGGTTTAGAAAGCTCAATTTGAAGAATGATTCAATCATTTTATGTGGTTTTCCCAAACTTTTTTATGCCATTAGCTTATAGTAGTGTATAAAGTGGATAAGAGCAAACAAGATATTCTAGTTAATCAATCCAAGGGGGTAGTGCAGTTGGTGAACAACGAACTTGGTACGAGTCGTAAACTTGGACGTCTTAAATTTGACTCCCACTAGACACACTTTGGGCCACTCACACGGGGGTGTTTAGTGCTCTTCACTACTTTTAATGAAAGTTGTCAAAAAATATGAAGAGAACAACCTAAAGTAAACATTCAAACAATACAAATAACTCCATACATTCCTCCCTCCCCCCTTCTATAGTATACCATCTCCAAGAAAAAAAGAAAAAAAAAATTGATATTGGAGATATAGGGTTCAGTTGGCATGGCACATTAAAAGGGAGATAGAGATGTATCACTTAGTCAAAAACCTTGGATCTCGTTTTCTTATGGTAAAAATCCAGTATAATCTTTTTCTTTTCTTGGTTAAGATCCAACATAATCCGATACATATGTGAATGTGTGCCCCCCCCCCTTTTTTTTTTTTCTTTCTCTAATGGATCTTTCAATCTTTATTGAAATATTTCATTATAAAAGTCTGGAATCTGGATCCTCTCTTCCCACAGACTCTTACTGTACGTATTGGAAGCGAGAATAACCTTCACTCACAAAACTTCGCTAGAGATGGAGAAGCTCTCGTTCCCTCATTTCGTCCTTATTGTCCTCCTCTTTGTTTCAGGTTCTCTCTCTCTCTCTCTCTCTCTCTCTGACTAATTTAATTGTATATGTTCTTACTGCAGTTGCTACAAAAGTGGTGCCCATGGCGGACGCAACAAGAGGACAGATTTCAGGAGCAGTCACTGCAAAAGCTTCTTGCAACAATTTTGATTGCAAAATTTCGTGCTATCCTTTTGGAGGAAGTTGTACTGTGGATGGGGTTTGTGGTTGTGACCCACCAAAAGTACCACCATCACCCACAAAGTATTGAATTATCTTCCTCCTGCATAGATGGGATGAGGATTGGTAGCAATTTTCTTTTGTTATCTTATAAAAATAAAAGATTTACTTGATCTAGCTACTACTGCTATCAAGTAGAATACTTGTAAAAACAAAAGCAAATCTGTTTGACCATTTAAATAAATAAAAGAAAATCTCCTGTTCTCTCTCTCTCTCTCTCTCTGCACATTCCTCCCCTTCTCTTCGAAAGAAGAAAGAAGAGATGGTGTTGAATTGTTTGATCACACCAACTTAATTACATTGGACGTGGGTATTCTTATATTGATAAGTGTGTAGTTACAACTGTGAGATACAGTAAACTAATGATAGACATAAGAGTACAATTAACAAATGATAAGATTATGTAGAGATTGCAAGAGAATGGGAACTTATAGAGGTTGCGTGCAACAGAATGGAAACTCGACATTCTTGACTTAGTTTTTTCGCTAAAAATTCATTGTATTAAAAGAAGGGGAAAAAAGAATATACAAAAGCAATATCACATTTGGAATCTGGAAAATTCTACTCCACCTTCGGCATTGCCATCAGCAGAGAAGAATTCACAACAGAAACCAAATCACAAAAATTGGAAATAAGAACAGAATACATTAAAAGAAGCGGTATCTAGGCCGAGATTGACAATCCACTTCCAACTCTATAGCAATCAAGCAGGCCGAGTTGGATAGGAGAAGAAACTTGAATTTTGTTGCTATTTTTGCCAAGAAATCAGCCACGAGTTTGCTTCCACTATCTGATGAGTGATTTTCCGGTAAGAGAGTTCAAATAGGAGGTTAAACTCATCCACCTCTGAAGACAAACCCAAGGGATTCTTCCTTTAGATATAAGCAAAACTACGACTCTTGAGTCACACTCAATCCACAAATGAGTAATACCCATATCTCTTGCAAATTCCAGCCCAGATAAAACTATCATCTCACTTCAAAATTTGTGTGGACACCAAAAAGTTCGAAGACGTAATATTTCAATTTTCATTCCGAAATACTCCACCCTTTTGCTTTTCTGGATTTCCCAAAGAGCATCCATCTGAGTTTAGCTTTACCCATCCCCTTTGGGGAGGACACCAAAAAATTTCCATTACCTCTCTTGGTCTGTATCGCACCCTAGAGATCCCCAATCATTTGGCACACATTAAGGAGCTAAATGAGAGAGGAGACCCTATAGCAGCATCATCTGGAGGCTAATTTCACTTTTAATCATGGCAAAACAATGTCTAGATGATTTGGAGACCCCCTCAAAAATTCTTGCATTCCTTTCCTGCCATATGACACTAGGAACCAGGGAAAAGCCACTAATCCACACCTTTTTAAAATGGAAACTCTTTGCTGTTTGTTTCCACCAAGCGATAAGAGCAGGCATGTCCATATAAGGTTTCCATTACACATCGAAGCCTTCACAGAAAGCTCTCCACAAACTGCGAGCAAATTCACATTTATAAAATAAGTGAGACATTGATTCTGCATCTTTACCACACAAACTGCACCGGGAAGCCATTTGCACTCCACGATGAGACACATTTTCATCTGTTCGTAATCTATTTTGAACTAACCGCCAAGCAAAAACAGCTTGTCTTGGTTGGTTAGATGAGTTCCATATAAGAGAAAACCAACTCACTTTCTGATATTTTTCTATTTTCTTCCCAGGTTTCTTCCCAGGAAGATTTAATAGAGAAGATACCTGAAGAGGTCAATCACCAAAGACATTGGTCGTTCACATCTTGGATGTGAATAAGTTTAGCTTTCTCCCAAATTTCAGCAAATAAAATCGACTCCACATGAGGGAGGTCCCAGGTTGCTTGGCATATGAAATCAGAAACTTTTTCTTTTACATCTGAGAAAAAAGCAGGGTCCAAGTTTGTTTTCTCAGCGATAGATTGATTGTCAAGCCATCTATCTAACCAAAAATCAATTTTTTCACCATTTCCCAGAATCCATTGCTCGTTCTTCGCAACGAAACTCCAAACTCTTTTCAAGCCCGGCCATATAGATGAAGACTTATATCCCCTTCGCAGCGACCCATCCTCCTTGATAAAACGTTCTCTGAAGAATCTGCTCAGGAGTGAATCCTCATGTTTGATTTGCCAAGCCAGTTTACATAAACAAGCAAATTTCACTTCTCTCATCCCTCTAATTCCCAGACCCCCTTCCTTTTTAGGCTTGCACACCCCTTCCCATTTCATAACAATCTTCTTTGCCACTTCCATATCACCTGACCAAATAAAATTCCTCATCCACCGTTCCACCACCTTAATAGTTTCATCCGGCCACCAGTACACAGAGAAGTTGTGTATGGGAATACCAGAAATAACTGACTTAACCAATTCAATTCTACCACCATAGAGAATTTTGCCCTTCCACCACCTTAACCGACCCTTTATCTTATCCGAAGAGGAAGCAAATGACTATTCTTCACTCTGCCTTTAAAAATCTCCACCCCCAAATATTTTGTAGGGAGATCAGCAGCGGCAATGCCCAACAAATCACTAATAAAATGACTTCTATGAGGGGCAATCTTCCCAAAAAATATTTTACTTTTTCCAAGTTTATTTTTGCCTGAAAAAGACTGATACTTGGATAAAAACTCATGAAGATGCTTCACATACCTAGCTGACCCATTCATAAAGATGAAAATATCATCTGCGAAAAGTAAATGGGAAGGAGTAATTGCTCCTCTAGGGCACGGAGAGCTTTCATCTTCCTTTCGAATCAAGTTCTTCAGCCCCTACAAAGAACTTCCTCTGCCGAATAAAAAGGATTGGGAAATAGGGTCTCCTTGCACGAGACCACGCTCCACCAAAGAAACCCTGGACCTCCATTTAGCAAAATTGAAATCCTTGTTGAGAGCAGCATCTGGTGGATTTTGTTGATCCAATTGGGAGAGAAACTAACTTTCTTCAAGGTTGCAAAGAGGAATTCCCAAGACAGAGAATCGTAGGCTTTCTGCACATCTAGCTTTAGACCATACCTCCACCTCGAACGGATGAGTGCATGAGGTTTGCCAACTCTGAAGCAATGCTTATATTTACTAAAATAATTTTACCCCTCTGGAAGGCACCTTGTTCTTCTGATATTAATCTTGGGAGAAAGAGAGATAACCTGGAAGCAGTAATTTTGGACAAAACTTTGCAGAAAAAGTTTCCCATACATATGGGACGAAACTTATCCAAAGAAGAAGCACCATCGACTTTAGGGATAAGGGTTAGAAACAATTATTTACCCCTTAGGAATTTTCCCTACTAAAAAGAAAGAGAAAACAGCCCTACAGAAATCATTTTCCACAATATCCCAACAACTTCTGAAAAACTGACTTGGAAAGCCGTCAGGGCCCGGAGAGCTGTCCGCATCCAAATCCTATATCGCCATCTTTATTTCTTCCCTTGAGGGAACAGCATCCAAGAAAGCATTGTCTTCATTAGAAATGATTGTCGGAATTTGGTCAAGTAACTCATAGTGTGGTTCTACAGGAATTTCAGAGTGAAAATTCTTGTAAAAATCCACAATATAGTTGGTCAAATCTAATTGATCAGAAATCCAAGAACCATCTTCACGACGTAACATACTAATCTGATTTCTTGATCTTTTAATCTTCACTGAAAGATGGAAAATTTTTTTGTTCCGATCGCCTTCTTTCAACCATCGTAATTTAGCCTTCTCAGACCACAGTTTTTCTTGCATCTTACTAGCATTTAAAAGGGTTGTTTTTGCATCAGATTCTTCATTTAAGAGAGCATCCGACATTCCTGAAACCTCAATAATATCTTGCACTCTTTTTAGCTCTGAAGTAGCTTTTTTCACTTCCTCATTTAGATTAGGAAATCTTTCTTTTGCCCAAGCTTTTAGCACCCCTTTCACCACTTTCAATTTCTGCGCCAAGATATAAATGGGGCAGCCACCCACATGTTGAGACCAGGCTTGCTTCACCACCGACTGAAAGTTATCATCTTCCATCCAAAATTTATGAAATCGAAACGGAATGTTGCTAGGCTTTTGGATCACGTTTGAATGGATCAAGATGGGAGTGTGATCAGATGCAGTGCAGCTTATAACTCTTCGAGAAATATTTTTGAATTCATCAATCCATAATTCATTATGAACGCTTCTATCCAGAACAACCATGACATTACCCCTTCTACGATTATTTGACCAAGTATACTTTTTACCCTGTGAAGGGTAGAAATGAGCATACAAGAATCCACCATTGCTTGGAACTCTGCTGCCGATCCAACATTAAATTTCCCCGGACCTTTTTTCTCATTAGACAACAGCGTCGCATTAAAATCACCAACAACAAGCAGAGGGAGAGAAGTTGTTGAAATAGCCGCCAATTCTGACCACAAATCTCTACGCTCAATTATAAAGCAACTAGCATGAATAAAGGAAAAAACATTTTTTTCCCTACCAATCGACCTCAATGGAGAGTTGTTGTTCCGACATTGAGACAATGGAAGGGTGACTCAAACCACGTTTCCAAATTATCCACAGGTTAGATAACCTTTCATGGCGGATATTATGGTAAACTCTGCCGAATATCCCAATTTATTAAAAAATAAAATAAGGAATTTACTCACCTGAACCATTGGTTCAGCCAAACACAGAATATTTGGAGAAGACTCTGTTATAAGAGATTGTAAAAATCTCTTACCAGCCTCCTTCTTCACACCACGAATATTCCAGAAAAGAACACGCATGATTAACTTGTTGAGTCCACGACCTTGTCAGATATAGATGTCTGACCTCCTTTTTTCTTCTTCCCCTTTTTTTCTCCCACTGTTTTACCCTGCTCACCCATCAAAACAGCTCTATCCACTGCCTGAACTCCCATCACAGCAATCTCCCTTCTACTAATTGTAGAGGTAGGGGCCGGACCATGCCCAGAGGAAGAAATCCGACCACCCCTACTCGTCAGGCCGCCCTGATTGGATCCCTGAATCAGTCCCGTTCTCTTTGTGCGTGATGACATTCTCACAGGACCCTGCGACACCCTCGCCAAAGGAACTTCCTGCTGAGAAGTATCCACTGTATCATAGACTGGGGAAGATCGGACCTGATACGGTCCACTCTCTTTTGAACCAGAATTCTGGTGCAGTGATTCTAATTCGATTCGAACCGAATCGAACCCTCCACGTCATCACTAGAGTCCTTCTCGACTCAACTCTCTCTGTGCTAATCCCACATTTTTCGAAATAGGGAGATTTGTATTAGCCGGATTCAAATTAATTTGAATCTCACATTCTTCTATATTTGGAAGTTGTGAAGAGATATTATTTTGTGATTGTCCGCAGATCCGTTTCCCTCTTCAATAGGTAACTCCTTTATTTTCAAAATCTGATTTGGGAAGCGATTTGAAAATTTTCTTTCCAAAGAAGATCTAGAGATACCCAACGAGTCACCCCTGTCCAAGTCAACTCCGTCTTCCTCGTATACTGCACCTGGTACCCTTACATTGTCACGAGCACTCTGCTTCTCGTACTCCATCTTTTTAAGTCGACAATTATTTACTTGATGACCCATCCCTACGAAACCACACTTTGAAATTATCTTCATATATTACTTCGTGAAAGCCAAAAATCTTAGTAGTACCTGGTTCGAATCTCTCTACCTGAACCTCCTCAACACGAGTAGTAGCTTCCGAGCTATCAACTTCAACCAGCACTCGGGAAAAATATCCCAAGATTTCTTGTCTAGTATGATTATCCAGGGTAACTGGACGTCCTACCGCCTTTGCAATAGAGAGAAGGACATTATCATGCCAATATTCCAAGGGAAGGTCTGGGAAATGAACCCACACGAGTTTCGTGAAGGAATTTTTCTCATGGATGTTAAAATCCAGTCTCCAATGTTGAAGCGAATTAGCGTCACGCTTACGCAAAGGGTTCTTCTCCAAATAGCCGCCTTATCGCCCTCACATCGAAATTGAAAAATGACATAGCCTTTTCCCAGAGGGTGCATCACAACCCCTTGACTCAATTTCCAGTTATCTCTTGCCTCTTGACGTAAATCATCCAAAGATAGAAGATGAAAATTTACACGGCCTATGAGAGCAAACCTGAAATTCTATCTCTTTGCTTCATAATCATTCTGTGGTATGACGATCCTTGTAATGTTTCCTACTTGAATCGGCTCTAGGAGCGAATCAATTGCAGGCCATGAGGCGAGACCTACCGCCCTTGCATAAGAACGAGTAGGTGCATTCACCTCCGGCCCCTGAGGAGGGGGTCCTCGATCTAAAGTCTCACGATCACCATTATCCATATCACCACCTTCAGAGCGCCTCTCTTCCATCATCCCCTTTAAAAAATACCTTGATCTACTATGATTAGGGTGGTAGAAAGTAAAAACGCAAATAGATGAAGTTGTGGTAGAACATCTCTTGACTTAGTTGTGTAGAAATGCAACCCTAAAATGATGTAGAAGATAATTGAAAAACAAGAACAAGGAATGCACACAGATTTACAAGGTTCGGCAAGATTGTCTACGTCCTCGGTGAGATGAGATCCTGCTTCACTATCAATGGAGAATAGGATTACAACGCTCGTCTCTCACATCTCTCAGTATTGCTTGCATTACAGAGAAAGAAACCCTCGCTACAAATATATAGTGGGACCGCCGTCCTGACTGCCGAGGAACTGCCCAATACACCCTGAATTAAACTGTGATGAAAAACAAGACATCGTACACCAACAAGTTGCTAGTTTATCTTCTATGGTAAATGGGACCTTTGGAGATATATACGTAATACTCTTGCTTACACATCCTATAAGGCTTCCAACCCCAATCATCAACAGTCATAATTTTCAAATTCTTATTTGGGTTTGTGTTTCTAAATTTACAAATCAAAATATGATATTTCATTCTTTTAGTCTAATAAAGGAAGAAAACCTCCATCCATATGTCTCTACGTACTCTCTTTCCGAACTACTAATGATAACACCACTCGGCTCCCAATCTCTTCTTCTTCCTCATTTCTGCCAACACACTCCCCTCCTACCTTGCATGGAAACCCTGGCCAGCATCAACCTATCCTACCTCATTGTTGCATTTGGGAACTTTTAATAGAAGTTCCATTTCTTTTCCCAACAAGAATGTTTTAAAATTGAGTACACAATTTTAGGCGTCAACTGCAGAAATAAAACAGCCCCATACTCAAGAATGAGGCTCTTCCATGAGAGATCCAAGATTTCTTCCTTTCATAGTGTAGCTGATAGAGTCAGTAAAAGATTACATAAAAATGAATCACAAGAAGGGTATACACAAGACTTTTGGAGGCCTTGAAATTAGATTAAGCTGGGACCATAATAGGGCTTACAAAACAATGTTGAAGGATTGTAAAGAGACACAAAGTTTATGGGTTCAGATCCTAAAACCAAGGTACTTTAAGAACTTAAGCTTCCTTTAGGAGAAAAACTCACCAGACTCTATTTGGATTTGGAAAAGGTTGCTGATAAGTTTTAGATCATTTTTGTAGAACTGGTGTGTTGGAGGGTTGGAAATGGGCTCGATCTCTATTGATATTTGGGATGACCCTAAGGTTCCCTTGTTACATGTTAGTTGTATACAAGATCCCATCTAGGGAATGCAATGCCATATATCCAACTTCTAAATTCTCTATTTCCTGGGTCAATTTTTTCATAAACAATCCAGCTCAAGAATGAGGCTCTTCCATCTACTAAATGCCATATCCAGCTTCAGACCTCATGATTTTTGCAAAGGCAAACCTTCAATCAGTGACCAGCATCTCTGAAGCCCTTTGCTCCTTCTCTGCAATGTTTGGTCTCCATATTAATCCTCAAAAATCTCTCTCTTTCTTTGGGGGTGTTTCGGAATAATTGAAGGCTCAATTAAGTAGCATCTTAGGGTTCCCTGAAGGTCAGTTTCCTGTTACATATCTAGGCTTGCCTTTAATTGCTTCAAAGCTTTCTGCTCATCATTGCTCTCCCATTCTTGATAGGCTCCGTAAGAGACTTTAGCTCTGGAAGAGCAAGATTCTCTCTTTTGTGGGTCGTTTGGAGCTTATTAGATCTGTCATGCAAAACTCTTATATCTACTGGTCTGATATTTTTGGGCTACCTACTGTTATCTCTTCTAATATTGAGTCCTTTATGTCATCTTTTCTTTGGAAGGGTAAGGATAGCACTAACTTTCTTCATCCTTTGAGTTGTGCCAAGGTTTGTTTTCCCAAGAAGGAGGGAGGTTTGGGTCTTCATAGAGTTAAAGATGCTAGTATTTCTGGTATTGTTAAGCTTATCTAGAAAGTGGGCTAAAAAACGAAGAGCATTTGGGTATAGATTGGATTTATTCAAGATACCCCAAAAGTGAGTCTGTTTGGACTACCACTTACTCTGCGGATGTCTCTTGGGCATGGAGGGAAATACTGAAATACCACTACCTTGTCTCTGATCATATCAAATCTTCCATTGATGATGGTTCAAAGACTTATCTTTGGCTTGATAATTGGCACCCTGATGGGGTTCTAATTGTTAATTATGGTGATAGAATTAGATATAATATGGGATCGGATAGGTTGGCTAAGGTGTCTTCCATTCTTCGAGATGGCGTTTGGGACCTTGGTCCTAGTAAAAGCTTTGATTGAGATGTGGAACAAATTACCAAGTATTAAGTTGAGACCTAGGGGTAGTGGCAACACAATCCTGTGGATGGCTAATTCCTCTTGTTGCTTTACCTCAAACTCTGCCTGGACTTTGGTTTATTCTATTGCTCAATTGTCCCATGCCACAAAGTTATTTGGTTCTCCTCTGCTATTTCAAGGCATTCATTCTCAATCTGGAGAGATATGACCAATTGTCTTCCCACTCAAGACTTTCTTATGCATAGAAATATTTTTGTCCCTAATTGTTGCCTATGTTGGAATTCCTTTGAAATCCTTGAGCATTTTTTTTTTGATTGTCCTTTCTCTAAGTCGGTTTGGGGAAGTATTCTTCGCAAGCTTTGGTTGAGTCCTAGAATTATTCTTCAATTTGAATGAGAATGGAAATGGATTTTAAATGCTTTTAATGGTAAAACCCTTTGTGGTCATCTTGGAAATTTGGTATTCAGTGCAACTTTATATCATATTTGGTGGGAATGGAACAAAAGATGATGGACTACCAATTCTCGTTCACTAGGAGCAGATTAGGGATGCTATTACTTTTGATATGAGAAATAAAATTCTTCATAATTTGTTGTTTGCCCAGATACAAATAGAAATCAGTTCCTGGCTTCTTCGTGGGACGTTCCTCTCTTCCTCCACCCCCTTAGATTAGGCATCTTCTTGGGACCTTCCTCTCTTCTATCCCCCCTCCCCCATTTTCTTGTATCATTCTCTTTTTTATTGTTTCCCCTCTCGCCATTTTTTTTAATTATACCTCTCCCTCTCTTCTTTGCTTGTTTTTTCCATCCCCTCTTTTTCATTGTATCCTTCCCTTCTTTGGCTTGTTTCTTCCCCGCCCATTTGGGTTTGTCCCCTCTTTTAGTGGTTTGAGGCCCATCTCTTCAGGGCTTGGTAGGGTTTTCACCCTGGTCTAGCCACTTTGGCTTTGTATGACTTATTTGTTTTTCTTTCCTGCTTTAATATATTTTTCATTCACCCAAAAAAAAAAAAAAAAAAAAAGATTAATAAACAAACATCTCAGATGATTCAACAACTACCAATCAGTGTATATTGTTTGTGCATATTGAGGCCTTAATGTTTGAGGAATAGTAGTAGCTAATTTTTGTTCTTAAAATTAGAAAATTTAGGTTCACAAATAGGGCGAGGCAAGGTGGGGTCTCCCGAAGAGAAGGAAGAAGAAACAGGACTAGGAGATGAGGGGTTATTGTTGCATGTTTAGTTTCTATTTTGCCCTAAATGAAGGGGTAGAATTAAAAACATTATTGACAGTAAGGTAAAGAAATAAAAACTGTGTAATTAAAAATATTACACAGTTTCAACATTAATTAAAGAAGTTTTACACCTGGCTGAATGAGGAAGTGCCACATACGGATAGCACAAACATTCTTACTAACGTAGAAGCAGAGAAATTTTATCCCTTAAATGCCATATTAGAATCTTGCATTCTCTCTCTTTATTTTGCACTCTCCCACAAATCATAATATATATATATCTCTAACATTACAACCATCTAATTGAATGTGCATATCCCGATTCCGCTCTAATAGGAAAGCCAACATTTGAGGAGATAATGCATTAATAGTAGGAATTTGAATGCCTTCCATTCCAACTTGTGCAACACTCTAAGAATTTCTTCTAACCACTCTCAAGTCCCAACAGCATGGGAAAATGGATCAGCTGCTCGTACGATCACTTGGTCCAGTGCCTTCTCTAGGTTCCTTAGGCTGCCCATTCTCTTCTTGATTTTTCTGAGCAGATAAGGCAGGAGAGCGATCTGTTGTATGGGAAGAAATCCCGCCCAAGATGGAAACTTTCCTCGTCGGAGCAACACCTCGGGACCAAGCATCACCACCATCCTCCAGGAAGATCATCCCTGTATTACATTCCCCTAACTGCTCCTCCTCCTTGGAATCCACCCATTTCTTCTCCCTACACGCATGGACCATGTGCCCAACCTTCTTACAGAATGTACTTCTGCTCATGCCATCCTCATAAACGATTACTTGTTTGAACCAAAAAGCTTCACCCATGCCAGGTTTCTTCCTCTCCACTTGAATCTCATCCACTCTTTTTGCTCCTACCTCCACCTCCACCTGGACCCATGTGAAAGATCCCATAGCAATAGATCGAGTACGTCTATCCAAGGCCACCGGCCTCCTTGTCGCTTTAGCCATGGACAACAAGATTTTTTCATGCCAATATTCAAGTGGAAGGTCCGGGAACCTGATCCACACCACCTTGATTGAAATATTGTTAGCGTGAACGTCGAAATCAGCTTTCAGCATTGGAATCTGATTACCTGCCTGCCAACCTTTGTCAGGCTCCTTCTCCATATCGCCGCCATATCTCCCTCATGTTCAAATTGAAAGAGTATACACCCCTTCTCCATTGGAGCCATTCTAACGCTTCCTTGGAGATTCCATGATTCAATAGCCTCTTTGCGAATATCACTCATAGAAATAAATCTGAAATTTGCCCTCCAAATCAAAGCGAATCTAAATTGCAACAACCTTTCCTCATAGGCATCTTGTGGTATGATAATCTTGGTGCATGAGCCTGCATATATCGGATCTGGGAGCAGCTCCATGTCCGGGAAAATCCTTCCCTCCACCGACGAGTATGATCTCACACTAGTCAGATTCTGCTAATCCCGCACCCCTTCAGATCGCCCTCATTCATATCACCCCATGTCCTTGCCTGTGGCATTCCCCTCCTCCTCCCCATAAGTCTGCGCTGGCATCAAGAACTTCGTGATCAAAGGTTGTCTACTTCGATCAGGTGGCCAACTGCCCTCCGGAGTTAGTTCGTCATTCTCTTGCACAGTCTTCATCCACTGAAATTAAGACCTATTTGCACTCTCATTCTCTCTTTCTCCTAGTCTTTAACTGTTGATTGTAATTAAGTGTTAATATCTTTTCAAAATTGTTGATGATTTACGAAATAAATTAATGTATCTTAAATCTAAATAAAGTAAAGACTGTTTAAAGCTTGTTTAAGGCTTTTTTGGTACATTACCCTGTTTAAGGCCCAATCATAGCCCGATTAGGAGAAGCCTGATTAAAGCCCAAAACTCGACCGTGCCGGACACGACACCGACCGAGACTGACTCATTCCTTAAATAGGTAGGTTATGGTCCGAGGACATATGCCCACCAGGCCCCCAGTTAGGCCCGACCGGGACCGGCCCGGCCCTCACCGATTGAAACCCCTAACCATGCATACATCTAGTTGGAGGACTTTCGTATTTGATGACTTGCTTGAAAATAAATATCTCTAAAGATTTTACATGCTCCCTTTCAACATATATTTCTTCCACACGAGGCTACAAATCATCAAGTCAATGCGGATTTGAGCAAAGTGACCATAGTGGGAGTCTATTATTCTCTGATCAATTGCAATCGGGTGCCCCACTGCCTTTGCCATGGTTAATAACATCTCTTCATCCCAGATTTTTTGTGGAAGGTTAGGGAATCTTACCCACAAAAGACGGTGTGTAGTGTCCTCATAATCACATTAAAATTTTTCATAAAATTAAGAAGCATATTGAAATTGGTTGTCATTTTGTAAGTTACCAATTTCGTCAAAAAGCACTTCTTTTTTTTGCTAGAAGGTCAGATTTTATTAAAAGGAAAAAAAGGAAAAGCAAGAGGTATGATACAAAAGCATGAAGTGAGCCTCCACCATCGGCATTGCCATCTGCAGAGGCTCATCACCGCTATCTCAGAAATCTAAAACGAGTAAGCCTGCTTCGTCAAGAGCTAACTTCTGTCTAATGCAAGGAGGTAAAGAGACGTTCTCGAAGGTTATCCCAGATTTTGCAGCAGTCTTTGCCAAAAAAACCACAATGGGATTGGCTTCCCTAAACCAGTGAGATATCTTCCATTCAATATCATTTAAATAGCTCAGGGTATGATTTCACTCCCGAAGAGCAAACCAAGGAATAATCCTGCGATAAAGGAGGGATACAACTGCGGAGGAGTCAGATTCAATCCACAGCCACTGGATGCCTTTGTCATGGGTGATCTTGATCGCCTTTAAAGTACTGCAGATCTCTGCCGCAAAACTGTTTGAAATTCTAAAGAAAAACTGGAAGCCAACCAACATTTTCCCATCATAATCCCTAAGGACTCTGCCTCCTCCAGCTCGACCTGGATTACCAAGCGGACATCCGTCTGAGTTGAGCTTCACCTAAGAGTACATCGGCTTAGACCAGTGGATCTCCAAAATAGGAGAGGAAGACTGACTTGATTTTTCAAGATGTAACCTTCCGTATGTAATGAAGTCCTTGATCGACTTTATTGAAAATTTCAATCTGCTGTAGTAAAATCCAATCTCCCTTTTGATTCCACCGAGAAGCATAGCAATGCTTCTCTTTTTCCCCTCAAATCTTCGCTGATTCCTTTCATTCCATATTGCCGCTAATTTGGTGAAAAGGCTTGTAATCAAAGCCTCTTTCAAACACCAACCTTTCCCCCTATTATTCCACCAGGTCGCCATCTCTGCCATAGAGCCTTTCCGGATCCCGACCACATTAAACAACTCCGCTGTTTTGCTCCATAATATAGAAGAAAATTCACATTCCAGTTATAAATGCGAAAGTGACTCAACGCTTGAGCCACATTAATCACACCTAGAAGGGAATTGGATCCCTCTTTTCTGGATCAGGTCATTTGTTGGGAGCTTTTCATGGAGCCAGCGCCATCCCAACAAGGAAATCCTAGGAGGGAGATGTCTTCGCCAGACAAGGGAAGACCAAGAAACCGTTGGAGATAAGGATCTCATACCTTCCTAGGCTGACTTCATAGAGAATAACCCCATCAGATCTATACTCCACACGCACTTGTCCTCCAAAGGCAATGATGGAAGATTTATCTCTTTAATTTTTTGAAAAATATCACGTAAGAAAGTCGACTGCACAAGGGGCAGCGCCCATCTTCCATTTTCAATGAACAGAGCCACAGGGTGGGAGATGTTTGACAACTCCTCTTCATCCAGGATTGATAGGTTCCGAATAGAAGTTGGACCTATCCAGTTATCATTCCAGAAATTAACACTTCTGCCGCTGCCAATGACCCATCTCTCATGATCAAAGATAAAATTCCACATTTTTTTAACCCCGGGCCAAATAGAAGAGCTCTTGTAGGATCTCCTGAAATGACCACTGCCTGTCAAAAATCTAGCCCTAATGAGCCTACTCAGCTGGAAATCTTCATTCTTGATCTTCCAAGTCAATTTAGCTAACAAAGCCTTGTTGACGTCGCGGAGTCTTTGAATACCCAAGCCCCCGTCCTTTTGGGGCTTACAAATTGAGTCCCATTTCACAGTGATTTTTTTTTTGGAATCGATCTCCCTCGTCCAGATAAAGTTTCTCATCCATTTTTTAAGACATTTGATTAATGCCGCAGGCCACCAATAAACCGAAAAGCTGTGTAGAGGCATTCCGGATATAACCAACTTAATCAACTCCACTCTCCCAGCCATGGAGAGGAGTTTCCCTTTCCAGCGAACAAGCTTGGCTTTAATTCTATCCATCATAGGGAGGAGGGGGTCCCTTTTGACACGACCTTGGAATATTTCAACTCCATGATACTTGGTAGGAAAATTACAACAAGGAATAGCAAGCTCTTCAGCGATCCACTGCTTCCTTACAGGGGGAATTTTACCCAAAAATAATTTACTTTTTTCCAAATTGAAAAACTGGCCTGAGCATCTCTGATAAAGAGAAAGAAAGGAATTTAAATTCCTAACATATCTCTTGTAGGCATTCATAAAGATGAAGACTTCATCCGCAAATAAGAGGTGGGTAGGCATTTCAGCTCCAAGAGGACCTGCTAGTGGTTTGATCAAACCTTTCGCAGATAAATCAGCTATACCACGGCACAGGACTTCCTCAGCAATAATAAACAGAAGAGGGGAGATGGGGTCACCCTGGCGGAGCCCTCTACTAGTCTCAAAAAAACCCATGGGGCCACCATTGAGAAGAATAGAAATTCTAGCAGTCTTGAGAATGGTGTGGATCCTCCCAATCATTATCTCAGAAAAGCCAAATCTTCTAAGGACATGGAACAGGAAGTCCCGAGAAATAGTGTCAAAGGCTTTTCTGATATCAATCATCAAACCAAGACCACCTCCCCTTGAGGAGCACCCCATTAAATTTGCCAGCTCTGATGCTAGACCAATGTTCATTTGAATGACTTTTCCTTTCTGAAAAGCACCTTGCTTCTGAGAAATAATTTTTGGAAGAACAATAGAGAGGCGAGAAGCCATAATTTTTAAAAGAATTTTACAGAAAAAATTACCCATGCATAATGGATGGAATTTTTCCAAAGAGCGAGCCCCATCCACCTTAGGAATTAATAACAAGAAATTATTATTTATTCCATTAGGGAGAATACCTGAGGAGAAGAAGCCTTTAACCGCCCTGCAGACATCATTGTTGATAATAACCCAACATTTTCTGAAGAAAGATCCCATGTATCCGTTAGGGCCAGGAGAGCTATCTGGATCAAGATCCCAAACAGCTTCCTTGATCTCAGCGTCCGAGCGAGAAGCGTCAAGCATGAGGTGATCTGAATCTAGAAGGATGTTAGGAATGCAGTTGAAGATCTGAGGATGATTTTCAAGCTCTACGCATTTGTGAAAATTCTTGTAGAAGTTTGCCAAATAAGACCCCAGTTGATCTAGATCGCTGATTTCATCTCCGTTATCTGTGACAATACTTCTTATAGAGTTTCTAGCCCGCTTGACATGAGTCATGATGTGAAAGAACCTAGAGCATCTATCTCCCTCCTTCAGCCATCTAATTCTGGACTTTTGAGACCACAATTTCTCATGGTTTTCAATTGCTTTCTAGTATCTGGTTTTGGCATTAGCTTCCAAGTTGAAAAGGTACTCTAAACACCCTTCTACCTCAATCCGACTCTGAATGGCGTCCAATTCAGATTTGGAAGTAGCCACCTCCTGGTCCAAGTTAGGGAAAGCACCGCGCGACCAAGCTTTAATTATTGGCTTAAGGCCTTTCAGTTTCTGAGCCAATATATAGGTTGGGGAACCAGAAACTTCAGAGCTCCAAGCCGCATTAACCAAATCCAGGAAGTCCAGGTGATCCAACCAGAAATTATTAATTCTAAAGGGTCAAAAAGCACTTCATTTACTACACATCTTTCCAAATATCAATTAAAAAATCTTTTTACCAATGGTCACAATTTTAGGTTTCTTTGATCGGTTTCTACTATCCAAACTTCAAATGATTTCTCAAGGTTCATAATCTCCGTTCTTGGATCGGGATCAATCTTAGACGATACCAATCAAGATTGTCCTAAATCAAGCTTAATCGAATGGATTTACCCCTATATTTTTTTATATCGATTCTATTACCCTTACACCCTTGGGTCTCACCAGGAGGTTAGTATCAAATTGGTCTCAGCCGATACCAATCAGATCTTGAAGGATTCATTGATCGCAATCCGAGATTATGAATCATGTTCACTGTCATGAGTTTAAAGGGAGGTAATAGCTGTAAAAGTTCTATAACATCATTCTTACATATTTTTCTTTTTTGGGTAAAATTATTACATCTGAGTTTAGTTATTTTTTTTCTCATGTAAACCTTCCCATCCTAATAAGTGAATAAAAGATTCAAAGTTGTAATTTTTATTTTTTATATTTACCCCATTTTTATTTTTGGAACATCCTCAAAGGGATAAAGTTTTACCTCCTCACATGTGTGTTGTTTCGTTAAAATTTATTTTTTTAACATTTATTCTGAAAGATTTTGGAATGAATTTTTTTCATGGGAAAATGGATCTAGGTGATCAGTTATAATTTGAGAGAAATTAGAATTCTAATTTTTTTTAATACCTAAGAATTCTCATGTTGGTGAACAATAGCTAGATTTTTGCTTGGGAGGGATATTTGTCCGTTTGATGCTGTTTTTTTTTTTTTTTATTTATTAAGAAAAATCAAAGGGGGAGAATCTCCTACCAGTGTCAAGAGTTGCAAGACAAAGCGGTGGTTGAAGCCACCAAACACGGGAAATTCCCAAGCAAGATGCCCCTACAACTAAGACATTAGCTTCCCTATTAACAGTACGAGGAATATAATGAAAAGAAGTAAATGAAAATCCTACTAAAAAAGAAAGAATATCATCAACCACACATTTAGTTGCCCAATCAATTGAAGATTGAAGTGAATTTAAAGCCCAAATGATAGGTTGGCAATCACTAAAGTACATCACTGATGAGAAGCCACAAGCTAATGCAAGTAAGACTCCACCACGTATTGCCTGAGCCTCAGTAGCAGCAGCTGAGACACTCCATCCCACCTTGCATTTAGCACCTATAAAGGTTCCTTCATGGGATTTAATCACACAGCCTCTTCTTGTTGTAGCATTCCATGCTCAAAAGAGATTTTTCACTTGTATTTTATTAGAAAAAATACTATTTCCTAAAGGTATGATGAATTTATATATTTTTTATTTAATTAGGTAAAGAAAGATCAATTGGATTGCATGTATGGGACACATGGATGATGAAGTACAAGCCTCAACTAACCATGGAGTAGAGAGGGACTATATTGTCGTCCACGGCATAGCGATATCTTTCTAGCTATACAGTTAGCTTTAGTGTTTGACTCATTAGAAATGAAGGAAAAATGAGTGGCTGGTAACAAAATTTGGGATTCAGCCCCTCTACAGCTCGGAGGTGAGCTGCCATTCTGGTTGCTCCGGCTGGATGGGCGACACCGGTTATTTTTTAATCCAAGGGAGGAGAATATCAAAGTTGTATTGGCAAGGTTGAACAGTTGAAGGTAAGAACCGGGGGGTATTGGGCTAATCAAAAAGGGGAAATACCCAATTTTCATTTGCCTCCCTTGCAGTGCATTGGAAGGTGTGTGGGAATGAGGTTCTTGAGATTAGAAGTGAGACGCTAAAAAACTTAAGCAATTCCTGTTCTTTGAGCTGGTAACAGTGAAAATCAGATAAGACAACTAGAATTAATGAAGAAGATGAAAGAAGAGATCGACTAGGAGATTAAATGAAAGAAGAAGAGAACCAAAAGAGAGCTCGACTAGGGAGAATAAGGCTACTAGGGAGAAGAAGGCTAACGGTTGGGAATCAAATCACCTTTACGGTCAGCCAGAGGTAAAATATGACCAAACCACCGCTGTGGCTAGAAGTATTTAACACCATCAATAATAGCAAAACACAGAGAACAGTAGCAGAAGAAGATGAAAAATTCACCACTATGAATCAAGTGGGTATTCAGGGGCGGAAGAGAGAGAGATGAAGAGGGAGTTCGGGAGAGGAAGCCGAATCCTTTGAATCCAAAGCATGGGAAGGGACACGAATGAAAATTAGGTATTCCGCCTTTTGATTAGCCAAATACCCCCTGTTTCTCACCTTCAATTTAGGGGTGCAAGTTTGGCCTTGACGCCGCGAACCCGGCATTGGCACGACCTAATCCCGAACAAGTACCGACCCAAAAATTTTGGCTCTAAGGGTCGACCTGACCTTGAAATTTCTGACCCTGAGTCCGGGTTAGTGCGGGTAAGGGTTGATGCCTTTGGCCTGCCTAGCATGCCCTGAACCCAGCCCTGATTTTTTACCCTGAGTTTAGGCATTGGTTTTGGCCCTATCCGGCCCTGGTTTTTGCCCTTGATGTTTACTTTGGATTTTTTATTCTTCTTAAGATGTTCTCCTCTTTGTATAACATGACAAGGGTTTTGAGATCTTCAGATTGTTTACCTTATTAGGATGATCTCTTTGTTTATCATGACAAATAATTGAAATTTTTTTGGATTATTTGCTTTCTTAGGATGTTCTCCTCTTTGTTTACTATAATTGTTGGAGTTATTTATATTGTTTGAATATTTTCTTTAGGATGTTTGCCTCATGACAAGTAATTTGTGACTTTTTGTTTTTTCTCTTCTCTTTATTATGAATATTTTTTATTTTTTAGTTATTTTATATTTTGCAGGGTCAAGGTCACGGTACACCCAGCCCTTGATGGCAAACCAGGGTCAGGATCAGGGTCAGGGTCAGGGTCAAGGTTAGGGCCAATCAGGTTCATCGCCGCCTGACCCAGAAAAACCAGGGCCAATTAAGGCTGGTAAGGGTTGGGCTGAACCCTAAAGGGTTGGGACTGAGTTGAAGTTTTACGGCCCTAAGTCAGGGTTTGGGCAGGTTTGGGCCCAGTTAAGGGGACTCAAGGTTGGACTAGGGTTTTAAGAAGCCCGGCCCAACCCGGCCCTGTTGCACCCCTACTTCAACCTTGCCAATACAACTTGATGTTTTCCTCCCTTGGATTAAAAAATAACAGGTGTCACCCATCCAGCTCGAGCCACCAGAATGGCAACTCACCTTAGAGGTGCCGAATCCCAAAATTTGTGGCCAAATGACGGATGTGATGGGTTGGGCTTTCTATATTAGGTTACAAACTCCTCCGAACAGAAAGGTCTAAAGGAGAATAATTTAGTGTATAGGATATGTTCTAGTTCAACTACAGCTGCCTAGTGCACTGGAGTTATATAAATCTGGATCCAGGGACTCATACCATACATACTGGAAGTAAGAATAACCTTCGTTCATAAAACTATGCCAAATATGGAGAAGCTCTCGTTCCCTCATTTTGCCATTATTGTCCTCCTCTTTGTTTCAGGTTCTCTCTCTCTCTCTCTCTCTCTCTTGCTAAAAATTTATTTCACAAGAAGAAAAAAAGGAAGAAACAAATACAAACCAACAACCAACCCAACAATAAAAAGAACCAACAGCCTCCCTATCCTCCCAACTTTGGCATTGCCATCAGCAGGAGAAAAGGAAGAACGCTAAGGGAATCTATAATTTGGTCTGCCCTCGGCATCTCTAGAAAGAAAATCCCCTATGTGAGGAGGCAAGATCACATCAACTCCTGAAATACCACTCTTAGCCGCATCTCTTGCCAAGAAATCTGCCACTGAGTTCCCCTCTCTGTAATTATGAGAAATTTTCCAAGAAATTCTTCTCATGTAAGTCTGGAGATATATCCACCTTTGCAGAGCAAACCAAGGAATCTTCCTTTGCTGAATTAGAGACACAACCGCACTCGAGTCTGACTCAATCCACAAATGTTGAATGTTCATATCCTTGGCTCGCATCAAACCCTCCATCAGCCCCTCTACTTCAGCCTCAAATACCCCTGTCACTCCCATATATTTTTTATATGAACATATCACTTTACACAAATGATCACGAAAGATTCCTCCCGCTCCAGCGTGCCCAGGATTTCCCAAAGAGCTCCCATCAAAATTTAGTTTGATCCAATTGATGGGGGGTTTGCACCAGTAAACCTGTGACGATGATTATCTTTTTCAATAGATAATCCCAGACGTTTGCAACACATTAGGTTTGCCAAGGAATTAACTCCCTTTGCTATAGGAGCGTTTCTTCTTTTTTCTTCAGTCACCATGAGCGAGATATATTTTGTTATCCGCTCCACACCCTCATAGATTCTATTATTTCTTTCCCTCCACAATTGATCTATAACAATACCAAAACCCATGGTCCATGCCTCCTTGCAGCTCACATTTTTATTATTTCTTTTCTACCATTGGGCGAGCTCCAAAAGAGAGGCCTGGGCACTCCATCTAAGGTTAAAACACTGACATAAATCATTCCAGATTTCATCAGAAAAAGGGCACTCTATGAATAGATGTTGCATTGTCTCTTCTGCTGCCTTACAAAGAACACATCTTGAAACAAGAGGCACAGCTTTCTTTTTCACCATTTCATCAGTAGGAACCTTTCCATGAATCACCCTCCAAGCAAGAGATGAGACCCGAGGTTGTTGCTTCTTACACCAAATGAGCGAAGCCCAGGGAGCCGTCGACTTTTTTTCTCTAATATCCTCCCACACATATTTCAAATTAAAATTCCCATCATAAGAAAGACTCCAAACACATTGGTCAGCACACTCATAATTTGGGATTTTAATTTGTAAAACAGCATTAAAAACATCTGTCATAAAACATTAGTTTACCACAGGTATGTTCCACCTATGATTGTCGATAAATCTGTCCACCTTTCCATCAAGCATCGATCTATCCACATCTTCCACACACTCTTCGAGTGCAAAACCTCCCACCCAATTATCCTTCCAAAATTTTATAGTGCGACCATCACCAACTACCCATCTCTCCTTAGAAGAAATAAAGTTCCAAATTTTTCTAATGCCAGGCCATATGGAAGAAGCACTATATCCCTTCTTAGGTAACCCCTGTTTATTTAGGAATCTAGCTCTCAAGAATCTACTGGCCAAGGAATTTTCATGCTTGATACGCCATGCTGTTTTACAGAGCATAGCTTTATTCACATCTCTCAATCTTCTCAATCCTAACCCCCCTTCCTCCTTAGGCTTACAACATTGATCCCAGTTAACAACAATTTTTTTTGTGGCATCTATCTCCCCTGACCTGACAAAATTGCGCATCCATCTCTCCAGAGTTGTAATTAGCGATGACGGCCACCAATACACAGCAAAACTATGAGCTGGCATACTCATAATCACCGATTTCACTAATTCAACTCTTCCTGCCAGGGATAGCATCTTGCCCTTCCACCCAGCCAAACGGCCTTTCACTTTGTCCATAATAGGCATCACAACATCTTTCTTAACTCTACCTTTAAAAATCTCCACCCCCAGGTATCTTTTAGGAAATGTACAAAGGGAAATCCCCAATTCTTCTACAATAGCCATCTTTCTCTGAGAAGATATCGAGCCCACAAACAATTTACTTTTCTCCAAATTGATACATTGGCTAGAAAATTCTTGGTACATGTTAAGAAATTTCTTCAGATGTCTAACACATCTAATAGATGCATTAGCAAAGATGAATATATCGTCAGCAAACAAACTATGGGCTGGCGTAATCACATCACGAGGACCCTTAATAGGCTTTAATTTATTTTCTTCCACAAGTTTATTCAAGCCTCTGCAGAGAACCTCTTCAGCCAAAATGAACAGCATTGGGGAAATAAGATCCCCTTGTCTCAAACCCCTCTCCACTCCAAAATATCCAATCGGACCACCATTGAACATTACTGAGATCTTCGCAGAGACCAGCATCTGATACACCCATCGAATCCAGGTCTCTGAAAACCCAAACTTTCTCAATACATGAAAAATGAAATCCCAATCAATTGTATCGTAGGCCTTCTGAATATCTATCTTCACCCCCATGCCACCCCCTCTAGTCGCAGAGAACATCATATTAGATAACTCAGAGACAAGGGTGATATTGGAGTGAATGATTTTTCCCTTCTGGAATGCTCCTTGCTTCTCCGAAATAAGCCGAGGCATCACCTCTGAAAGTCTTATAGCCATTATTTTAGAGACAATTTTATAAAAAAAATTGCCCATGCATAGAGGCCTAAACTTATCTAAAGCAGTTGCCCCTTCAATCTTCGGAATTAACACCAAAAAATTGCTATTCAAACCATAAGGCATTCGGCCTTTACTGAAGAAGCCCCTAATAGCATTACAAACATCATTAGAAATTATGACCCAATAAGATTTATAGAACATACCAGGAAAACCGTCTGGACCTGGAGAGCTTTCCGGATCAAGGTCCCAAACCGCCCTTTTAATCTCATCATTGGATGGCATCGCGTCCATCTTCCATCTATCAATGTCCGCCAAAACCTTCGGAATACAATCCAGCATTTCCATGTGGTCAACAGTAACCGATTTTTTTAAAAAATTTTCATAATAGCTCTTAATAAAATCCTCCATCTGCATCTTCTCAGTGATGATCTGACCGGAATCAGTTTTCAGATTTCTAATGGTATTTTTCATTCTTCTCACCTTCACAGCCATATGAAAGAATTTCGAGCTTCTATCTCCCTGAATTCTCCATCTAATTCGAGCTTTTTCAGCCCAGAATTTTTCATATCCCTCCATCGCCTTCAAGTACCTAGTTTTGGCATCAACTTCACGAGAAAAATTTTGATCGTCCATACCAATCTCCTCTATCTCCTTTTGAATTTCTTCCAACCCCTTTAGCGCCTCCTCCTTTTCCAAATTCACATTGGGGAATGTTTCCCTAGCCCACTCCTTAATCACAATTTTCAGTCTTTTAATTTTCTGACTGAAGATATAGAGAGCCGATCCAGAAATCCATTCATCCCAGGATTCTTTCACAATTTTTAGGAAATTTTCGTGATCAATCCAAGACCTCTGAAACCTGAAAGGACAATTAGAGGGCTTCACCGATGCTTCTGACACCACCAACAGGGGAGAATGGTCAGATGCACAATTAGATAGCACCTTTTGGTGGCAATCCTGAAACTCTGAAATCCATGCATCTGTGCAGAAACTTCTATCCAGAACAGCCACAACATTACCTCTTCTTCTATTATTGGTCCAAGTATACTTGCGACCCTGTGAAGGAATCTGAACAAGGGAGCAGCTATCCCCCAACGCCCCAAAATCTGCCGCAGAGCCTAGATTAAAAGATCCTGGACCTCTTTTTTCATGAGCATGCAGCGTAGCATTAAAGTCTCCCGTCACCAGCCAGGGGGTGCCTTGACCCGGGTTCGATGCCGCCAAATTACTCCACAAGTCTCTCCTTACTGCCCTGAAGCAATTAGCATGAATAAAAGACACAATGAAGATGTTCGACTGCCACTGCACGCGTAAAGTAATATGTTGATCAGAGCAAGAGACACCTTGCGGCTTAGGCATACTCCTTCTCCAAACCACCCACAGATTTGGAACCTTATCCTGCCTATCATTATGAATAAAATCTGCTTCAAAATCAAGATTATTGAAAAACCTCTTTGGAAATTTCTGCACCTCCAACATAGGTTCAGCTATGCAAATAATTTCTGGGGAATTCATCGAAACAATATTCCCTAAGGCCAACCTAGCAGCCTTCTTCTTCATTCCTCTGATATTCCAAAATAAAATCTTCATAGTCATTTTTTTAAAAGAGCCAATCTGTCAGACTTTTGAGCAGCCTGCTCATGAAGGGAGAAAGATTTTCCTTTTTGCTGTCTTCTCCCCTCCATATTGCTCTCGAGGAGGCTCGCCATTCTATCAACCTCTACCACGTCTTCATGATACACAATCATGACCCCGTCCTTGTACTGCTGGTGAGTTTTTGGATTATCAAGTTGAGGCTCAAACCTCACGTCCCTACCCTCTTCGATCTCACCATGCTGACCTGAAATGATATGATCCTCCCTGCCATAGACATCCCGGTCAGTAGCCTCATCCTCCTCTGAGATGAGAGAGTTGCATTTATGGTGATCAATCTCTGCCTCCTCTCCTGGTTCGGATATATGATCCATATCCGCTCCATCCACCGACCCAGATTCCTCATTGAATGTAGACACCAATCCAGTACCCTCCATACTGTTAACTGCATCCATACGATTGTGATTTGTTCCCATAATGGTGGGCTTCTCTAAAGGAATAATTATTTCAATATCTCCCTGCCCCTGCACAACTTCCTTAGGCGTTGGACTATTGTCCCTAATCTGATTTCTTAATATGGTAGGAGGCTGCCTCATATGGGTAAGATTTCTACCCAAATTGGAAACAAATCCTTCACCCAAACAACCGCCCTCTGAGCTGGATCTCCGCCCTGCACCACCATCATTCGCCATGGCCACCGCCCCAGTAGCTTGAACATCCACCTCCTTCTTCTCTCTGCATTGGAACAAAGCGTGCCCGATTTTTTTACAAAAACCACATTTGGCTAACCCATCTTCATATATGATCAATTGTTTAAACCAAAAAACCTCCCCCGTTCCTGGTTGCTTTCTTTCCACCTGAATCTCTTCCACCCTTTTATTCCCAATTATCACTTCTACCTGAACGCACATAAAATTCCCCATTGCCGTCGATGCAGTGCGTCTCGAGCCACGGTCTTCACCTTTATAGCCATTGTCAACAGGATCTTCTCATGCCAATATTCTAGGGGAAGGCCTGGAAATCTGATCCACACCAGTTTGGTTGGGTTATTCACCGCATGCACATCAAAATCCGGTTTCCAACGTTGGAAGCGAATAAATTATCCTCTAACCTTGATTAGGTTCCTTCTCCAGATGGCAGACATATCTCCTTCCAACTCAAACTGAAATAAAATGAAGCCTTTCCCATAGGAGACAAAGAAATTCTCCCCTTCAAATTCCATCCCTCTCCTGCAGCTTTCCGAATATCATTCAAAGACATAAATCTGAAGTTTACCCGACCTATCAAAGCAAACTTGAATTTTTCCAGCCTCTCCTCGTACGTCTCCTGAGGGATGATAATCTTGGTGTGCGACCCAGCATGTATTGGTTCCGGCAATTGCTCCACGTCCGGTAAGGCCTTACCCATGACCGTAGAAAAAGTTTTCTTCACACCATCCCCTCTATCTTTCTGATTTTTGCTGTCATCCACCTTAGTACTCAGATCTTCTTTGGATTGAAACTTAGTTTCTTCTCTAACCGCTTCCGATGCATCCTTTGAGTTAGGTTTCCAGAAATCAGTAAGGCGTAGTTGCCTGCCCCTATCTGGTGGTCTTCCTCCCCCTGGGTCATGATCCAGATCTCTAACATCATCCTTTGAGTTAGGTCTCTCTCTCTCTCTCTCTCTCTCTCTCTCTCTCTCTGTATATATATATATATGTATATATGTGACTAATTTGATTGTTTACGTGCGTACTACACTTGCTACAAAAATGGTGCCCATGGTGGATGCAGCGAGAGGAGAGATTTCAGGAGTTGGCACTGCAAAACCTTCTTGCAGAAATTTTGAGTCCAACATTTCGTGCTATCCTTTTGGAGGAAGTTGTACATCGGATGGAGTTTGCGGTTGCGACTCACCAAATATACCACCAGCAGCCACAAAGTATTGAAGAATCTTCCTCATGGATGGATGGAAATGAAGATTGGTAGAAATTATTTTCTTTTAAAATCGTATGAAAATAAGAATTTACTTTATCAAGTTACTGCTATAAGTAGAATACTTATAAGATCCAAAGCAATTCTAGTTTGACAATTTAAATAAATAAAAGAGAATTTCTATTCTCTGTATGACATGCTGCTTTGTGAATTGAATTTTTTTTTTTTGGAAGAGGATATGTATTCTCAAGAGGTGCCTACTCCACGAAACACGAGAAAAATGATGCTACGGGGACAACCCCTCAGTTGATCCAACCTTCTATAGGGGTCTGACCATGAGTCAAAGGTGTCAAATCCCTCTATAGGCAGCTGGATCACTGGAGGAGATGCCCCCCAGGGGAGCTGATCCAAACTTGAATAGTGCAGCCTCAAGGCATAGAAATGGCCAATTACAACCTAATTAATGTTGGAAAGTGGAAACATCCATTCTATCAAAGAGCAGCATAGAAAAGGCAACACAGCATTTGACTTTTTGTTTTCTTTAAAAAAATTTTTCCTCAGATGGAAGGATAAGAAGAGGCCCAAAAGCACATACTCATAATATATCATAACAGAGCAAGATGGTTGGGAGAAACGTGAGGTATAGGGGGAGAGAATATAGAAAGATATGGATTTTTCTTTTTTTAGTATTAATAAAAAGATATAGATAGTAAAAAGATAGATGTAGAGATTATGAATCAATAGAGAAAAATTATAATAAAAGATGGGAAGAATCAGGGAGGAATCTGAGAGGGAGACAGAAAGGAAGAAAAGAGTTTTATTTGATTTGATTTGATTTTCTTAAATGAAAAATGTTTCAAAAGGAAAGTGGGAGAGAGTAGAGAAAGAAGGAGACACAACCAACGTGAGATCCCTTTTTTTGTTATAGAAGGCTTGGTGAGAGTTTGAGAAAATAAAGAAACTATTTACTTGGACAATATCTAAGTCATGAAAAAAAAAATATATATATATATATATATATAAAGCATATTGAAATTGATTGTCATTTTGTACCTCACTGTTTTCAGCAAGAAACATTTCTTTTACCACACACCTTTCCAAATATCAATTAAAAAATATTTTTAAAAAAGCTCACACTTCTATGCTTCTTCGATCGGTTCTACTATCCAAACTTCGAATGATTTCTTGAGGTTCGTAATCTTGGTTTGCGGGTTGAGATCAATTTTAGTCGATACCAATCCAGATCGCCCTAGATCGGGTTGGATTGGACCCCTATATATATTTTTTTAAATCGATTTATTAACTTTTACCTTTGGTCATACCAGCGGATTGGTATCAAATCAGTCTCGGCCAATACTGATTAGATCCAAGTGAATTCACTGATCCCAATCCGAGATTATGAACCATGTTCACCATCATGAGTTTGAAGGGAGGTGTTAGCTGTATAAGTTCTCTAATATCATTCTTACACTTTTTTTTTTGGGTGAAATTGTTACATCTTCTTTAGTTCTTTTTTTCCTTGTGTGGACCTTCCCATCCTAAGTGATTACAAGATTCAACGTTTTACCTTCTCCCTTCTTTTTTTTTTTTTTTTTTTTTTGGATAAAAATTTAACCCCAATTTTTTTTTTTGACACATAAATCCCTCAAAGCGGGGAAGTTCTACCTTCTCACACATGTGAGTGTTTCCTTTTAATATATATATATATATATTTACATTTATTCTCAAAAATTTTGGAACAAATTTTTCATGGGAAATTGGATCCAGATGATCAGATATAATTTTGCAGACATTAGAATTCTCATTTTTTTTAATAGTTAAGAATTCTCATGTTGGTGAACAATAGCCAGAGCTTTGCTTCCAAGGGATTTTTGTCGGTTTGAAGTATTTATCTTGTATGTTATTAGGAAAAAGTAATACTTGCTAAAGGTATGATTTATTTACTTTTTTTATTTGGGTAAAGAGATATCAATTTTTTTTTGGATGTGTGAGACATGTGGATGATGAGGAACGAAGACTCAACTAATCTTAGAGTGGAGATGGACTAAATTGTTGTACAGGCGTAGATATGGTCTTTGTAGCTATGGAATTTGTTATAATGTTTGACTCATTAGAAATGAAGAAACAAAATTTGTGGCCAAATGATGGATACCGCAGATGATGGGTTGTGCTTTCCATTTTAGACTCCGAACTCCTCTGAAGAGAAAGGTTTTGAAAGCTCAATTTGAAGAATGATTCAATCATTTGTATGTGGTTTTCCCAAACTATTTGATGCCGTTAGCTTATAATAGTGTATAAAGTGGATAAGAGCAAACAAGATATTCTAGTTAATCAATCCAAGGGGGTAGAGCAGTTAGTGAGCAACAAACTTGGTATGAGCCGTAAACTTGGACATCTTAAATTCGACTCCCACTAGACACACTTTGGGCCACTCACACGGGGGTGTTTAGTGCTCTTCACTACTTTTAATGAAAGTTGTCAAAAAAATATGAAGAGAACAACCTAAAGTAAAATTCAAACAATACAAATAACTCCATACATTCCTCCCTCCCCCCTTCTATAGTATACCATCTCCAAGAACAAAGGAAAAAAAATTTGATAATGGAGATATAGGGTTCAGCTGGCTTGGCACATTAAAAAGGAGATAAAGATGTATCGCTTCGTCAGAAACCTTGGACCTCGCAAGAATAGAGTGTCGTATACCGCTGGTCGCGGAGGAAGAGCCCAAGTTAGAAGCAGCAAGAGTGGAGAACTCAGGACTGGGGCGAGGAGCTTCATGTGGTCTTTGGCATGGCGTCATCTCAATATTTAGGAGGCAAGATGATCATTCAGCACCAAGAGATTGCAGAACTGGATAATGCCATATGCAGGGTAGAGGGAAAAAGTAGAAAAGGGAAGACAATCGCAGTGACAGGGCAGGCTTCAAGGTCTGACCGGCAGACTGTTCTCCATATGTGATTTTATGAAGATCCTATTTTGGAATATCAGAGGGATGCGAAAGGCGGTCGGTAAATGCGCCTTGAGGGACATTATAAATTGCTGTGAGTGATTTCCCGAATCTATTTTTTAATAAATTGGGATTTCATAGCAATTTTATCTTTAATAATAGAGCAAGTAGAGTCTCTAACTTGTGGATTCTATGGAAGCGCAATTTGAGAGCGCCCGTGGTTGTCTCTAATTCGGAGCAACACATAACTGGCTCCATGACTTGGGGGGCCCATCGAATCCATGTGACATTTGTGTATGCCAGTTGCTTCAGAGCAGAGAGAAGATCCTTATGGATGCTTTTGGCAGATGATTCCCCTTTGGTTCCTACCCCGTGGGCGATGATGGGTGATTCAATGCCACTCTCCACTCACATGAAAAACGAGGTCCAGGGAATTTTAGATGCTTGCTCCATGTCTCAGGTTCCCTCGATTGGCAGAAAATTCACTTGGATAAACAATCGATGCCGTGGAAATGTTTGTTCGGTTCTGGATAGAAGTTTCTATAACAAAGAATGGCTAGATAGTTTTCAAGACTGTTCACAACATGTTCATCAACGCATTGGTTCCGATCACGCCCCATTGATTCTTATGTCTGAATCTAGTCAGAGGCCTCGAAATTGCCCATTTAGATTTCACCAATTCTAGATGGATCACGATGACTTTGATAGAGTGGTGGTGGATTCTTGGTCGGAATGGATTTCGAGAGCTCCTATCTATGTTCTTTTCAATAAGCTTAAAACGCTTAAGGGTGTGATCAGAGACTGGGCGAGGTCTGCTTTTCCTCATCTGGATAGGGCGTTGGAAGAGGCAAAGAGGGGTCTAGCATAGATTCAGGAGTAGATTGATACAGAAGGTATGGATGATCAGTTGTATGCCTTGGAGGCCGTGGCTAAGACTACCTTGATTGAGGTCATGGAAAATCATGAAAAAATGTGGGCTGAAAAAGCAAGGAGTAGATGGCTGAAATTTGGTGATAGAAACTCCAAATTCTTCCACCTTTCTACCAAAATGAGGAGGAATAAGAACACGATCAGATCACTTAAGAAGCAGGACGACTCCATGGTTGATGATCCCATCCAAATAGGGAACTACATAGTTGACTTCTATGAAAATTTTCACAAAGCTACTTTGACTGTACAACATGAGGAATTACTAGACAATATTCCCTTAATCCTGAACCAAGTTGATTGCTACCACATGGATGCCATTCCTGGAGATGCAAAGATTAAAAGGGCTGTGTGGGAGCTTGATCCGGATAGCTCGCCAAGTCCTGATGGCTTCCCTGGGGCCTTCTTCAAAAGATGCTAACACATTGTAGAAAAAGAAGTGAGCAATGCGGTCAGATATTTTTTCAGCTCAAGCTACATGCCGCAGGGTGTGAACAACAATTTCCTTGTGCTGATCCCAAAGGTAGATGGGGCAGATAACCTAGGTAACTTTTGCTCCCTATGCATGGGAAGCTTCTTCTACAAAATTATTACAAAGGTGATGGCATTGAGGTTGGAGCCTCTTCTTCCCAGATTAATATCTGATGAGCAAGGTGCTTTCCAAAAAGGAAATATTATCCATGACAATATTATTGTCACTTCAGAGCTTGCAAACTTGATGTTCTCGTTCACCAGAGGAGGGGGTATTGGTGTAAAAATCGACATCGGAAAAGCCTATGCCACAATTGACTGGAAGTTTATTTTTCAGGTTATGCATAGATTCGGTTTCTCTGAGAGATGGATCAGATGGCCCAACCAAATTCTGATATCTTCTAAGATATCAATTTTAGTTAATGGAGGACCGCAAGGGTTTTTTAATGTGGAATGAGGCCTGAGACAAGGTGATCCAATATCGCCGATACTGTTTATAATTGCGGAAGAAGTTCTATCTCAGGGGCTGAAGGGGCTAATCGAGTCGAGCCAAATAAAGTCAATCCAGGGCCCAAGAGGCGCTGAAACCCCAGGGTACATCTTGTTCGCGGATGACATCTTTATATTCATCAATGCTTCCCAGAGGTATATCAACAATCTAAAAATTTTTTTGACAAAATATCAATAATTTTTAGGTCAATGCATCAATCTTGACAAAAGTAAGCTTTTCCTCGGCAAGATTGCTTCAACAAGGAAGCAAAGTATCTTTAATATTTTGGGAATTCGGAGTTGTAGCTTCCCTACAAAATATTTAGGGGTTGAAATCTTTAAGGGTCGGTTAAAAAAGAATGCTCTCATGCCTGTGATGGACAATGTGAAGAAGCGCCTTGCAAGGTGGAAGGGTAAGCTTCTTTCAATGGCGGGAAGAACAGAGCCAGTTAGATCTGTGATCTCTAGCATCCCTACTCACAATTTTGTGGTACACTGATGGCCCTCATCTCTCTAGCTACTATGGAGAGATGGATGCGAAACTTTATATGGACAAGGGAGGTAGACAGTTCGAGAGCAATTACAGTGAAGTGGAATTCTCTGTGCAAGTCTAAAGAAGAAGGGGGCCTAGGGATCAGGAATCTAAGAGACTCGAATAAAGCTATGTTGTGTAAAATGGTTTGGAGAATAAAACATGGGAAGTCAAATGCTAGTTCTTTCCTTCGTGCAAGATTTATTAAGAAGGATGGTAAATTTTCCAAAGGAAGCAGGCCTTCATCAATTGCCTTGGGGATTCGGAAGTCTTGGGACTTTGCGTCAGAGAACGAGAGGTGGGTCAACGGCAACGGCAATTTGACAAACTTCTGGAAGGATAAATGGTGGGGTCCTAAATCTCTGATGGAGGAGATCCAGACTATGGACCTTTCCCCCTAACACTAATGCCAAAATGTGTGAGTTTATCTAGGATGGTCAATGGAACTTCCCTATGGTGCAGTCTGACCTTCTAAATAATATTTTTAAATCTATCAAGGAGATAGCTATTTGCCCTGCTCAGATGGAGGATTTTTGCGCTTAGAAGTTATCTCCTATGGGGAATTTTTCTACGTCTTCTGCATGGGATGAAATTAGAGAAAAATCCCCAAATGTTCCTTGGTTCTCTTTGATTTGGAGGAAAGGACTTCCCCCACGGTACTCTACTCTAGGATGGCAGCTTACTCATAGAAACTCCCAACGGACGAGCTGATCAAAGCTAAAGGCATTATGATGGCATCGAGATGCTTCCTCTACAACCAAGATGAAGACAGCATTGACCATGTCTTTATTCGCTGTCCATACTCAACTTGTATATGGGAAAGGTTCTATGCTTGTTTTGGGATTTCTTGGCCGATGCATCAATCTATAGAAGGTTTGATAAAATGGTGGATGTCCAAGGCAAGAATCTTAAACTTAAAAAACTCATAGTTAATGAGCTTCTCAATCATTGCAGCTAATATTTGGTGGGAGAGAAATAGAAGAAGCCATGAGGACAAGGCTCGATCCGATGCACATATTTTTTAATTTGTTTGCCAAGAGCTTGGTCTTTTCTTAGGTAGTTCGAAGGGTGAAGTGAAGAGCATCAGAGACATCTCATGCTGTAGGAAATTGGGGTTACATATAGAGGCCCCTAAGTTTATTCCACCTCTGGAAGTGCATTAGTGCAAAACCCATCTGAATTGGTTTAAAATCAACGTCGACGGGAGTTCTCTGGGCAACCTAGGAAGGGCAGGCATTACCGGCATTGCTCGTAACAAAGAGGGTCAGATTTGCAACTCATTTAGTATTTACTTAGGCATAAAAAAAAATCTTCGAGGCTGAGTTGAAGCGGTTTTGGAAGGTCTGATCATGGCAAAGAGCTACGGAGCGAGAGAAATGTGGGTAAAGTCAGATTCTGCTGGTGTGGTGTCTGCTGTGCAAAAGAACCAAGTCCCATGGTTTGTGCTCCAATGATGGAGGGCTATTCTCCCCTATCTGAACTCTATCTCATGGAAAATTTCACATTGCTTTCGCGAAAGCAAATGTGGTTGTAGATTATTTGGCAAGGAAGGCTTCAAAATCAAGAATCACAAAAACCTCTGTGACATTCCCAAGTCATATTATGATGGAGATTGAAAATGATGCAATGGACAGGCATAGATTCAGATTCTGCTAGGGTGTTTCTTGCTTTCTCTGCTGATGGCCATGCCGAAGGTGGAGAGAGCAAGTTTCTCTAGTGGTATCGGCTGTGTTTCCATTTTCTTTTCTGTTGATGTATTTTCCCCTTTTATTTTAATAAAAGCATCTTTTAGCAAGAAAAAAAAAGCTCCAGCATAATCCGATACATATGGGAATGTGTGCCCCCTTTTTTTTCTCTTTCTCTGATGGATTCTTTCAATCTTTATTGAAATATTTCATTATAAAAGGCTGGAATCTGGATCCTCTCTCCCCACGGACTCATACTGTACGTATTGGAAGTGGGAATAACCTTCACTCACAAAACTTTGCTAGAGATGGAGAAGCTCTCGTTCCCTCATTTCGTTCTTATTGTCCTCCTCTTCGTTTCAGGCTCTCTCTCTCTCTCTCTCTCTCTCTCTGTGTGTGTGTGTGTGTGTGTGTGTGTGTGTGACTAATTTAATTGTATATGTTCTTACTGCAGTTGCTACAAAAGTGGTGCCTATGGTGGACGTAGCAAGAGGACAGATTTAGGAACCATCACTGCAAAAGCTTCTTGCAACAATTTTGATTGCAACATTTCGTGCTACCCTTTGGAAGAAGTTGTACTGCGGATGGGGTTTGTGCTTGTGACCCACCAAAAGTACCACCATCAGCCACAAAGTATTGAATTATCTTCCTCCTGCATAGATGGGATGAAGATTGGTAGCAATTTTCTTTTATTATCTTATGAAAATAAAAGATTTACTTGATCAAGCTACTACTGCTATCAAGTAGAATACTTGTAAGAAAAAAAGCAAATCTGTTTGTCCATTTGAATAAATAAAAGAAGATCTGCTGTCCTCTCTCTCTCTCTCTCTCTCTCTCTCTCTCTCTCTCACATTCCTCCCCTTCCTTTTGAAAGAAGAAAGAAGAGATGGACTTGAATTGTTTGATCACACCAACTTAATTACATTGGACATTGGTTATTCTTATATTGATAAGTGTGTAGTTACAACTGATGAGATACAGTAAACTACAGATAGACATAAGAGTACAATTAACAAATGAAAAGATTATGTAGAGAGGCAAGAGAATTAGAACTTATAGAGGTTGTGCACAATAGAATGGAAACTTGATGTTGTTGACTTGGTTGTGTAGAAACACAACCCTAAAACGATGTAGAAGATAATTGAAAAACAAGAACAAGGAATGCACACAGATTTATGAGGTTCGACAAGATTGCCTACGTCCTCGGTGAGATGAGATCCTACGTCCCTTTCAAGGGAGAATAGGTTACAACGCTCGTCTCTCACACTTCTCAGTATTGCTTGTATTACAGAGAAAGAAACCCTCGCTACAGATATATAGCGGGACCGCCGTCCTACCTGCCAAGGCGCTACAACAATACTCCCTGGATTAAACTGTGATGGAAAACAAGACATCGTACACCAACAAGTTGCTAGTTTATCTTCTATGGTAAATGTGACCTTTGGAGATATATACATATGATGAGCACATTTATGTGTGAAATCTAAGGTAGTAAAACATGCATTTTACATATTTAGAATGGAGCTACCTTGGGTTTTACTCTCTTTTTGCAGGTTTTATATTTTCAAGGCCTTAAAGAATATCGGGCGCTATATCTCCAATTTTACACGTAAAGAGGTCCTATTTCTTTTCATGGTTGCGAAGAGGACAAAATTCTGAGCAAGATGGATGTGTTCAATTAAAAGTACGCATTCGTTTGGTTACTCGTACAAGTGATTATTCTTTTCAGGCCAGAAAAATAATAATGGATCATAACTGAACCGAGATGCAAAACTAGCCCGTTTGCAATTGTCTCAAAGGTACAAGGAATACTCTAAATGCCAACAAGGATCAATAGACCACATCCTTAAGAGATTGAAGATTCGTTTTTGGTAACAACAACTACCTAGTGTAGTTGGTGAGCTTTGGTGTACAAAATTCCCTACCTCACCAAGAGGTCTCAAGTTCGAATCTTATGGTTGTTTTTTTTAGAGAATTTTGTTGAAGATTTCCTGTTTTTCACTCACTTAAAGCACTAAGGGCATGGAGGGGATTTCCACATCAAATTAGAAGCAAGGAAAATCATGGAAGGGTTCCTGCGCAAGAAGAAGAAAAAAAAAAGGAAAGAAAAAAAAAAAGGGAGAAATAAAGATTGTCCAAATCTTCTCTCTCCTCCACATCATCACCAAAATATTGTCCAAATCACACAAAGCAAGAAGAAAATCGTCCCTTGGAGGGAGAAAAAGAAGAGAAATAAATTATTAAAAAAGGAAATAAAATAAGTAAAATAATTATAGGAAATTTCTCCAAATTTATTTCTCTCTTCTCTCTCCTCCATCTTAGCACTTTTGGACTCAAAAGATCTTACTATCAATTGTGGGTTTCTCTTTTTTAGGAAAGAGAAATTTGTTACCCTACCTCCCCATTCCCTATAAATACAACTCATGTAAGAGGAGGAGAGACAATTCATTCTTCTTCTAGTTTTTTTTAGTTGCTCTCTCTTTCTCTTACTCTCTCTTTAGTTTTAGTTCTTCTTTATCTTTTCTTTAATCACTTTTGTAAGAGCTTTTTTTTATTTCAATTAATGCAAGCACTCTTTTATTTTTATTCAGCCCTTTTATGTTTATGATTTATGCAATGGAGTTGTAATTTTTTAAGTTATAGTTCTAGGCTTAGATCTAGGTGACAAGATCACGAGCCGTGGAGCAATTTTTTTTTAAGATTTGTTTTCTCTAGTACTAGATATTTCAGATTTGGTTTAGTCCAGATCTGGTTTTCAGTACTACTAGTATCTCAAATCGATCAAGTTTTCAGTTCAAGGGTTGAAGTTTAAGTAAGTAGGCTCCTTCAGTAGTCTTCTCTCCCCCCTCTCATTCCATCTTCTGACTACCATTTCTTTCTTAATTTAGGATTTTAATTTCAGTCGTTACATTATTGCTATCCCTTTCCCCCAAGGTTCATGGCTAGTGTATGTGTTGGCAAGGCTTTGCCCCTCCTAGCCATAGAACCATCAATTTATTGCTTTTATTTTAATTGTCTCCCTTTCCCTAAAGCCAAGTAGAGTAACCCTTGTAAGAGTGACTCTCTGGTCAAGTAGGGAAGCTCATATTATGATGCATCCCTCGGGCTAAGTAAGAAACCTACTTGTGAGTCTCTCTCTAGCTTTCTCCCTTTTTTTACTTTATTTTTATTTTAGTATTTTTTTTCCTTTATTTTTAATTACGTGGGTTGTTTATTTTCAGTTATTTATTTATTTAATTATAATTGCGTGGCTTGCGTCTTTAAATTCTTAGACGACGAATGGTTAGGACGGTAATTAGAATTAGATCACAACCATTAATCAGTTCACTTTCACATTATTAAAAGAAATAAAAAAATAAAGTGGCTGCTCTCCCTGTGTTCGACCCGTAGCTACACTGATCCGTACGCTTGCGGTTACATTTTAAATCTCAAACAAGTTTTTGGTGCCGTTGTCGGGGAGACAGTTTCATGTTATTTTTTCTTTCTTTTGGTAAATCGGAGTGCTTTATTTGCTTTGTTTTGTTTTTTCTTTTTCTTTTATTGAATTCCTGAGAAGAACAACTTACAATAATAGTTGTATCGGTGGAGGTCGCCATGCCTCATAGTATGATAAAGATAGGTTTCGCCCTGTAGCAGTACCTCAGGAATTGACCTGAGCAACCCCAGATCCCTGCCGGTAAGCTCCCAAAACGCCAAAAAAAAATCAAAAAAAATCATTAGAAAAAAAAGTTTTGCTATCCATTCTTTTGTGCTTGTCTTACTTTAGTTCCGGGTAGTTTTATGTTGCATGAGTGTTAGATGGGTACGTAACACTAAGAATCGGTTGGAAAGAAGAGATCCCACAAGTAGTGACCCTATACGTTTGCTCTCTTTAAAACCCTTCAATATGGGAGACCAACAGCAAAACCCTTCACCTAAATCTCTGAAAGATAGGTTCTACCCTGCTAAAATAGCCCAACCTTCCTGCATAGTTCTACCACAAGCCCAGGGCAATAATTTTGAACTCAAATCTCAATACATCACTATGTTGCCCCACTTCCATGGGTTGACCTCTGATGATGCATACCTATTTCTAAGGGAATTTGAAGAGGTATGTGTTCTAATTAAGATCCAACAACTTTCTGATGATGTTGTTAAGCTTAGATTTATCACTTTTGCATTGAAAGACCAAGCTAAGAAGTGGTTGTATGGGTTACCCACAAATTCCATAACCTCATGGGAACAGTTAACAGTTGTCTTTCTTAAGAAGTTTTTCCCAACTCACAAGACCAATAAGCTTAGAAGTGATATCCTTCAGTTTAGGCAAAAGCCTAGTGAGTCATTTCCAAACTTATGGAGAGATTCAAGGATCTACTCCAAGAATGCCCTCACCATGGCCTAGACCTATGGCATTTATGTCAAATAATTTATGAGGTATTGATTACCCAACTAAACAAATGATAGAGTCTATGTGCCCTGAGGGATTCACATCCTTTACAGATGAAGGAAAGGCATGGGAATTCTTACTTGACTTAGCTGACAAAGCCTGTGAGTGGGAATCAACCCAAGAGAGTGAAAGAACCATAGGAAGAAAAGGATATTTTGTGGATGGGATAGTAGCCAAGGAAGCCTATTTGGATAGCCTAATCAAGAGAATTGAGGGTATTGTTCCTAGAGAGCCATCATCAGTCAATTTGGTTAAGATTTGTGCGTGGTGCCAGTCCCCTGGACATGTCATAAAAGAATGCCCCAACACCTCTGGGGGCACTTCTAATGATAGTGTTAATGCCTTATACCAGAATAATCCATATAGTAATACCTATAATCCAGGATGGAGAAATCACACAAATTTCTCTTGGAATCAGGGCAACCAAGCAGGGCCTTCCAATTTTCATAATCAAGGTCAACCTGGACTCCAAAGGCCTCCCTTTGCACAACAATCTTTTTCTCAAAATACTTTTCCTAGGTCAAATGTAGGACCTCAGGCTAGTTTTTCTAGGGCCCCTCTCCTATCATCTTATCAGCAACCCCCTGGGTTTACCAACACTGGAGAGGCAAGTAGAATTAGTGATTTGGAAAAAAATATGACCCTCCTCATGACAAGCCATCAAAATCTTACGAGAGAACTACCCAAGTTGTCTCAATTATGCGTGAGAGGGAGAAAGGAACTTTACCCAGTCAACCAGAGCCTAACCCTAGGCATCATCAGCCTGTTAGTTCACAAGGACCAACTAATTCACCACTGAATATAATACAAGGTCAGACCCAACAAGGGCTCTCTAACCAATGTAATGTTGTTTATGCCCTTAGGAGTGGTAGAGAGTACCTACAGAGGGTTCCTAAATCTTCCTCATCTATTACTCATGTTAACTCTCCTTAGTTGAGGACACAAGTGTGCCTCTTATTTCAGGTTCATCTGATGAACCTAAAGATTTTTCTGAAATTAAAGATGATTTGGTTGAGGAAACCAAAAATGATTCTTCTGAACAGGGGCAAATCCCTAATAGTCCTTATGTTCATCCTGTCCCATTTCCTAATCGCTTGGTAAACAAAAGGAAGACTGCTTCCATGGATAAAATTTTAGAAGTCTTCAAAAAGGTAGAAGTGAACATCCCTCTTTTGGATGTCATATCCTAGATCCCCGCCTATGCAAAGGTATTGAAAGATTTGTGTACTCACAAACGTATCACTAGTGTGCCTAAAAAGGCGTTCTTTGCAGGTAACATTAGTTCCATAATTACTCAGCCTAAAGCAGCCAAGTATAAGGATCCAGGGAGCCCTACCATATCTTGTGTCATAGGAAACACCTACATTGAGCATGCCTTACTTGACCTTGGCGCAAGTGTGAATCTTTTACCTTACCATGTGTATAAGCAACTAGGATTAGGAGAATTGAAAGCCACTGGAACTGCTCTTCAGTTGGCAGATAGGTCTATTGAGATTCCTAAAGGGATGGTTGAGGATGTCTTACTAAAAGTGGAGGAATTTATTTTCCCTGTTGATTTCATTGTGTTAGATACTAAGCCCTTCTCAACCAAGGATGAGATCCCAATAATTCTAGGAAGACCATTCTTGGCTACCAGTAATGCATTAATCGATTGTCGGAATGGTTTCCTAAGATTATCTTTTGGTAACCAAACTGTTGAGTTTAACATGTTTAGGATTGGCAAGCAACCACATATAGAAGAAGAGATCAATATGCTTGAGGATTTTCTAGATTTTTCTGATGATTTAGTTACCAACTTTTATATTGATTTTGATTCAGAATTCCAAGAGTGTATGGATGACTTGGATGATGACAGTGAAAATTTCTTTTCTGAAGTCTTGAGTCTTCACACACTTGTGGAGCCCTTAGGACCCTTTTCAATTCTATTCCCAAACCTTTCATAGTTGAGCCCCCTAAGCTAGATCTTAAGGAGTTGCCATCTAATTTGAGGTTTGCTTTCCTAGGGCCTGACCATACTCTTCTGTAATAATTTCTTCAAATTTGACTTCTAGCCAGGAAGAGGAGTTACTTAAAGTGTTAAAAGATAATAAGGAAGCCCCCTAGGTTGGACCATAACTGATATCAAAGGTATAAGCCCTTCCATTGTGCAACATCATATACATCTTATGGAGGATTTCAAACCATCCATGGAACCCCAAAGAAGAGCTAACCCAGTGATGATGGAAGCCATTAAGAAAGAGATCCTAAAGTGCTTGGATCATGGAATAATTTATCCTATTTCTGACAGCCAATGGGTAAGCCCAGTTCACGTAGTGCCTAAGAAGTCTGAGGTGACTGTAGTTCTCAATGCCAATAATAAACTAATTCCAACCCGTGTCCAATCAGGGTGGAGAGTGTGCATAGACTATAGGAAACTTAATGTGGCAACCTGGAAGGACCACTTCCCATTGCCATTCATTGATCAAATGTTAGAGAGGTTAGCTGGACATGAATACTATAGTTTTCTTGATGGATATTCTGGCTATAATCAAATCCCAATTGCTTTAGAGGACCAACATAGACCACTTTTACATGCCCATATGGAACATTTGCTTACAGGCGTATGCCCTTTGGGCTTTGCAATGCCCCTGCTACGTTCTAATGATGCATGATGAACATCTTTTCTGACATGGTCGAAAAATTCTTAGAAGTATTTATGGATGACTTTTCAATTCATGGAAATTCCTATTCTGAATGTCTTCATCATCTTTCCCTAGTTTTGAAAAGGTGAATATCTAAGAATTTGGTTTTGAATTGGGAGAAATGCCATTTTATGGTTAAATCTGGTATTGTTTTAGGCCATGTAATATCCAAGGAGGGACTTAAGGTAGATAGAGCCAAAGTGAATTTAATTGATAATTTACCACATCCTCAATCTATTAAGGATGTTCGGTCCTTTCTAGGGCATACAGGCTTCTACAGAAGATTTATTAAGAAGTTTAGTCAGTTAGCCCGACCTCTCACCTCATTACTTGCCAAAGATCAGACTTTTGAGTTTTCCAAAGAGTGCCTAGAATCTTTCAAGCAACTTAAGAAGGAGTTGACCAATGCACCCATTGTTCAACCACCTGTTTGGACTGAACCTTTTAAACTGATGTGTGATGCTTCAGATTTTTCCATAGGAGCAGTTTTGGGTCAAAGGATTAATAAGTTGCCCACTGTCATTTACTATGCTAGTAAGACCTTAAATGATGCACAACTCAATTATACAACCACTGAAAATGAATTTTTAGTTGTTGTGTTTGCATTAGAAAAGTTTCGGTCTTACTTAATGGGTTCACATGTGGTGGTGTATACTGATCATTCTGCCCTCAGATATCTAGATCAGAAGAAGGATGCCAAAGCCCGTCTCATTAGGTGGGTTTTACTTTTACAAGAGTTTGATTTAGAAATTAGGGATAAGAAAGGAGTTGAAAACCTAGTTGCAGACCATTTATCCCGGCTTCCCAATTCCTTGACTGTTGATTCTCTAGTCAACGAGAACTTTCCAGATGAACAATTATTTGCAATGTCAAGGAACCATGGTTTGCTGACATTGTCAACTTCTTAGTTTCAAGTGTGACTCCGGATCACTGGTCCACCCAAGATAAGTATAGGATTCATTCCCAAGTTAAGCACTTTTTCTGGGATGATCCTTATTTGTTTAAGATATGTCCGGATCAGATTATCCAACGATGTGTTCCTGATCATGGGCAACATTCCATTCTCTCTTTTTGTCATGATCATGCATGTGGTGGACACTTTGGACCTAAGAAGACTGTCACAAAGGTTCTCCAAAGCGGATTTTATTGGCCCACTCTTTTTAGAGATGCTTTTGATTTTTGCAAGGCTTGCCCCGCCTACCAGTCTTTTGGCCGTATCAATAAAAGGAACATGATGCCTCTCAACCCCATTTTAGTAGTTGAGATCTCTGATGTTTGGGGCATCGATTTTATGGGACCATTCCCTAATTCCTTTGGGAATTTATACATACTTTTAGCCATTGGTTATGTTTCTAAATGGATAGAGGCCATACCTTGTAAATCTAATGACCACAAAGTGGTGGTCCAGTTTCTCAAAGAAAACATTTTTTCCCGCTTTGGTGCACCACGTGCAATAATTAGTGATAGGGGTACTCATTTTTGTAATTAATTTTTTAAGGCCTTAATGAAAAAGTATGGGATCACTCATAAGTTATCTACCCCTTATCACCCCCAAAATAGTGACCAAGTGGAGGTTTCTAATAGGCAGATCAAACAAATCTTCGAGAAAACTGTTAATCCCAACCGTAAGGATTTGATCCCTTAGACTCATTGATGCCTTGTGGGCCCATCGGACTGCATTCAAGACCGACCTTTGTCAGTCTCCCTACCGTTTGGTGTATGGGAAAGCTTGTCACTTACCAATTGAGTTAGAGCATAAGGCCTTTTGGGCCATCAAGAAGCTCAACTTTGATTTGTCTGATGCGGGAATTCATCGTAGGCTCCAACTATCTGAGTTGGAGGAACTTAGGAATGATGCCTATGAAAGTTCTAGGATTTACAAGGAAAAGACCAAAGCTTTCCATGATAAGCACATTCTGCAAATCTTTTGCAATTGGTGATAAGGTCTTATTGTACAACTCTCGATTGCATCTTTTCCCTGGTAAGCTTAGATCCCGATGGGATGGCCCGCTTATTGTCCATAATGTATATCCCCATGGGGCTATGGAGATTTTGAATCCAGGAACAGGGATAATTTCGAAGGTTAATGGTCAGCATTTGAAACTGTTCTTCGAGTTTCCTAATACTAGTAGTGAAGAGGTCATGGATCTCCATGAACCTCTTTACACTGATGACTAACTTTTAATCAGGTATGACCCCCTTGCATTGTCTTTGCTTTAATTCTTTCCATGCATTGAGGACATTGCATGACTTAAGTGTGGGGGAGGGAAACTAGTTTCTGCTTTTTTTTCCACTTTGTTTTCTTTGTTTTTCTTTTTGTTTTTGTCCTACTTTGGCTTTTGGCTAATGATCATACCATTCGGTTGCTTGATGTATGAAAATAAAAGTTTTGACTAAGGTACCCATTTTGACGTATAAAAACCCTGTTGAGAAGAAACAAACAAGCCTGTGTCTTGAGATGGGACTTTCTTTTGAAAAATAAGAGACCCATGTTTTATGGTGTTGAACCATATGTAAGTCTGTGGGTTTCTTGTACTTTTGATTTGGAGTTGAGACCTTCTTTTTAATTTGGCATGGGTTGACAAATGCACAATTTTAAATGAAATGTGAAATGTGGTATAAAGAAGAATAAGAGTTGATTCCCTTGGAACTAGATAGGGCATTGCGCCTCAGGAAGCGTGTTGTCTTGATCGAAATTCCTTGGGAGGAAACTTCTGAAGTAACTCTAGCATCACTGCCTTTGTGGGCATATGCAAAAAGCGAGGCTACATAGTAACTTAGGTGTCTGGTATTTGCTCCACCATGTCATTCAAGCCAAAAGTAGTGGAGTAGAATAGACTTTATTAGTGGAAAAAAAAAGGAGAAAAAAATGTGCAAATGTCATTATTGCTTGGTAACATGTTTGGTCAAAACACTCCAACGCCTAAGTCATTGGTTCCCTATTTCTTCACAAGTGATTTTGCCTTAAGATAAGGATGTTTTGGAAGAGACGAGGTGAGTCCCAAATTAAGAAATATGTTAGTGCCTGGAATTGATAAAGGGTAATAAAAGTTCGAGTGTGGGGGTCCTTTGCAAGAAAAATTATCTTTGCTCTAGATCGGTATGAGCCTTACCTTTAGCCAAGGTTGGGATTTGTTTATTCTGAATTTTGGGTGTATATTCACTGCAAACACCCACGAGACACAACTCGTCCACTAGGGTAACTTAGGGGTTTAAAGGCTTGTTGCATATGCTAAGTGCCACCGTGATTCCTATGAAAGTGAGTTAGGTTTTTTTGTTTTTATTTTTTATTTTTTTTTTATTTTTTGTTTTGCTCGGGGACTAGCAAAGTCTAAGTGTGGGGGAATTCTGATGAGCACATTTATGTGTGAAATCTAGGGTAGTAAAACATGCATTTTACATATTTAGAATGGAGCTACCTTGGGTTTTACTCTCTTTTTGCAGGTTTTATATTTTCAAGGCCTTAAAGACTATCGGGTGCTATATCTCCAATTTTACACGTAAAGAGGTCCTATTTCTTTTCATGGTTGCGAAGAGGATAAAATTCTAAGCAAGATGGAAGTGTTCAATTAAAAGTACGCATTCATTTGGTTACTTGTACAAGTGATTATTCTTTTCAGGCTAGAAAAAGAATAATGGATCAGAACTGAACCGAGATGCAAAACCAGCCCGTTTGCAATTGTCTCAGAGGTACAAGAAATACTCCAAATGCCAACAAGGATCGATGGACCACATCTTTAAGTGATTGAAGATTCATTTTTGGTAACAACAACTACCTAGTGTAGTTGGTGAGCTATGGTGTGCAAAATTCCCTACCTCACCAAGAGGTCTCAAGTTCGAATCTCATGGTTGTTTTTTTTAGAGAATTTTGTTAAAGATTTCCTACTTTTCACTCACTTAAAGCACTAAGGGCATGGAGGAGATTTCCACATCAAATTAGAAGCAAGGAAAATCGTGGAAGGGCTCCTGCGCAAGAAGAAGAAGAAAAAAAAAGGAAAGAAAAAAAAAAGGGAGAAATAAAGATTGTCCAAATCTCTCTCTCCTCCACATCATCACCAAAATATTGTCCAAATCACACAAAGCAAGAAGAAAATTGTCCCTTGGAGGAGAAAAGAAGAGAATAAATTAGAAAAAAAAAGAAAGAAAATAAGCAAAAAAATTATAGGAAATTTCTCCAAATTTATTTCTCTCTTCTCTCTCCTCCATCTTAGCACTTTTGGACTCAAAAGATCTTACTACCTCCCCATTCCCTATAAATACAACTCATGTAAGAGGAGGAGAGACAAATCATTCTTCTTCTAGTTTTTTTTAGTTGCTCTCTCTTTCTGTTGCTCTCTCTTTAGTTTTAGTTCTTCTTTATCTTTTCTTTAATCACTTTTGTAATAGCTTTTTTTTATTTCAATTAATGCAAGCACTCTTTTATTTTTATTCAGCCCTTTTATGTTTATGATTTATGCAATTGAGTTGTAATTTTTTAAGTTATAGTTATAGGCTTAGATTTAGGTGACAAGATCACGAGCCGTGGAGCAATTTTTTTTTAAGATTTGTTTTCTCTAGTACTAGATATTTCAGATTTGGTTTATTCCAGATCTAGTTTTCAGTATTGGTAGTATCTCAAATCAATCAAGTTTTCAGTTCAAGGGTTGAAGTTCAAGTAAGTAGGCTCCTTCAGTAGTCTTCTCTCCCCCCTCTTATTCCCTCTTCTGACTACCCTTTCTTTCTTAATTTAGGGTTTTAATTTCAGTCGTTACATTATTGCTATCCTTTCCCAAGGTTCATGGCTAGTGTATGTGTTGGCTTTGCCCTCCTAGCCATAGAACCATCAATTTATTGCTTTTATTTTAATTGTCTCCTTTCCTAAAGCCAAGTAGAGTAACCCTTGTAAGAGTGACTCTCGTCAAGTAGGGAAGCTCATATTATGATGCATCCCTCGGCAAGTAGAAAAACCTACTTGTGAGTCTCTCTCTAGCTTTCTCCCTTTTTTACTTTATTTTTAGTTTAGTATTTTTTTTCCTTTATTTTTAATTACGTGGGTTGTTTATTTTCAGTTATTTATTTATTTAATTTTAATTATGTGGCTTATGCCTTTAAATTCTTAGATGACGAATGGTTAGGACGTTATTTTAGATACATATGTTTAGGACGGTAATTAGAATTAGATCACAACCATTAATCGATTCACTTTCGCATTATTAAAAGAAATAAAAAAATAAAGTGGCTGCTCTCCCTGTGTTCGACCCGTAGCTACACTGATCCGTACGCTTGCAGTTACATTTTAAATCTCAAACAACATAATACTCTTGCTTACACATCCAACAAGGCTTCGCACCCCAATCATCAACATGCATAATTTTCAAATTCTTATTAGGTTTTGTGTTTCTAAATTTACAAATCAAAATATGATATTTCATTCTTCTAGTCTAATAAAGGAAGAAAAGCTCCATCCATACGTCTCTACGTACTCTCTTTCCGAAGTACTAATGGTAACACCACTCGGCTCCCAATCTCTCCTTCCTCTATTCTGCCAACACCCTCCCTTCCCACCCTGCACAGAAACCCTAGCCAGCGTCACCCTATCCTACCCCATTGTTGCATTTGGGAACTTTTAATAGAAGTCCCATTTCTTTTCCCAACAAGAATGTTTCAAAATTGAGTACACAATTTTAGGAGTTAACTGCGGAAATAAAACAGCCCCATACTCAAGAATGAGACTCTTCCATGAGAGATCCAAGATTTCTTCCTTTCAAAGTGTAGCCGATAGAGTCAGTAAAAGATTACATAAAAATGAATCACAAGAAGGGTATACACAAGAATTTTGGAGGTCTTGAAATTTGATTAAGCTGGGACCATAATAGGGCTTACAAAACCATGTTGAAGGATTGTAAAGAGACACAAAGTTTATGGGTTCAGATCCTAAAACCAATGTACTTTAAGAACTCAAGCTTCCTTTAGGCGAAAAACCCACCAAACTCTATTTGGATTTGGAAAAGGTTGCGGATGAATGTTTTAGATCATTTTTGTAGAACTGGTGTGTTGGAGGGTTGGAAATGGGCTCGATCTCTATTGATATTTGGGATGACCCTAAGGTTGCCTTGTTAGATGTTAGATGTATACAAGATCCCATAACATATCATAAAACTGAGGAATTCTCTATGGTTCATAAAATGATCAACCATCTAGGGAATGTCATATAACAAACTTCTAAATTCTCTATTTCCTGGGTCGATTTTTCCATAAATGATCCAGCTCAAGAATGAGGCTCTTCCATCTACTGAATGCCATATCCAGCTTAAGACCTCATGATTTTCGCAAAGGCAAACCTTCAATCGGTGACCAGCATCTATGAAGCCCTTTGCTCCTTCTCTCCAATATTTGGTCTCCATATTAATCCTAAAAAATCTCTCTCTTTCTTTGGGGGTATTTCGGAATATTTGAAGGCTCAATTGAGTAGCATCTTAGGTTCCTGAAGGTCAGTTTCCTATTACATATCTAGGCTTGCCTTTAATTGCTTCAAAGCTTTCTGCTCATCATTGCTCTCCCATTCTTGATAGGCTCCATAAGAGACTCTAGCTCTGGAAGAGGAAGGTTCTCTCTTTTGTTGGTCGTTTGGAGCTTATTAGATCTGTCATGTAAAACTCTTATATCTAATGGTCTGCTATTTTTGGGTTACCTACTGTTATCTTTTCTAAGTTTGAGTCCTTTATGTCATCTTTTCTTTGGAAGGGTAAGGATAGCACAAACTTTCTTCATCCTTTGAGTTGTGCCAAGGTTTGTTTTCCCAAGAAGGAGGGAGGTTTGGGTCTTCGTAGAGTTAAAGATGCCAATATTGCTGGTATTGTTAAGCTTATCTAGAAAGTGGCCTAAAAAAAGAAGGGCATTTGTGTATAGATTGGGTTTATTCAAGATACCCCAAAAGTAAGTCTGTTTGGACTACCACTTACTCTATGGATGTCTCCTGGGCATGGAGGAAAATACTGAAACGCCGCTACCTTATCTCTGATCATATCAAATCTTCCATTGATGATGGTTCTAAGACTTATCTTTGGCTTGATAATTGGCACCCTGATGGGGTTCTAATTGTTAATTATGGTGATAGAATGAGATATAATATGGGATCGGATAGGTTGGCTAAGGTGTCTTCCATTCATCGAGATGGTGTTTGGGACCTTGGTCCTGGTACTTCAAATGCTTTGATTGAGATGTGAAACAAGTTACCAAGTATTAAGTTGAGACGTAGGGGCAGTGGCAACACAATCCTATGGATGGCTAATTCCTCTTGTTGCTTTACCTCAAACTCTGCTCGGACTTTGGTTTGTTCTATTGCTCAATTGTCCCATGGTACAAAATTGTTTGGTTCTCCTCTGCTATTCCAAGGCATTCATTCTCGATCTGGAGAGCTATGACCAATTGTCTTCCCACTCAAGACTTTCTTATGCATAGAAATATTTTTGTCCCTAATTGTTGCCTATGTTGGAAATCATTTGAAAGCTTTGAGCATTTGTTTTTCGATTGTCCTTTCTCTAAGTCGGTTTGGGGAAGTATTCTTCTCAAGCTTTGGTTGAGTCCTAGAATTATTTTTCCATTTGAAAGAGAATGGAAATGGATTTTAAATGCTTTTAATGGTAAAACCCTTTGTGATCATCTTGGAAGGTTGGAATTCATTGCAACTTTATATCATATTTGGTGGAAAAGGAGCAATAGAAGATGGACTACCAATTCTCGTTCACTGGAGCAGATTAGGGATGCTATTACTTTTGATATGAGGAATAAAATTCTTCATAATTTGTTGCTTGCCCAGATACAAATAAAAATCGGTTCTTGGCTTCTTCGTGGGTCCTTCCTCTCTTATCTTCGCCCCCTTAGATTAGGCATCATCTTGGGACCTTCCTCTCTTCTATCCCCCCTCCCCCATTTTCTTGTATCATTCTCTTTTTTATTGTTTCCCCTCCCCCCATTTTTTTTAATTATATCTCTCCCTCCCTTCTTTGCTTGTTTTTCCCTCCCTCTTTTCATTGTATCCTCCTTCTTTGGCTGTTTTTCCCCACCCCTTTGGGTTTGTCCCCTCTCTTAGGGGTTTGAGGCCCATCTCTTCAGGGCTTGGTTGGGTTTTCACCCTGGTCTAGCCAATTTGGCTTTGTATGTCTTATTTGTTTTTCTTTCCTGCTTTAATATATTTTTATTCAGTGTAAATTGTTTGTGCATATTGAGGCCTTAATGTTTGAGTAATAATAGTAGCTAAGCTGTAGGGCGATAGATGTTCCAAATTTTTTCACATCTTTGCAAATTTGAGAAGAATTAAAAACTCTATTAGAATAATTAAACAAGAGGATGGCATGGTTCTTGCTGAAAAAGACCAAATTGAAGGCTATGTGACTAGGTTTTATGAAAACTTTCATAAAGATGTCCCTACCCATGATCATATGGAGCTCTTGGAGTGTATTCCTAATTCTTTGGAGTAGGACGTGAGGACTGGGCTGGATATGACTCCATCTGATGAAGAAATTAAGGAGCTATTTGGGACCTTGATTCTGAGAGCACCCCAGATCTGGACGGATTTCCAGGTACATTCTATAAGGTATGTTGGGATATCATTGCGACAGATGTTTGCAAAGCTATTAATTTCTTTTTCAGAATAGACTACATGCCCTACGGAATCAACAACAATTTTTTGGTATTGATTCGAAAGTGGAGGGAGTGATTTCTGTAGATAAATTCTCCCAGTATGCTTGGGGAATTTTTTATGCAAAATTATTTCAAAAATCCTGGCTTTGAGATTATTGAGAGTGCTACCTAGTATAATTTCTAAGGAGCAGGGTGCCTTCCAGAAAGGAAAAATCATCCACTCCAACATTTGTTTGGCTTCGGAGCTAGCAAATTTGATGTTTTCCACCAATCGGGGGGGAGGTATGGGGTTGAAGATAGATATCCAGAAGGCCTATGATACCATTTCTTGGAAATTTCTGTTCCATGTTATGCGTAAATTTGGTTTCTCAGAAAAATGGATTTCCAGGATAAGTTAGCTTCTTCAATCAGCAAAAATCTTGATTATGTTGAATGGAGGATTGGTTGGGTACTTTGGCGTGTAAAGGGGTCTTAGACAAGGGGACCCAATCTCCCCAATGCTTTTTAACATAGCTGAAGAGGTGTTATGTAGAGGGCTGACTGATTTGGTCGCAAAAAAGAGGTTGAAAGCTTTGAACGGTCCACGTGGTGCCACTACTCCAATGCATAGTTTGTTCGCGGATGACATCTTTATTTTCTCCAATGCCTCGATCAGGTATGTGAAGAATTGAAAATTATTCCTTTCAAAGTATGAGGATATCTCAAGTCAGAAAATTAATATTGAGAAAAGTAAGATTTTTCTTGGCCCTATTACTGCCCGGAGGAAGTAGGCCATTATTGATGTACTAAAAATCCTAGTTTGCAACTTTCCCACCAAATACCTGGGCATGGAGATTTTCAAAGGAAGGGTGAGAAAGGAGGCCTTGTTTCAGATCTTGGACAAGGTCAAAAGTAGATTGGCAGGGTGGAAAGGAAATTTACTTTCTATGGCTGGAAGAGTTGAACTTGTGAGATCAGTTATCTTGGGGATGACTAGCCATTCCTTTTCTGTTTATTGGTGGCCCTCTACTTTGATTTCTATTATGGAAAGGTGGATGCACAATTTCATTTGGACAGGTGATATCGATTCGGTTAAAAAAATCACTGTTAAATGGGATATGTGTTGTAGGCCAAAGGAGGAAGGTGGTTTGGGGCTGAGAAGGTTGAGGGATATGAATAAGGCTACTCTGTGTAGTCTAGCATGGAGAATAAAGCATGAAAAGTCATTAGCATACAACTTTCTCAGGGCTAGATTTCTGAAATGAAATGGCTGCTTAGACCTGGTTACAGGGCATCATCTATTTGGCCTGGAATAAGAAAGGTGCGGGGCCTCATTGTGGCTAATCAGAGGTGGATGGTAGGAAATGGTAGGAAGATTGATTTTTGGAAGGACAAATGGGTTAATGGGTTCTCTACCTAGGATTTAGTGGAAGACACTGGTGATCAAGGTCCTTTGATGATTGATCGCTTCATTACTAGTTTCCAGTGGAACTTGCCTCCGGTCCAGTCTTCGACCATGATTGACATTTTTGTTTAGATCAAAGGTATCAAAATTCCACAATATGAATGTGAGGATAGGTGTTTTTGGAAGGCTTCTATGGATGGATCATTTTCTATTAAATCGGCGTGGGAGGAGACCTGATTTTGTAACCCAAAAGTGCCATGGTTTTCTATTGTGTGGTGTAAAAACCTTCAGCCTCGAATATCCTTTGTTTGGTTGGCGGCTGATCCATGAAAGGTTGCCGGTGGATGATGTGGTTAAAAAAAGAGGTATTTATCTTTTGTCAAAATGTGCTTTGTGTGGTGAGAAGGAAAAATCCTTGGAGCATGTCTTTATACACTGCCCCTTTTTGGTTGAGATGTGGATCTTCTTTTGTGGGACTTTTAACATCATGTGGGCCAAACCCAGGTATGATTTCCAATTTGTTTCAGTGGTGGAAGCGTTGGATGAAGCAGGTTCGATGCAAGGATGTTTGGGAGATGGGATTGGTTATGGTGGCGGATAGCATATGGAGAGAAAGGAACATGAGGCACCACGATGAAAGGGGAAGGCTGCCCAAGTTTTTTTTTTTGCTAAAGGATGAATATATTAAGAAGAAAAGGGAGTACATCATAAAGAAGAAACAGGACAGAGCATAGACCCCTGGAGCCGCTAACAAACTCCACCTTCGGCGTGGCCATCAGTAGAGAAAGAAAGCAGCGCCCTGGGAGAATCTAAAGCTATGCCTACCCAGGATATCATTTTCTACATAATCAGCAACATGTCTTGGGAAAGACACCGAGAATTCTGAGTTCCCAAATTTTGAAACCTTTTTTGCCAGAAAATGTGCAATTGGATTTGCTTCACGAAAGCAACGGGATATCTTCTAAGGGATTGATTCCAGGAAAGGGATAACATCCAGCCATCTTTGGAGGATAAACATGGGATATGGTTCCTCTGGATCGCCAAAACAACCGTAGTCGAGTCAGATTCTATCCACATGCCCTTTGCACCCATCGCCTTAGCCATCATAATACCTTCCATGACTGCCTCAACCTCTGCTTCATAAGACTTTTTATTCCCAAAAAAATGCTAAATGAGTCACACACCTGGCCATCATTATCTCGAACAATCCCTCCTACTCCTGCCCTTCTTGGATTTCCCTGAGAGCTGCCATCCACATTAACCTTTAGCCTGTTCTGTTGGGGCTTACATTGTCAAACCCAGTTTTCTGCAGCAATTAACATCAATTGGAGCTTTCACCTCCCCCTTCATCCTCCCTATGCAAGGGCCAAGCTCCTGATGACTGTTATTCAGTTCTTGAGGAAATAAAAAATTGTAGGCCTTGTATCAAAGGGACGGTGAGATCAGTGGATGACTTGATATGCTATAGGAATTTGGGGCTTGCCGCTCAGAGCATGCCCTCAAATCAGATTTTAGAAGTATTTTGGTGCAAACCTCATGTGCATTGGATCAAGCTAAATTTTGATGGCAGTTCGATGGGGAACCCTGGTTGTGCGGGAGCTAGAGGAGTTTTTAGAGATCCTATGGGAAGAGTGCTGGGGACCTATAAAGTATTTATGGGTGTGACAGGTGTGTTTGAGGCTGAGATGGAGGGTCTCATGGAAGGCTTAATGCACGCTAAGGATATGGGTATTAATCAGTTATGGGTGGAGTCTGATTCCTCTGGTGTGGTTACACTGATTCAACAAAATAGGGTACCATGGTTCGCTGCTCAACGATGGACTTTCTTAAAGCCCTACTTGGACAGGATAATTGGAAGATAACTCATAACTTCAGAGAGGCAAATGCTATTGCAGATTTCTTAGCTAGAGATGCAGTCAAATCTTGTGCTTTAGTGTCAAATGTTGCTCTCCCTGGGCATATTGTGGAGCTTCTTAGCAGAGATGCTAATGGAAGACCAAATTATAGATTCACCTAGTGCGCTTCTCCCTCTCCCCGCTGATGGCAATGCTGAAGGTGGGGATGGGGAAACCGCTATCTATTTTTTTTGGTTCTTTCATGCTTTGATCTTCTGCTTGTATTTGGATCATATTTTTTTGAATAAAGTCATCTTTTTAGCAAAAAAAAAAAAGTGGTGCTGATGATGTTTTGGATCAAAAAAAGAAAAAAAAGGATTTACTTGATCAAGTTACTGCTTTTTTTCGCTAAAGAGTCATGTATATTAAGAGACGAAATGGGAAAAATTAAAAACTGTACAAAGAGGATCCATAATAAGAAGATCCAAAGAAAAACAAACAAATAGCACACCACCTAGGACCCACCTCCACCTACAGCATTGCCATCAGCAGAAAGATAGGTGCTAGGCCAAAAACATAAATTGAACACTAATAAAATCTGAAGCGTGATCTGCCCATCGCATCCTCAGCCATGAACTCAAGCACCTTAGGAGGCCATGCCACTACTGATGAAGACGCTTCCTTCTTAGCAGCCATCTACGCCAGGAAATCTGCTATAGGGTTTGCCTCCCGATAGCAATGAGTGATTTTCCATCTTATACCACTGAGATAAGAAATAAGGGAAGACCACCTTTGCCAAACAAACCACGGGACCGAGCCCTTTGAACCATGAGCACCATAGCGCCAATCACATTCGATCCACGAGATGCACAATCTCTCTCTTGCTCTCTGAATTCCTTCAATTAACGCTTGAAATTCAGCATGGAAATTCGAAGCTATTCCTAAATAGGAGCTATAAATCGATACAATCTGGCACTTGCTATCCCTTATAATGCCACCTGCTCCTGCATTCCCTGGATTACCCAAGGACGAGTCATCACAATTTAGCATCCACCAACCATCCATCGGAGGTAGCCAGAAAATTTCTCATACCCCTTTAATCTTCCTTCTTGGAACCTCCATATTAAGCTTCAAGCATCTCTCAGAATCTAGTTGAGATTTAATTCTATCACTTTTTCCTGGGCCACGTCTTCTAATTTACTCCATTATTGTACGAAAGACTTGACCATAAGATTGACGCAGTCCCCTAAATCTCCTTGAGTTCCTTTCCATCCAAATAAAGTATGGAACAAGAATCAAGCTTGCCATCCACATTTGAGACAGTCCAATGGCTTTGGATTTTTAGTCCACCATGAAACATGCGCTGAAAAATCTTCCCACTGATAGGGCCAATGAAATCCAAAGACTTCTGCAAACGCCCTCCAAATGTAGACAGCTCCATCACATTCAAGAACAAGTGATTTATAGACTCCTCAGCCTTATTGCACACCTCACACCTAGAAGGGAGCGGCACTCCTTTTCTTTTTACCTTGTCATCACAAGGAAGCTTTCCATGCATAAGTCTCCATCCAAACACTGATTGGCGGGGGATCAAAACCGAGCTCCACACTACTTTTTCCCAGCCCACTTTAGGAGAAACCTTTCTCAGTGCTTCCCAAGCCGATTTAGTGGAGAAAGCTCCTAAGGAGGATAGAGACCAGCAGCATCGGTCTTTTTGACCCCGTAGCAAGGATGTATTCCCTATAGCTTTGAATATATCATGTAAAAATTCAGACTGAATAGGAGGACAACACCACTTACCATCTCTAATAAAGTCTGCCACTCTACAAATGCTATGAGAAAAATGAGACAAAGGGAGGGGGGAGAGCTCAGCAATAGACAAGAGGGCCTATCCATCGATCCTGCCAAAAAAATGTCCTCACCGATACCCACCATCCAACGCTCAGATAGAGATACAAAGTTCCACATCTTCGCAATTCCTTTAAACACCGAAGATGCTTTATAACCCTTCTTGAGGTCTCCACCTTCATTCACAAATCTAGCCCACAAGAAGGAACTAAAAGCAGATCCTTCATGCTTCATTTGCCACACTAGTTTTCTGAGCACCGCACAGTTGACATCCCTCAATCGCCTGATACCTAAACCCCTTCCTCCTTAGATCGGCACACCTATTCCTATTTCACAGTGATTTTCTTCATTGTGTAAATATCCCCTGACCATAGGAAATTCCTAATCCAGCGCTCCACCATTTTAATCACCGATTTAGCCACCAATAAATGGAAAAATTATGAATAGGCATACCTGAGATCACAGACCGAATGAGCTCTGCATGACCTGCCATTGAAAGGAGTTTGCCTTGCCATCCCTGTAATCGAGATTTAATTTTATCCATAAGAGGAAGCATCCTATCCTTCTTGATAGCACCCTTGAAGATCTCAACCCCAAGATACCTCGTCGGAAGAGAGCAAGTTGGGATACCCAGAAGATCAGATATATACCTCTTCCTGTGAGGGGCGACTTTGCCAAAAAAAATCTTGCTCTTCTCCCAGCTGAATTTTTGGCTAGAAAATTCTTGGTATTTAAGCAGGAACTCTCTCAGACATCGAACATGTTTCACTCCAGCGTTCATGAAGATACAAATGTCATCCGTGAAGAGCAGATGACTGGGAACAGTGGCACCTCTAGGACCAGAGAGCGCCATCAGTTTTCCCTCCTTTAATAGACCATTTAGACCCCTGCACAACACTTCTTCTGCCAAAATAAAAAGCATAGGGGAGAGTGGGTCCCCTTGTCTCAAACCTTTCTCAACTCCAAAGAAACCCACTGGACCACCATCAATAACACTAAAATTCTAGAAGAAACCAAAATTTCAAGAATCCAAGCTAACCACACATCCAAGAAGCCGAATCGTTTCAAGACCACAAAAAGAAAATCCCATGACAATGTGTCATAGGCCTTTTGCACGTCAATCTTAATACCCATGCCACCCCCTCTGACAGATGTATGTAATAAATTAGCAAGCTCAGTGGCTAACCCAATATTTGATGAGATAATCTTACCTTTCTGGAACGCCCCTTGCTCATCTGACACCAATCGAGGAAGAAGGCAAGATAACCTCTCAGCCATGATCTTTGATAGGACTTTACAGAAAAAGTTTGCCATACGATGGGGAAATTTATCAGAGAGACCTCTCCCTCCACCTTTGGAATTAGCGTCACAAAACTGTTATTTACTCCATTCGGAAGCTTCCCACAGCGGAAGAAAGCAATCACAGCCCCACAAAAATTGTCACCCACTATCTCCCAACACTGTTTGAAGAAAGCTCCTAGAAACCCATCAGTGCCAGGAGAGCTATCTGGATCCAACCCCCATACCACCTTCTTAATCTCTTCTCTAGCAGGGATAGCTTCGAATGTGGAAGAGTCCTCCCTATTCACCTCATTAGGAATCACCAGCAACAGCTCCATTTGATCTATGCAATGGTCCACTTTATGAAAATTTTCAAAAAAAAGTGACACATATTCTGCCATCTGCAGCGGCTCAGAGACCACTGTACCATCTTGTTTTTTCAAAGTACAAATGCTGTTTTTTATACGTCACACCTTAACCGATAGGTGAAAGAATTTTGGGTTACGGTCTCCAAGTTTCGCCCAATTGCAGCGAGCCTTTTCAGCCCAAAGTTTTTCTTGCATCTCCACTGCTTTCAAGAGCTTAGTTTTTGCCTCTACTTCTCTGGAGTATAACTCATCAGACATCCCTACCTGGTCTATAGTTTGCTGGACTTCATCCACTTCTTTAGTAGCATCTTTAAGAGCTACATCCAAGTTAGGGAAACTCTGTCTTGCCCACCCTTTTAGAGCACTCTTCACCGCCCTTAATTTATATGCCAGCCTGCCAATGGGATCACCCCTAACCTCCCTAGACCACACATCCCTCACCAGGTCCTCAAAGGATTCCTCTTCCATCCAAAAACGATGAAAAAAGGATTGGAGCATGATCTGAAATTGATCTATGGAGCACCTGCTGACCACAATCACCAAAAACTTCCAACCATTGAGCATTGAAAAAACTTCTGTCAAGCCTTGCCGCCACATGTCCTCTACATCTATTGTTAGTCTAGGTAAATTTTGATCCCTGGGACGGAGAGCTTATCAAATCACAAGCATCCACCATGGCCTGGAACTCTACCACAGCATCCACATTGAATCTACCAGGACCCCTCTTCTCATGAGAATACAACGTGGCATTAAAGTCCCCTAGAGCAACCCATGGAAGGGACAGGGCAGCCACAATGCCCAACTCCACCCAAAGATTCCTACGCTCTGCCCTGAAACACGATGCATGAATCACAGAAACCAAAACCTGTTGACCATTCCATTGCATTGAAACTGAAATCATCTGCTCTGAGGACTGCACCACCACAGGCCTCGCAAGAGAATTTTTCCAGACTACCCAGAGGTTTGGCACTTTATCAATATGGGAATTATGGATAATTTCGGTCATGAATCCTAGCCGATTAAAAAAACAGGCAGGGAAAGACACTGAATCCACCATGGGCTCTGCAATACACACCACATTAGGGGAGTGATCACGAAGAAAAATATGCAACGCTCTAGAAGCCTCTGCCTTTCGAACACCTCGGATATTCCAATAGAAAATCTGCATAATTAAAAAGATGTTCCATCAGACTTGTCCGACCTCAAGGTCTGACCACCACCTTTCTTTTTCTTTTTCCTTTTCTCCCCTGCTTCAGTCCCTTTCTCAATCATCTCTGCCGCCTTGTCGACAGCTTGAACTCCCATCCGAGCAATCTCCTTCCTGCTCAAAGGGAGCTGTAATGGGGCAGAATACTCCCTATTCGTCGTTGTACACCCCTTGCCGGTTAGACCTCCTCGAGAACTACCTAGGGACACCCCTGTCCTCTTATGACGAGCAGAAACCCTCACCCCACCTTGAGAGGAGGGTGCCATGGCCTTGCTCACCTGCTGCTGAAGCTCCAATAGACCAGTGGTTGAAACTGAACCAAACTGGTTCGGTTCTCCTTCCTTGACCATATCATGGTCTGATTCTGGCCCAAATTCAGAGGAAGACTCCTCATCAGACCGGCCCACCTCATCATCAAAAGATACGGCCTCCTTATCTGAATCAGAAGATTCAGAGTGTATCTCCTCACTATCATGAGCTTCCTTATATAAAATCTCTCCCTCATTAGCCGTTTCCAGATTTTCTGAAATAGGAATAATTGAATTGTGAGATGGAGAAATTAAATCAATTAAAATCTCACCGTCTTCCACATTTGGTAACTGAGGCAGAGAATTAAGAGGAATAAAAGAGCCCGCCAGTACTCCATCAGTGTTCACAAGATTTGAATTTGAATTCACAATATCGTGATCCCTTCTTTCCAAAGAAGTGATGATTCGAACCGGTGAGTTACTCGTTCCCGAGTTGACTCTGTCTTCTTCATACACCGCCCCTGGTATCCTGCATTGTCTCGAGCATTCAACGCTCGTCATAGGCCTTGTTTTCTCGGATACAACTTGGTGCCCCGTTTTTGTGAAACCGATTTCCCCAATGAATCCTCGTAGATCAGCTGCTGCTTGAACCAGAACAAAGTTTGAGTCCTAGGCTGTTTGCATTCAACTTAGATTTCCTCCAGCCTTGGAACCCCCACTTCCATCTCCACCAGAACACGAGCATAATTCCTATATATAACGCTCTTGGTGTGTTGATCGAGACCAACTGGCCTCCCTACCGCCTTGGCCATTGTCAATAAGACCTTTTCATGCCAATATTCCAGAGGAAGATCTGGAAATCGCACCCAAACTAGGACCTTATTGATCAATTTTTCATGGATGCTAAAATCTGGACACCATCTTTGAAACCAAATGAGTTGACCCCCAATCTTCACAGGGCTTCTCTTCCACATCTGGGCCATGTCATGCTCATACTCAAATTGGAAGATCGTGAAGCCCTTACCCATGGGTATCATCTTCACTTTACCTTTCGCTTCCAAGAGTCACGGGCTTCTTCTGAACATCATCAGGGAAAGAAAACGAAAATTGATTCTACCAATCAGTGCAAATCAATATTTTAGTAATCTATCCTCGTAAGCCTCCTGGGGAATGATAAAAGATCAAGTTACTGCTATCAAGTAGAATACTTGTAAGATCCAAAGCAGTTCTAGTTTGACAATTTAAAGAAATAAAAGAAATTTTCTATTCTCTGTATGACATATAATGCTTTGTGATTTGAATTTTTATTTTTGGGACGAGGATCCGAATTCTCAAGAAAAGCCTACTGCAAGAAACACGAGAAAAATGATGCTGCGGGGATAACCCCTTAGTTGATCCAACTGTCTATAGGGGTCTGACCATGAGTCAAAGGTGTCAAATCCCTCTATAGACGGCTGGATCACAAGAGGAGATGCCCCCCAGAGGAGCTGATCCAAACTTGAATAGTGCAGCCTCAAGGCATAGAAATGGCCGATTACAACCTAATTAATGTTGGAAAGTGGAAACATCCGTTCTATCAAAGAGCAGCATAGAAAAGGCAACATAGCATTTTTTTTTTCGCTAAAGGGTCGTGTATATTAAGAGATGAAAAGGGGAAAAAACTATACAAAGAGGATCCATCTTAAGAAGATCCAAAAAAAAAACCAAACTAGCACAAATCCCAGGACCCACCTCCACCTACGGCATTGCTATCAACAGAAGAGGGGCACTAGGCATAAAAACAAAAAAATAAAGCTAATAAAATCAGAAGCGTGATCTACCCATCGTATCCTCAGCCAAAAACTCAAGCACCTCGGGAGGCCATGCCACAACTGATGAAGACGCTTCCTTCTTAGCTGCCCGTCTGCGCCAGGAAATCTGCTATAGGATTTGTCTCCCTATAGCAATAGTGATTTTCCATCTTATACCCCGAGATAAGAAATAAGGAAGACCATTTTGCCAAACAAACCACGGACGACCCTTTGAAACATGAGCACCACAAACCCAATCATTTTCGATCCACAGAAATGCACAATTCATCTCTCTTGCTCTCTCAATTTCTTCAATCAAAGCCTGAAATTCAGCTTGGAAATTCGAAGCAATTCCTAAAAAGGAGCTATAAATCGATACAATCTGGCACTTGTTGTCCCTTATAAGGCTACCTGCTTCTGCATTCCCTGGATTACCCAAGGACGAGCCATCACAATTTAGCATCCACCAAGCATCCCTCGGAGGCAGCCAGAAGATTTCCCGCACCCCTTTAATTTTCCTTCTTGGTACCACAATATTTAGCTTCAAGCATCTCTCAGAATCCAGGAGCGATTTAATTCTATCATGCTTACTTGGGCCACTCTTCTAACCTCCTCCACTATTGTATGAAAGACTTGATAATAAGATCGATGAATCCCCCTAAATCTCCTTGAGTTTCTTTCCATCCAAATAAAGTATGGAACTAGAATCAAACCTGCCATCCACATTTGAGACAGTCCAATAGCGTTGGATTTCTGAACCCACCATGAAACATGCGCTGAAAAATCTTCCCACTGATAGGGCCAATGAAATCCAAAGGCTTTAGCAAACGCCCTCCAAATGTAGACAGCTCCATCACATTCCAAGAACAAATGATTTATAGACTCTCAGCCTTATTGCACACCTCGCACTTTTGGAAGGAGAGGCACTCCTTTCTTTTACCTTGTCATCACAAGGAAACTTCCCATGCATGAGTCTCCATCCAAACACCGATTGGCGGGGTATCAAATCTGAGCCCCACACCACTTTTGCCCAGTCCACTTTAGGAGAAACCTTTCTCAGTGCTTCCTAGGCTGATTTATTGGAGAAGGATCCTAAGGAAGATTGAGACCAGCAGCATCGGTCTTTCTGACCCTACGGCAAGCATATATTCCCTATTGCATTGAATATATCACGTAAAAAATCAGACTGAACAAGAGGAAGACACCACTTACCGTCTCCAATAAAGTCTGCCACTCTGCAAATTCTTTGAGAAAAATGAGAGAAAGGAAGGGGGGAGAGCTCAGAAATAGAAAGGGGGCCTGTCCATCGATCATACCAAAACAATATGTCCTCACTGGTACCCACCATCCAACGCTTAGATAGAGATACAAAATTCCACATCTTCGTAATTCCTTTAAACACCGAGGATGATTTATAACCCTTCTTAAGGCTTCCACCTTCATTCACAAACCTATCCCGTAAGAAAGTACTAAAAGCAGTACCTTCATGCTTCATTTGCCACACTAGTTTGCTGAGCCCTACACAGTTCACATCCCTCAATCGCCTGAAACCCAAACCCCCTTCCTCCTTAGGCCGGCACACATCTTCCCATTTCACAGTGATTTTCTTCATCGTAAATATCCCCGACCGTGATAATCCAAAGGCTCCACCATTTTAATCACCGATTCAGGCCACCAATAAATGGAGAAGTTATGAATAGGCATACCTGATATCACGATCGAAAAGCTCGATGACCGCCATTGAAAGAAGTTTGCCTCCGCCAATTCGAAGATTTAATTTTATCCATTAGAGGAAGCAGCCTATCCTTCTTGAAAGCGCGTTTGAAGATCTCAACCCCAAGGTACCTCGTAGGTAGATAGCAAGTTGGGATACCCAACAGATCAGATATATACCTCTTCCTGTGAGGGGCGACTTTACCAAAAAAAATCTTGCTCTTATCCAAGCTAAATTTTTGGCCAGAAAATTATTGGTATTTGAGCAGGAACTCTCTCAGGCATCGAACATGTTTCGCTGCAGCGTTCATGAAGATAAAAATGTCATCCACAAAAAGTAGATGACTGGGAATAGTGGCACATCTAGGACCAGGGAGCGCCTTCAGTTTTCCCTCCTTTAATAGACCATTTAGACCCCTGCACAACACTTCTTCTGCCATAATAAAAAGCATTGGGGAGATCGGGTCCCCTTGTCTCAAACCCTTCTCAACTCCAAAGAAACCAACAGACCACCATTCAACAACACTCAAATTCTAGAAAAAACCAAAATTTCGTGAATCCAGGCCAACCACACATCCGAGAAGCCGAACCTTTTCAAGACCGCAAAGAGGAAATCCCATGACAATGTGTCATAGGCCTTCTACACATCAATCTTAATACCCATGCCACCCCCTCTGACAGATGTATATAATAAATTGGCAAGCTCAGAGGCTAACCCAATATTTGTTGAGATAATCTTACCTTTCTGGAATGCCCCTTGCTCATCTGACACCAAACGATGGAGAAGGCAAGATAACCTCTCAGCCATGATCTTTGATAGGACTTTGCAGAAAAAGTTTGCCATACAGATGGGGCGAAACTTATCCAGAGAGACTGCTCCCTCCACCTTTGGGATTAGCGTCACAAAACTGTTATTTACTCCATTCGGAAGTTTCCCACCTTGAAAGAATGCAATCACAGCCCCACAAAAATCGTCACCCACTATCTCCCAACACTGTTTGAAAAAAGCTCTTGGGAACCAATCAGGGCCAGGAGAACTATCTGGGTCCAGCCACCATTCCACCTTCTTAATATCTTCCCTATCAGGGATTGCTTTTAATATCGAGGAGTCCTCCATATTCACCTCATTAGGAATCACCTACAGCAGCTCCATTTGATCTATGCAACGGTCCACTTTATGAAAATTTTTAAAAAAATGAGACACATATTCTGCCATCTGCAACGGCTCAGAGACCACAGTACCATCTTATTTTTTCAAAGAGCGAATGCTGTTTTTTATATGACGCACCTTAACCGAAAGGTGGAAGAACTTTGAGTTACGGTCTCCTAGTTTCACCCAATTGCAGTGAGCCTTTTTAGGACAAATTTTTTCATGCATCTCCACCGATTTCAAGAGCCTAGTCTTCACCTCTACTTCTCTGGAGTATAGCTCATCAAACATCCCTACCTGGTCAATAATTCTCTGGACTTCCTCCACTTATTCAGTAGCATCTTTAAGTGCTACATCCAAGTTAGAGAACCTCTATCTTGCCCACCCCATTAGAGCACTCTTCACCGCCCTTAATTTATGTGCCAACCTGCCAATGGGACCACCCCTAACCTCACTAGACCACACCTCCCTCACCAGGCCATCAAATGATTCTGCTTCCATCCAAAAATGATGAAAGCGAAATGGGGCATTTCGAGGCTTAGGAATCGCTGCCGATGAAAAAAGGGTTAGAGCATGATCCGAAATTGATCTATGGAGCACCTGCTGACCACAATCACCAAAAGCTTCCAACCATTGAGCATTGAAAAAACTTCTATCAAGCATTGCCGCCACATGCCCTCTACATCTATTGTTAGTCCAAGTAAATTTTGATCCCTGAGACGGAGAGCTTATCAGATCACAAGCATCCACCATGGCCTGGAACTCTGCCGCTGCACCCACATTGAATCTACTAGGACCCCTCTTCTCATGAGAATACAACGTCACATTAAAGTCCCCTAGAACAACCCATGGAAGGGACAAGGCAGCCGTAGTACCCAACTCCACCCAAAGATTCCTACGCTCTGCCCTAAAGCACGATGCATGAATCAAGGAAACCAATACCTGATCACTATTCCATTGTAGCGAAACTGAAATCATCAGCTTTGAGGATTGCACCATTACTGGCCTCGCAAGAGAATTTTTCCAGACTACCCAATGGTTTGGCACTTTGTCACAACGGGAATTATGAATAATTTCAGCCATAAATCCCAACCGATTAAAAAATAGGGCAAGGAAAGTCACTGAATCCACCATGGGCTCTGCAATACACACCACATCAGGGGAGTGATCACGAAGAAAAACATGCAACACTCTAGAAGCCACTGCCTTTCGAATACCTTGGATATTCTAATAGAAAATCTACATAATTAACTGGTTGTTCCATCAGACTTGTCCGACCTCAAGGTCTGACCACCACCTTTGTTTTTCCTTCTCCTTTTCTCCCCTACTTCGGTCCTTTTCTCAATCATCTCCGCCGCTTTATTTACAGCTTGAGCCCCCATCCGAGCAATCTCCTTCCTGCTCAAAGGGAGCTGCAATGGGGCAATATACTCCCTATTCGTCGCTGTACGACCCCCCTGCCTGCCAAACCTCCTCGAGTACTTCCTAGGGACACCCCTATCCTCTTTGGACGAACAGAACCCCTCACCACACCCTGAGAGGAGGGTGCAATGGCCTTGTCTCGCTGAATCTCCATCGCACTGAGGTTGAAATCGAACCAACCTGGTTCGGTTCTCCTCCCTTGATAGTATCTTGGTCTTATTCCAACCGGCCAGAGCTTGACTCATTATCGACTTCACACCTCATCATCAGAAGGTACCGAATCCTTATCTGAATCAAAAGATTTAGAGTTTATCACCTCCCTATCATGAGATTCCTTATTTAATTTCTCCCCCTCATGAGCCGTTTCCAGATTTTCTGAAATAGGAATAATAGGATTGTGAATGGGAGAAATCAATTCAATTAAAATCTCACCTTCCTCCACATTTGGTAACTGACGTGAGGAATTAATGGGAATAAAGGTGCCCAACACTACTCCATCAGTGCTGAATAAGGGCTGAGAGCTATTCACACGATTTGAATTTAAATTCAAAGAATCATGATCGATTCTTTCCAAAGAAGTGATGTTTCAAACCGGTGAGTTACTCGTTCCCGAGTTAACTCTGTCTTCTTCGTACATCACCCCTGGTATCCCTGCCTTGTCTCGAGGATTCAGCCGCTCGTCATAGGCCTTCTTTTCTAGGCAGGCATGACCTTGGTGCCCCAGTTTTTTGCAGGAGCCGTATTTCCCCAATGAGTCCTCGTAGATCAACTGCTTGAACCGAACAAGGTTGCGCCCATTGTTTGCATTCAACTTGGATTTCCTCCACCTCGAACCCCCCCTTCCATCTCCACCAAAAGCGAGCATAATTCCCGTATATAACATTCTTGGTGTGTTGATCGAGTCCAACTGGCCTCCCTACCGCCATAGCCATTGTCAATAAGACCTTTTCATGCCAATATTCCAGTGGTAGATCTGGAAAACGCACCCAAACTAGGACCTTATTGATCAATTTTTCATGGATGCTGAAGTCTGGACGCCATCTTTGAAACCAAACGAGTTGACCTCCAATCTTCACAGGGCTTTGCTTCCACATTAGGGCCATGTCATTCTTAGACTCAAACTAGAAGATCGTGAAACCCTTACCCATGGGTATCATCTTCACTCTACCTTTCAGCTTCCAAGATTCACGGGCTTCTCGCGATGTCATCTAGGGAAAGAAAGCAAAATTGATTCTACCGATCGGGTAATCGATATTTGTTTAATCTATCCTCGTAAGCCTCCTGGGGGATGATCACCTTGGTCGAATTCCCTGCATGAACTGAGTCAGGCAGTTCATCCACCATCGGTGCATTTGATCCTACCACATTTGCATAAGATTTGTGTGGTAATGGATCCAGGGACACTTTTAAGAAGCTTCGACGAACCGCAATGGAGGAAGGATTTTTTCGCAGCAAGAGTAGGATCCTTTCCCCCATCCAAAACCGCCTGCTCCATGGGAGGTTGAGCCTTCCAAAAATTAGTTAATCAGAGTTGCCTTCCCCTATCCGGCAGGAGGCCACCTCCTGGATCATCCCCTGTGACTGTGAGAGGACTCTCAGACATCTTTTTTCAGAACCTAAATAAGATGTCAACCTTCCTCGCAACATAGCATTTGACTTTTTATTTTCTTTGCAAAATAATTTTCCTCAGACAGAAGGATAAGAAGAGGCCCAAAAGCACATACTAATAATATATCATAACAGAGCAAGATGGTAGGGAGAAACGTGAGGTATAGGGGGAGAGAATATAGAAAGATATAGATTTTTCTTTTTTTAGTATCAATAAAAAGATATAGATAGTAAAAAGATAGATGGAGAGATTATGAATCAATAGAGAAAAATTATAATAAAAGATGGGAAGAATCAGGGAGGAATCTGAGAGGGAGACGAAAAGGAAGAAAAGAGTTTTATTTGATTTGATTTTATTTTCTTGAATGAAAAGTGTTCCAAAAGGAAAGTGGGAGAGAGTAGAGAAAGAAGGAGACACAACCAACGTGAGATCCCTATTTTCATTATAGAAGGCTCGGTGAGAGTTTGAGAAAATAAAGAAACTATTTATTCTGAATATATCGAAATTGATGGTCATTTTGTATGTCACTATTTTCATCAAGAAACATTTCATTTATCACACACCTTTCAAAATATCAATTAAAAAATATTTTTACCAAAGCTCACACTTCTATGCTTCTTAGATCGGTTTCTACTATCCAAACTTCAAATGATTTCTCAAGGTTCATAATCTTGGTTCGTGGGTCAAGATCAATATTAGTCGATACCAATCCAGATCGCCCTATATCGGGTTGGATCGAACCCCTATATATATATTTCTTAAATCGATTTATTAACTTTTACCCTTGGGTCATACCAACGGATTGGTATCAAATCAGTCTCGGCCAATACTGATCAGATCCAAGTGAATTCACTGATCCCAATCCGAGATTACTAACCATGTTCACCATCATGAGTTTGAAGGGAGGTGTTAGCTGTATAAGTTCTCTAATATCATTCTTACACTTTTTTTTTTTTGGGTGAAACTGTTACATCTACTTTAGTTCTTTTTTTCCTTGTGTGGAATTTCCAATCCTAAGTGATTACAATATTCAAAGTTTTACCTTCACTTTTTTTTTTTTTTTTTTTTTAAAATTTAACCCCAATTTTTTTTTTTTGGCACATAAATCCCTCAAAGGGGGGAAGTTCTACCTTCTCACACATATGTCAGTGTTTCCTTTTAATATATATATATATATATATTTTTTTTTTGACATTTATTCTCAAATATTTTGGAACGGATTTTTCATGGGAAATTGTATCCAGATGATCAGATATAATTTTGCAGATATTAGAATTCTTTAATAGTAAAGAATTCTCATGTTGGTGAACAATAGCAAGAGTTTTGCTTTGGAGGGATTTTTGTTTGTTTGAAGTATTTGTCTTGTATGTTATTAGGAAAAAGTACTACTTGCTAAAGGTATGATTTATTTACTTTTTTTACTTGGGTAAAGAGATATCAATTTTTTTTTGGATGTGTGAGACATGTGGATGATGAGGAATGAAGACTCAACTAATCATAGAGTGGAGATGGACTAAATTGTCGTACAGGCGTAGAGATGGTCTTTTAGCTATGGAGTTTGTCATAATGTTTGACTCATTAGAAATGAAGAAACAAAATTTGTGGCCAAATGACGGATATCGCAGATGATGGGTTGTGCTTTCCATTTTAGACTCCAAACTCCTCTGAAGAGAAAGGTTTAGAAAGCTCAATTTGAAGAATGATTCAATCATTTGTATGTGATTTTCCCAAACTTTTTTATGCCGTTAGCTTATAGTAGTGTATAAAGTGGATAAGAGCAAACAAGATATTCTAGTTAATCAATCCAAGGGGGTAGAGCAGTTGGTGAGCAACGAACTTGGTACGAGCCGTAAACTTGGACGTCTTAAATTCGACTCCCACTAGACACACTTTGGGCCACTCACACGGGGGTGTTTAGTGCTCTTCACTACTTTTAATGAAAGTTGTCAAAAAATATGAAGAGAACAACCTAAAGTAAACAATCAAACAATACAAATAACTCCATACATTCCTCCCTCCCCCCTTCTATAGTATACCATCTCCAAGAAAAAAAGAAAAAAAAAAAATTGATATTGGACATATAGGGTTCAGCTGGCATGGCACATTAAAAAGGAGATAAAGATGTATCGCTTAGTCAGAAACCTTGGATCTCGTTTTCTTATGGTAAAAATCCAGTATAATCTTTTTCTTTTCTTGGTTAAGATCCAGCATAATCCGATACATATGGAATGTGTGCCCCTTTTGTTTTCTTTCTCTGATAGATTCTTTCAATCTTTAGTGAAATATTTCATTATAAAAGTCTGGAATCTGGATCCCCTCTTCCCACGGACTCATACTGTACGTATTGGAAGCGAGAATAACCTTCACTCACAAAACTTCGCTAGAGAGGAGAGCCTCGTTCCTCATTTCATCCTTAGTCCTCTTCGTTTCAGGTTTTTCTCTCTCTCTCTCTCTCTCTCTCTCTCTCTCTCTCTCTCTCTCTGTGACTAATTCAATTGTATATGTTCTTACTGCAGTCACGACAAAAGTGGTGCCCATGGTGGATGCAGCAAGAGGACAGATTTCAGGAGCAGTCATTGCAAAGGCTTCTTGCAACAATTTTGATTGCAACATTTCGTGCTATCCTTTTGGAGGAAGTTGTACTGCGGATGGGGTTTGTGATTGTGACCCACCAAAAGTACCACCATCAGCCACAAAGTATTGAATTATCTTCCTCCTACATGGATGGGATGAAGATTGGTCACAATTTTCTTTTCTTATCTTATGAAAATAAAAGATTTATTTGATCAAGCTACTACTGCTATCAAGTAGAATACTTGTAAGAACACAAGCAAATCTGTTTGACCATTTAAATAAATAAAAGAAAATCTCCAGTTCTCTCTCTCTCTCTCTCTGCACATTCCTCCCCTTCTCTTCGAAAGAAGAAAGAAGAGATGGAGTTGAATTGTTTGATCACACCAACTTAATTACATTGGACGTGGGTATTCTTATATTGATAAGTGTGTAGTTACAACTGATGAGATACAGTAAACTAATGATAGACATAAGAGTACAATTAACAAATGATAAGATTATGTAGAGACTGCAAAAGAATGGGAACTTATAGAGGTCAATAGAATGGAAACTTGACGCTCTTGATTTAGTTGTGTAGAAATGCAACCCTAAAACGATGTAGAAGATAATTGTAAAACAAGAACAAGGAATGCACACAGATTTACGAGGTTCGGCAAGATTGCCTACAGTCTCAGTGAGATGAGATCCTGCTTCACTATTAATGGAGAATAGGGTTACAACGCTCGTCTCTCACACCTCTCAATATTGCTTGCATTACATAGAAAGAAACCCTAGCTACAAATATAAAGCGGGACCGCCATCTTTCCTGCCGAGGCGCTGCACCAATACTCCCTGGATTAAACTATGATGGAAAACCAGACATCGTATACCAACAAGTTGCTAGTTTATCTTCTATGGTAAATGTGACCTTTGGAGATATATACGTAATACTCTTGCTTACACATCCTACAAGGCTTCGCACCCCAATCATCAACATGCATAATTTTCAAATTCTTATTAGGTTTTGTGTTTCTAAATTTACAAATCAAAATATGATATTTCATTCTTTTAGTCTAATAAAGGAAGAAAACCTCCATCCATACATCTCTATGTACTCTCTTTCCGAAGTACTAATTGTAACACCACTTGGCTCCCAATCTCTTCTTCTTCCTCCTCCTTCCTGCCAACACACTCCCCTCCCACCCTGCATGGAAACCCTGGCCAGCATCTCCCTATCCTACCCCATTGTAGAATTTGGGAACTTTTAATAGAAGTTCCATTTCTTTTCCCAACAAGAATGTTTCAAAATTGAGTACACAATTTTGGGAGTCAACTGCGGAAATAAAACAGTCCCATACTCAAGAATGAGGCTCTTCCATGAGAGATCCAAGATTTCTTCCTTTCATAGTGTAGCTGATAGACTCAGTAAAAGATTACATAAAAATGAATCACTGGAAGGGTATACACAAGAATTTCGGAGGCCTTGAAATTAGATTTAGCCGGGACCATATTAGGGCTTACAAAACCATGTTGAAGGATAGTAAAGAGACACAAAGTTTATAGGTTCAGATCCTAAAACCAAGGTACTTTAAGAACTTAGGCTTCCTTTAGGCGAAAAACCCACCAAACTCTATTTGGATTTGGAAAAGTTTGCTGATGAATGTTTTAGATCATTTTTGTAGAACTGGTGTGTTGGAGGGTTGGAAATGGGCTTGATCTCTTTTGATATTTGGGATGATCCTAGGGTTCCCCTGTTAGATGTTAGATGTATACAAGACCCCATAACATATCATAAAACCTGAGGAATTCTCCATGGTTCGTAAAATGATCATACCATCTAGGGAATGCCATATATCCAACTTCGAAATTCTCTATTTCCTGGGTCGATTTTTTCATAAACGATCCAGCTCAAGAATCAGGCTCTTCCATCTACTGAATGCCATATCCAGCTTAAGACCTCATGATTTTTGCAAAGGCAAACCTTCAATCAGTGACCAGCATCTCTGATGCCCTTTGCTCCTTCTCTGCAATGTTTGGTCTCCATATTAATCCTCAAAAATCTCTCTCTTTCTTTGGGTGGGTTTCAGAATATTTGAAGGCTCAATTAAGTAGCATCTTAGGGTTCCCTGAAGGTCAGTTTCTTGTTACATGTCTGGGCTTGCCTTTAATTGCTTCAAAGGTTTCTCTTCATCATTGCTCTCTCATTCTTGATAGACACCGTAGGAGACTCTAGCTCTGGAAGAGCAAGATTTTCTATTTTGCGGGTCATTTGGAGCTTATTAGATCTGTCATGGAAAACTCTTATATCTACTAGTCTGATATTTTTGGGCTACCTACTGTTATCTCTTCTAAGGTTGAGTCCTTTATGTCGTCTTTTCTTTGGAAGGGTAAGGATATCACTAACTTTTTCATCCTTTGAGTTGTGCCAAGGTTTGTTTTCCCAAGAAGGAGGGAGGTTTGGGTCTTCGTAGAGTTAAAGATGCCAATATTGCTAGTATTGTTAAGCTTATCTAGAAAGTGGCCTAAAAAAAGAAGAGCATTTGGGTATAGATTGGGTTTATTGAAGATACCCCAAAAGTGAGTCTGTTTGGACTACCACTTACTCTGTGGATGTCTCTTGGGAATGGAGGAAAATACTGAAATACCGCTACCTTGTCTCTGATCATATCAAATCTTCCATTGATGATGGTTCTAAGACTTATCTTTGGCTTGATAATTGGCACCCTGATGGGGTTCTCATTGTTAATTATGGTGATAGAATTAGATATAATATGGGATCGGATAGGTTGGCTAAGGTATCTTCCATTCTTCGAGATGGCATTTGGGATCTTGGTCCTAGTACTTCAATTGCTTTGATTGAGATGTGGAACTAATTACCAAGTATTAAGTTGAGAACTAGGGGTAGTGGCAACATAATCCTATGGATGGCTAATTTCTCTTGTTGCTTTACCTCAAACTCTGCTTGGACTTTGTTTATTCTATTGCTCAATTGTCCATTGGTACAAAATTGTTTGGATCTCCTCCGCTATTCCAAGGC
>CM040964.1:37292428-37311003 GCA_022985045.1 Macadamia tetraphylla
CTTCTTTTTAATACAAATGATATTCTAGCAAAAAACAAATCTGGATCCAATTTCCTATGAAAAATCCATTCCAAAATTTTTGAGAATAAATGTCAATATATATATATATATATATATATTAAAAGGAAACACTCACATATGTGTGAGAAGGTAGAACTTCCCCTTTGAGGATTCATGAGCAGAAAAAAATTTGGGGTTAAATTTTTTATCAAAAAAAAAAAAAAAGTGAGAAGGTAAAACTTTGAATCTTGTAATCACTTAGGATGGGAAGGTCCACACAAAGAAAAAAGAACTAAAGAAGATGTAACAATTTCACCCAAAAAAAAAAGTGTAAGAATGATATTCGAGAACTTATACACTAACACCTCCTTCAAACTCATGATGGTGACCATGGTTCGTAATCTCGGATTGGGATCGGTGAATTCACTTGGATCCGATCAGATTGCGAGACCGATTTGACACCAATTGCTAGTATGACCCAAGGGTAAAAGTTAATAAATCAATTTAAAAATATATATATAAAGGGTTCGATCCAACCCGATCTAGGCCAATCTGGATTGGCATTGACTTAAATTGATCTCAACCCGCGAGTCAAGATTACGAACCTCGAGAAATCATTCGAAGTTTGGATAGTAAGTGGGAGAGGACATTTGACTTTATTTTAAGGCTTGTTTGGTATCATTCAATTGTATCTAGACTAGCCATGTCATCATGCAAATTATGTGTAGATTAGTCATCCTCATATGATTATGATATGTGTGTTATGTTTTACATTCTCAATGTTAAATGGTTGATGTGCTTATGTGATGAATGGTTGGATTACTGTGCATGATGCATTATTAGACTAGACACTATAGTCAGCTTGGAAACGAGTGCATTGGTGGCCCATGGTATGGGACGCGGTGGCACTATGTAATCATACTTTGTCATATAGGAGCATGTGGTTTAGGATTATCATTTCCCGTGTTACGACCCTTCCCAACAGGGGTTGAGGTGTTAGATTATCACTTGGGGGGAAGCAGTGGTCGCGATTGTCGGGTCACTATGGCGGTTAGACATACGCCCGGCTGGTCATTAGGATAGTCGGCAACCTTAGTGGTATATTCAAGAGGGCCAATCGTACTGCTTTTAAATTGTTGAAGTCAGCACCTTTACTTTTCTATCATTTACTTTTATGTTGAGAGCCGGTGGTCGGCATGCTTTACTTTTTCAAGTACTCACGGTGGGCATTCTCCAACAACCCTATGGTCGTATTGCGGGATGGAGTTCGCGGCTCGTACCCAGAGCATACGCGCACTGTGGTTGTAGTAGCACAAACCAAAGACTTTGTAATGTTATTTAGGTGGATGAGGTTTAAAATGAATTGCATAGCATATAGTGCATATGGATGTGATTGTTGTGTAGATTGTTGTGTGGTCCTTCTTTTCACTTACTGAGCTAGTGAGCTCATCCCACGTCCGCACCTCTTTTAGATGATTTTGCAGGTCACCAGCCTGAAGATCAGGAGTCGGGCCCCATAGTTGAGTTTCCCGATAAGGATTGGTGGGTCCCCAAGGAGTATGAGCACGGTATGGATTACACGTGCGAGGGCTGTTCTGCGGGACCGTAATATTGACGCCGTACATGATTTTACCTTTCGATTCTTTTGATGATCCCCTTTTTGTGTACTTGATACATAAATTGTTATTCTTTTTGTGTAAATATCATGCCTGCGGGCCCACATGTATTTATCTATATACTACAATTTGGGTATCAAGTATATTGGGGATATTTACAGGTAATTTATGTCTTTCGCTGAACTTTTGAACGCCTATCTTAGATGTGGGTATGCTGTGATGGGTACTGTATCAGATGATCCTGGCAGGTTTGGGTTAACCAGAGTTAACCCAGTCACCAGTCCGATTCTGTGTGAACGGGGTGTGACAATGCACGTGTAAGTAAATGTTCCAAATGGGCATGTAAAAGTGGTCTTATGTTGGTCCTCTAAAACAATTGGGATTTGGTTATAGCCAGAATATCCATCAAGAAAACAATAGTACTCATGTCCAACTAACCTCTCTAACATCTGGTCAATGAATGGCAACAGGAAGTGGTCCTTCTAGGTTGCCACATTAAGTTTCCTGCAGTCTATGCACACTCTCCAACCAAATTGGACACGGGTTGGAATTAGTTCATTATTGGCATTGGGAACTACAGTCACATCAGACTTCTTAGGCACTACGTGAACTGGGCTTACCCATTGGCTGTCAGAAATATGATAAATTATTCCATGATCCAAGCACTTTAGGATCTCTTTCTTAATAGCTTCCATCATCACTGGGTTAGCTCTTCTTTGGGGTTCCATGGATGGTTTGGAATCCTCCATAAGATGTATATGATGTTGCACAATAGAAGGGCTTATACCCTTGATATTAGCCATGGTCCAACCTAGGGCTTCCTTATTATCTTTTAATACTTTAAGTGACTCCTCTTCCTGGCTAGAAGTCAAATTTGAAAAAATTATTACAGGAAGATTCTGGTCAGGCCCTAGGAAAGCATACCTTAAATTAGATGGCAACTCCTTAAGATCTAGCTTAGGACGCTCAACTATGGAAGGTTTGGGAATGGAATTGGAAAGGGGTCCTAAGGGCTCCATAGGTGTGTGAAGATTCAAGATTTTAGAAAAGAAATTTTCACTATCATCATCCAACTCATCCATACACTCTTTGAATTCTTAATCAAAATTAATATCAAAGTTGGTAATTATATCATCAGAAAATCTAGAAAATTCTCAATCATATTAATCTCTTCTTCCATATGTGGTTGCTTGCCTATCCTAAACATGTTAAACTCAGCAGTTTGGTTACCAAAAGATAATCTTAGGAAACCATTCCGGCAGTTGATTAATGCATTACTGGTAGCCAAGAATGGTCTTCCTAGAATTATTGGTATCTAACACAATAAAATAAATTCCTCCACCTTTAGTAAGACATCCTCAACCATCCCTTTAGGAATTTTTACAGACCTATCTACCAACTGAAGAGTAGTTCCAGTGGCTTTCAATTCTCCCAATCCAAGTTGCTTGTACACATGGTAAGGTAAAAGATTCACACTTATACCAAGGTCAAGTAAGGCATGCTCATTATAGGTGTTGCCTATGACATAAGATATGGTAGGGCTCCCTAGATCCTTATACTTGGCTGCTATAGGCTGAGTAATTATGGAACTAATGTTACCTGCCAATAAGCCTTTTTGGGCACACTAGTGATACGTTTGTGAGTACACAAATCTTTCAGTACCTTTGCATAGGCAGAGATCTGGGATATGGCATCCAAAAGAGGGATGTTCACTTTTACCTTTTTGAAGACTTCTAAAATTTTATCCATGGAAGCAGTCTTCCTTTTGTTTACTAAGTGATTAGGAAATGGGACAGGATGAGCATAAGGACTGTTAAAGATTTGCGCCTGTTCAGAAGAATCATTTTTGGTTTTCTCAACCAAATCATCTTTAGTTTTAGAAAAATCTTTAGAATCATTAGACGAACCTGAAACAAAAGGCACACTTGTGTGCTCAACTGAAGGAGAGTTAATAGGAGTAATAGATGAGGAAGATTTAGGAACGCTCTGTTGGTACTCTCTACCACTCCTAAGGGCATAAACAACATTACATTGGTTAGAGGGCCCTTGTTGGGTCTGACCTTATACTATATTCAGTAGTGCATTAGTTGATGTTTGTGAACTAACAGGCTGATGATGCCTAGGGTTAGGCTCTGGTTGACTAGGTAAAGTTCCTTTCTCCCTCTCACGCTTAATTGAGACAACTTGAGTGAGTTCTCTCGTAAGATTTTGATGGCTTGTCATGAGGAGGGCCATATTTTTTTCCCAGTCACTTATTCTACTCGCCTCTCCAGTGTTGGTAAACCCAGGGGGTTGCTGATAAGATGATAGGAGAGGGGCCCTAGGAAAACTAGCCTGAGATCCCACATTAGACCTAGGAAAAGTATTTTGGGAAAAAGATTGTTGTGCAAAGGGAGGCCTTTGGAGTCCAGGTTGACCTTGATTATGGAAATTGGAAGGCCCTGCTTGGTTGCCCTGATTCCAAGAGAAATTTGGGTGATTTCTCCATCCTGGATTGTAGGTATTACTATATGGATTATTCTGGTATAAGGCATTAACACTATCATTAGAAGTGCCCCCAGAGGTGTTGGGCATTCTTCTACGAGATGTCTAGGGGACTGGCACCAAGCATAAATCTTAACCAAATTGACTGATGATGGCTCTCTAGGAACAATAGCCTCAATTCTCTTGATTAGAATATCCAAATGGGCTTCCTTGGATACTATCCCATCCACAAAATATCCTTTTCCTCCTATGGTACTTTCACTCTCTTGGGTTGATTCCCACTAACGGATTTTTTCAGCTAAGTCATGTAAGAATTCCCATACCTTTCCTTCATCTGTAAAGGATGTGAATCCTCAGGCACATAGACTCTATCATTTGTTTAGTTGGGTAATCAATACCCTCATAAATTATTTGACATAAATGCCATAGGTCTAGGCCATGGTGAGGGCATTCTTAGAGTAGATCCTTGAATCTCTCCATAAGTTTGGAAAATGACTCACTAGGCTTTTGCCTAAACTGAAGGATATCACTTCTAAGCTTATTGGTCTTGTGAGTTGGGAAAAACTTCTTAAGGAAGACAACTGTGAACTATTCCCATGAGGTTATGGAATTTGTGGGTAACCCATACAACCACTTCTTAGCTTGGTCTTTCAATGCAAAAGTGATAAACTTAAGCTTAACAGCATCATCAGAAATCTGTTGGATCTTAATTAGAACACATACCTCTTCAAATTCCCTTAGAAATAGGTATGCATCCTCAGAGGTCAACCCATGGAAGTGGGGCAACATAGTGATATATTGAGATTTGAATTCAAAATTATTGCCCTGGGCTTGTGGTAGAACTATGCAGGAAGGTTGGGCTGTTCTAGCAGGGTAAAACCTATCTTTCAGAGATTTAGGTAAAGGATTTTTCTGTTGGTCTCCCATATTGAAGGGTTTTAAAGAGAGCAAACGTATAGGGTCACTACTTGTTGGATCTCTTCTTTCTAACCGATTCCTAGTATTATGTATCCACCTAACACTCATGCAACAGAAAACTACCCACAACTAGAGTAAGACAAGCACAAAAGAATGGATAGCAAAACTTTTTTATTATGATATTTTTATGATATTTTTTATTTTTTTTTTATTTTTTTTCTTTTTGGGAGCTTACCGGCAGGGATCTGGGTTGCTCAGTCAATTTCGAGGTATCTGCTGAGTAAACTCGTCTTCATCATACTGTGAGGCATGGCGACCTCCACAGATACAACTATTATTGCAAGTTGTTCTTCTCAGGAATTCAATAAAAGAAAAGGAAAAACAAAACAAAGCAAACAAAGCACTCCGATTTACCAAAAGAAAGCGAAAAATAACATGGAACTGCCTCATCGGCAACGGCGCCAAAAACTTGTTTGGGATTTTAAATGTAACCGTAAGCGTACGGATCAGTGTAGCTACGGGTCAAACACAGGGAGAGCAGCCTCTTTATTTTTTTACTTCTTTTAATAATGCGAAAGTGAACCGATTAATGGTTGTGATCTAGTTCTAATTACTGTCCTAAACATATGTATCTAAAATAACGTCCTAACCATTCGTCATCTAAGAATTTAAAGACGCAAGCCACGCAATTAAAATTAAATAAATAAATAACTGAAAATAAACAACCCACGTAATTTAAAAAAAAAACAATAAAGGAAAAAAAATACTAAAATAACAATAAAGTAAAAAAAAGCGGAGAAAGTTAGAGAGACTCACAAGTAGGTTTCTCTACTTAGACTGAGGGATGCATCATAATATGAGCTTCCCTACTTGACCAGAGAGTCACTCTTACAAGGGTTACTCTACTTGGCTTTAGGGAAAGGGAGACTAAATAAAAGCAATAAATTAATAGTTCTATGGCTAGGAGGGGCAAAGCCAACACATACACTAGCCATGAACCTTGGGGGAAAGGGATAACAATAATGTAACGACTGAAATTAAAATCCTAAATTAAGAAAGAAAGGGTAGTCAGAAGAGGGAATGAGAGGGGAGAGAGAAGACTACTGAAGGAGCCTACTTACTTGAACTTCAACCCTTGAACTGAAAACTTGATCGATTTGAGATACTACCAGTACTAAAAACCAGATCTGGAATAAACCAAATCTGAAATATCTAGTACTAGAGAAAACAAATCTGAAGAAAAAACTAAATTGAACTTGAAAGACATGCTTCATAGCTTGTTCTTGTCACCTATAACTAAGCCTAGAACTAGAACTTGAAAATTACAACTTGAATTACTTAAACAATAAAAATAAAAGACTGAATCAAAAACAAAAGTGCTTGCATTAATTGAATAAAAAGAACTTACAAAAGTGTTTAAAGCATAAACCTAAAACTAGAGCTAGAGAAAGAGAAAACTAGAGAAAAAGATAGAGCAACTAAAAAAAACCCTAGAAGAAGAATTGTCCCCTCCTCTTACTTGAGTTGTATTTATAGGGAATGGGGAGGTAGGGTAACAAATTTCTCCTTCCTAAAAGTGAGAAAACCACAATTGGTAGTGAGATCTTTTGAGACCAAAAGTGCTAAGGTGGAAGAGAGAGAAGAGAGAAACAAACTTGGAGAAATTTCCTATAATTTTTTTTTTGCTTATTTTCTTTCCTTTTTTTTTTTTAATTTATTTGTCTCTTCTTTTTTTCCCTCCAAGGGACGATTTTTCTTCTTGCTTTGTGTGATTTGGACAATCTTTTGGTGATGATGTGGAGGAGAGAGAAAATTTGGATAAGATTTATTTCTCCCTTTTTTTTTTTCTTTCCTTTTTTTTTTTTCTCTTCTTCAGGAACCCTTCCATGATTTTCCTTACTTCTAATTTGATGTGGAAATCCCCTCCCTGACCATAGTGCTTTAAGTGAGTGAAAAGTAGGAAATCTTCAACAAAATTCTCCAAAAAAAGATAACCATGAGATTCGAACTTGAGACCTCCTGGTGAGTAAGGGAATTTTGCACACCATAGCTCACCAACTACACTAGGTAGTTGTTGTTGGAGAGATATGACGTCTGATAATGCTTAAAGCTTTTAAAATACAAAACTTATAAAAAGAGAATAAAACCCAAGGTAGCTCCATTCTAAATATATAAAATAAATGTTTTATTACCCTAGATTTTACACATAAATTTACTCATCAGTAAGCAATACTGAGAGGTGTGAGAGACGAGTGTTGTAACCCTATTCTCCATTGATAGTGAAGTAGGATCTCATCTCACTGAGGACGTAGGCAATCTTGCCGAATCTTGTAAATCTATGTGCATTCCTTGTTCTTGTTTTTCAATTATCTTCTACATTGTTTTAGGGTTGCATTTCTACACAACTAAGTCAAGAACATCAAGTTTCCATTCTGTTGTGGGCAACCTCTATAAGTTCCCATTCTCTTGCAGTCTCTACATCATCTTATCATTTGTTAATTGTACTCATATGTCTATCATTAGTTTACTGTATCTCATCAGTTGTAACTGCACACTTCTTAATATAAGAATACCCACGTCCAATGTAATTAAGTTGGTGTGATCAAACAATTCAACTCCATCTCTTCTTTCTTCTTTCGAAGAAAAGGAGAGGAATGTGCAAAGAGAGAGAGAGAGAGAGAGAGAGAGAATCGGAGATCTTATTTTATTTATTTAAATGGTCAAACAGATTTTCTTTTGTTCTTACAAGTATTCTACTTGATAGCAGTAGTAGCTTGATCAAGTAAATCTTTTATTTTCATAAGATAACAAAAGAAAATTGCTACCAATCTTCGTCCCATCTATGCAGGAGGAAGATAATTCAATACTTTGTGGCTGATGGTGGTACTTTTGGTGGGTCACAACCACAAACCCCATCCGCAGTACAACTTCATCCAAAAGGATAGCACGAAATGTTGCAATCAAAATTGTTGCAAGAAGCTTTTGCAGTGACTGCTCCTGAAATCTGTCCTCTTGCTGCGTCCACCATGGGCACCACTTTTGTAGCAACTGCAGTAAGAACATATACAATTAAATTAGTCACACACACACACACAAAGAGAGAGAGAGAGAGAGAGAGAGAGAGAGAGAGAATCTGAAACGAAGAGGAGGACAATAAGGACGAAATGAGGGAACGAGAGCTTCTCCATCTCTAGCGAAGTTTTGTGAGTGAAGGTTATTCTCGCTTCCAATACGTAAAGTATGAGTCTGTGGGAAGAGAGGATCCAGATTCCAGACTTTTATAATGAAATATTTCAATAAAGATTGAAAGAATCCATGAGAGAAAGAAAAAAAAATGGAGGGGGGGGCACAAATTCCCATATGTTTTGGATTATGCTGGATCTTAACCAAGAAAAGAAAAAGATTATACATGATTTTTACCATAAGAAAACGAGATCCAAGGTTTCTGACTAAGCGATACATCTTTATCTCCTTTTTAATGTGCCATGCCAGTTAAACACTATATCTCCAATATCAATTTTTTTTTTCTTTTTTTCTTTGAGATGGTATATGATAGAAGGGGGGAGGGAGGAATGTATGGAGTTATTTGTAGTGTTTGAATGTTTACTTTAGGTTGTTCCCTTCATATTTTTTGACAACTTTCATTAAAATTAGTGAAGAGCACTAAACACCCCCATGTGAGTGGCCCAAAGAATATCTTGTTTGCTCTTATCCACTTTATACACTACTATATGCTAACGGCATAAAAAAGTTTGGAAAAACCACATACAAATGATTGAATCATTCTTCAAATTGAGCTTTCTAAACCTTTCTCTTCAGAGGAGTTCGGAGTCTAAAATGGATAGACAACCCATCATCTACGATATCCGTCATATGGCCACAAATTTTGTTTCTTCATTTCTAATGAGTCAAACATTATAACAAACTCCACAGCTAAAAAGACCATCTCTACGCCTGTACGACAATTTAGTCCATCTCAACTCTATGATTAGTTGAGTCTTCGTTCCTCATCATCCACATGTCTCACACATCCAAAAAAAAATTGATATCTCTTTACCCAAATTAAAAAAGTAAATAAATCATACCTTTAGCAAGTAGTACTTTTTCCTAATAACATACAAGACAAATACTTCAAACCGACAAAAATCCCTCCGAAGAAAAACTCTGGCTATTGTTCACCAACATGAGAATTCTTAACTATTAAAAAAAATGAGAATTCTAATATCTGCAAAATTATATCTAATCATCTGGATCCAATTTTCACCAAGAAATCAGATGAGATTCATCAGAAAAAAACTGGTCTTAACACACCAAAACATTGACAGAACCGAGACCTTATAAAGCTGTCGAAGCTGCACTCATAAAAAAGTGATTTTTAGACTCCTCCGACTTACCACAAAAACTGCATTTTGAGGGCAGAGGGACACCCCTTTTTTTCACATTCACGTCTAAAGTGAGTTTATTTCTGATCAATCTCCATCCAAAGACTGCTTGACGCTGTTGAATAGAGGACTTCCACACCAAAGATGACCAGCCCACCTTAGGTGAGCTCCTTCTACAGACCTCCCAGGCTTACTTTATCAGTATTATTGAAAGAGGTGTGGAATAAGGGGTTCGTGTTAATTCCTTTTTTTATCTGGATGGAGAGGAACTCCAGGCGGTATGAAGATGTCTCTTCTTCTGAGCAGAATTGTTTTTTGAAAATAAAAAATGAAATTCGCTCTTAGACCCTGGCCTATTCTGGGGTGGCTGTTTCAATTGAAGACTTGATGTATGCTAGAAGGTTGGGATTCTCAGGGGTGCAACGCAAGCAAAAAGAATTATTTGAAATTTTTTGGTGTCCTCCTCCAACAGGATGGATGGGTCAAATTAAATTCAGACGGCTGCTCGTTGGGCAATCCAGGAAAAGCATGTGGGGGAGGTATTCTGCGCAATGAGAAGGCTGAGGGGTTATATCATTACAGAGAGTTCCTTGAAATTTGCACAAATTTTGAGGCAAAATTCCAGGTTATTATTGCAGGAATTGAAGCTGCAAACCGATTTGGGGTGCAAAGTTTGTGGATTAATGTGACTCACAGGTGGTTCATCTTTGCGAAAAAAAATTCTTGAAATTTCGGCAAAGGTGCATTAACTGCTATCCTACCTTGAAAGGGTGGAGTGGAAGATCATGCACTGCTTTCATGAAGCAAATTCTGTAGCGGATTTCTTGTCAAAGTCGCCCCGCTTTGAAACCTCCCTCGGTGACATCCTTGCGGCCTTGGCCAAAATGGATATGGACATGGATGCCTCGGTCGTCCGAGCTATAGACTGCTCTAGTGCTCTAATTAAGTATTCTACGCTTGTGGAGGAGAGTTTGCTGATGGCATTGCCAAGGTGGATTAAGTCCATCTTCTCTCGCCGCTTTAATTGTCTATATTTCGCTTGGGTGTTTTTATCCCTTCCGTATTATATTTTTCATCTTCTTTTTTAATACAAATGATATTCTAGCAAAAAAACAAATCTGGATCCAATTTCCTATGAAAAATCCATTCCAAAATTTTTGAGAATAAATGTCAATATATATATATATATATATATATTAAAAGGAAACACTCACATATGTGTGAGAAGGTAGAACTTCCCCCCTTTGAGGGATTCATGAGCAGAAAAAAATTTGGGGTTAAATTTTTATCAAAAAAAAAAAAAAGTGAGAAGGTAAAACTTTGAATCTTGTAATCACTTAGGATGGGAAGGTCCACACAAAGAAAAAAAGAACTAAAGAAGATGTAACAATTTCACCCAAAAAAAAAAAGTGTAAGAATGATATTCGAGAACTTATACAGCTAACACCTCCCTTCAAACTCATGATGGTGACCATGGTTCGTAATCTCGGATTGGGATCAGTGAATTCACTTGGATCTGATCAGATTGGCGAGACGATTTGACACCAATTCGCTAGTATGACCCAAGGGTAAAAGTTAATAAATCAATTTAAAAAATATATATATAAAGGGTTCCGATCCAACCCGATCTAGGCCAATCTGGATTGGCATTGACTTAAATTGATCTCAACCCGCGAGTCAAGATTACGAACCTCGAGAAATCATTCGAAGTTTGGATAGTAAGTGGGGAGAGGACATTTGACTTTATTTTAAGGCTTGTTTGGTATCATTCAATTGTATCTAGACTAGCCATGTCATCATGCAAATTATGTGTAGATTAGTCATCCTCATATGATTATGATATGTGTGTTATGTTTTACATTCTCAATGCTAAATGGTTGATGTGCTTATGTGATGAATGGTTGGATTACTGTGCATGATGCATTATTAGACTAGACACTATAGTCAGCTTGGAAACGAGTGCATTGGTGGCCCATGGTATGGGACGCGGTGGCACTATGTAATCATACTTTGTCATATAGGAGCATGTGGTTTAGGATTATCATTTCCCGTGTTACGACCCTTCCCAACAGGGGTTGAGGTGTTAGATTATCACTTGAGGGGAAGCAGTGGTCACGATTGTCGGGTCACTGTGGCGGTTAGACATACGCCCGGCTGGTCATTAGGATAGTCGGCAACCTTAGTGGTATATTCAAGAGGGCTAATCGTACTGCTTTTAAATTGTTGAAGTCAGCACCTTTACTTTTCTATCATTTACTTTTATGTTGAGAGCCGGTGGTCGGCATGCTTTACTTTTTCAAGTACTCACGGTGGGCATTCTCCAACAACCCTATGGTCATATTGCGGGATGGAGTTCGCGGCTCGTACCCAGAGCATACGCGCACTGTGGTTGTAGTAGCACAAACCAAAGACTTTGTAATGTTATTTAGGTGGATGAGGTTTAAAATGAATTGCATAGCATATAGTGCATATGGATGTGATTGTTGTGTAGATTGTTGTGTGGTCCTTCTTTTCACTTACTGAGCTAGTGAGCTCATCCCATGTCTGCACCTCTTTTAGATGATTTTGCAGGTCACCAGCCTGAAGATCAGGAGTCGGGCCCCATAGTTGAGTTTCCCGATAAGGATTGGTGGGTCCCCAAGGAGTATGAGCACGGTATGGATTACACGTGCGAGGGCTGTGCTGCGGGACCGTAATATTGATGTCGTACATGATTTTACCTTTCGATTCTTTTGATGATCCCCTTTTTGTGTACTTGATACATAAATTGTTATTCTTTTTGTGTAAATATCATGCCTGCGGGCCCACATGTATTTATCTATATACTACAATTTGGGTATCAAGTATATTGGGGATATTTAAAGGTAATTTATGTCTTTCGCTGAACTTTTGAACGCCTATCTTAGATGTGGGTATGCTGTGATGGGTACTGTATCAGATGATCCTGGCAGGTTTGGGTTAACCAGAGTTAACCCGGTCACCAGTCCGATTCTGTGTGAACGGGGTGTGACAATGCACGTGTAAGTAAATGTTCCAAATGGGCATGTAAAAGTGGTCTTATGTTGGTCCTCTAAAACAATTGGGATTTGGTTATAGCCAGAATATCCATCAAGAAGACAATAGTACTCATGTCCAACTAACCTCTCTAACATCTGGTCAATGAATGGCAACGGGAAGTGGTCCTTCTAGGTTGCCACATTAAGTTTCCTGTAGTCTATGCACACTCTCCAACCAAATTGGACACGGGTTGGAATTAGTTCATTATTGGCATTGGGAACTACAGTCACATCAGACTTCTTAGGCACTACGTGAACTGGGCTTACCCATTGGCTGTCAGAAATATGATAAATTATTCCATGATCCAAGCACTTTAGGATCTCTTTCTTAATAGCTTCCATCATCACTGGGTTAGCTCTTCTTTGGGGTTCCATGGATGGTTTGGAATCGTCCATAAGATGTATATGATGTTGCACAATAGAAGGGCTTATACCCTTGATATTAGCCATGGTCCAACCTAGGGCTTCTTTATTATCTTTTAATACTTTAAGTGACTTTTCTTCCTGGCTAGAAGTCAAATTTGAAAAAATTATTACAGGAAGATTCTGGTCAGGCCCTAGGAAAGCATACCTTAAATTAGATGGCAACTCCTTAAGATCTAGCTTAGGACGCTCAACTATGGAAGGTTTGGGAATGGAATTGGAAAGGGGTCCTAAGGGCTCCATAGGTGTGTGAAGATTCAAGATTTTAGAAAAGAAATTTTCACTATCATCATCCAACTCATCCATACACTCTTTGAATTCTTAATCAAAATTAATATCAAAGTTGGTAATTATATCATCAGAAAAATCCAGAAAATTCTCAATCATATTAATCTCTTCTTCCATATGTGGTTGCTTGCCTATCCTAAACATGTTAAACTCAACAGTTTGGTTACCAAAAGATAATCTTAGGAAACCATTCCGGCAGTTGATTAATGCATTACTGGTAGCCAAGAATGGTCTTCCTAGAATTATTGGTATCTAACACAATAAAATAAATTCCTCCACCTTTAGTAAGACATCCTCAACCATCCCTTTAGGAATTTTAACAGACTTATCTACCAACTGAAGAGTAGTTCCAGTGGCTTTCAATTCTCCCAATCCAAGTTGCTTGTACACATGGTAAGGTAAAAGATTCACACTTATACCAAGGTCAAGTAAGGCATGCTCATTATAGGTGTTGCCTATGACATAAGATATGGTAGGGCTCCCTAGATCCTTATACTTGGCTGCTATAGGCTGAGTAATTATGGAACTAATGTTACCTGCCAATAACGCCTTTTTGGGCACACTAGTGATACGTTTGTGAGTACACAAATCTTTCAGTACCTTTGCATAGGCAGAGATCTAGGATATGGCATCCAAAAGAGGGATGTTCACTTTTACCTTTTTGAAGACTTCTAAAATTTTGTCCATGGAAGCAGTCTTCCTTTTGTTTACTAAGCGATTAGGAAATGGGACAGGATGAGCATAAGGACTGTTAGAGATTTGCCCCTGTTCAAAAGAATCATTTTTGGTTTTCTCAACCAAATCATCTTTAGTTTTAGAAAAATCTTTAGAATCATTAGACGAACCTGAAACAAAAGGCACACTTGTGTGCTCAACTGAAGGAGAGTTAATAGGAGTAATAGATGAGGAAGATTTAGGAACGCTCTGTTGGTACTCTCTACCACTCCTAAGGGCATAAACAACATTACATTGGTTAGAGGGCCCTTGTTGGGTCTGACCTTATACTATATTCAGTAGTGCATTAGTTGATGTTTGTGAACTAACAGGCTGATGATGCCTAGGGTTAGGCTCTGGTTGACTAGGTAAAGTTCCTTTCTCCCTCTCACGCTTAATTGAGACAACTTGAGTGAGTTCTCTCGTAAGATTTTGATGGCTTGTCATGAGGAGGGCCATATTTTTTTCCTAGTCACTTATTCTACTCGCCTCTCCAGTGTTGGTAAACCCAGGGGTTGCTGATAAGATGATAGGAGAGGGGCCCTAGGAAAACTAGCCTGAGATCCCACATTAGACCTAGGAAAAGTATTTTGGGAAAAAGATTGTTGTGCAAAGGGAGGCTTTGGAGTCCAGGTTGACCTTGATTATGGAAATTGGAGGGCCCTGCTTGGTTGCCCTGATTCCAAGAGAAATTTGGGTGATTTCTCCATCCTGGATTGTAGGTATTACTATATGGATTATTCTGGTATAAGGCATTAACACTATCATTAGAAGTGCCCCCAGAGGTGTTGGGCATTCTTCTACGAGATGTCTAGGGGACTGGCACCAAGCATAAATCTTAACCAAATTGACTGATGATGGCTCTCTAGGAACAATAGCCTCAATTCTCTTGATTAGAATATCCAAATGGGCTTCCTTGGATACTATCCCATCCACAAAATATCCTTTTCCTCCTATGGTACTTTCACTCTCTTGGGTTGATTCCCACTAACGGGTTTTTTCAGCTAAGTCATGTAAGAATTCCCATACCTTTCCTTCATCTGTAAAGGATGTGAATCCCTCAGGGCACATAGACTCTATCATTTGTTTAGTTGGGTAATCAATACCCTCATAAATTATTTGACATAAATGCCATAGGTCTAGGCCATGGTGAGGGCATTCTTAGAGTAGATCCTTGAATCTCTCCATAAGTTTGGAAAATGACTCACTAGGCTTTTGCCTAAACTGAAGGATATCACTTCTAAGCTTATTGGTCTTGTGAGTTGGGAAAAAATTCTTAAGGAAGACAACTGTGAACTATTCCCATGAGGTTATGGAATTTGTGGGTAACCCATACAACCACTTCTTAGCTTGGTCTTTCAATGCAAAAGTGATAAACTTAAGCTTAACAGCATCATCAGAAATCTATTGGATCTTAATTAGAACACATACCTCTTCAAATTCCCTTAGAAATAGGTATGCATCCTCAGAGGTCAACCCATGGAAGTGGGGCAACATAGTGATATATTGAGATTTGAATTCAAAATTATTGCCCTGGGCTTGTGGTAGAACTATGCAGGAAGGTTGGGCTGTTCTAGCAGGGTAAAACCTATTTTTCAGAGATTTAGGTAAAGGATTTTTCTGTTGGTCTCCCATATTGAAGGGTTTTAAAGAGAGCAAACGTATAGGGTCACTACTTGTTGGATCTCTTCTTTCTAACCGATTCCTAGTATTATGTATCCACCTAACACTGATGCAACAGAAAACTACCCACAACTAGAGTAAGACAAGCACAAAAGAATGGATAGCAAAACTTTTTTATTATGATATTTTTATGATATTTTTATTTTTTTATTTTTTTCTTTTGGGAGCTTACCGCAGGATCTGGGTTGCTCAGTCAATTCCTCGAGGTACGCTATGTAGTAAACTGTCTTCATCATACTGTGAGGCATGGCGACCTCCACAGATACAACTATTATTGCAAGTTGTTCTTCTCAGGAATTCAATAAAATAAAAGGAAAAACAAAACAAAGCAAACAAAGCACTCCGATTTACCAAAAGAAAGCGAAAAATAACATGGAACTGCCTCATCGGCAACGGCGCCAAAAACTTGTTTGGGATTTTAAATGTAACCGTAAGCGTACGGATCAGTGTAGCTACGGGTCAAACACAGGGAGAGCAGCCTCTTTATTTTTTTACTTCTTTTAATAATGCGAAAGTGAACCGATTAATGGTTGTGATCTAGTTCTAATTACTGTCCTAAACATATGTATCTAAAATAACGTCCTAACCATTCGTCATCTAAGAATTTAAAGACGCAAGCCACGCAATTAAAATTAAATAAATAAATAACTGAAAATAAACAACCCACGTAATTTAAAAAAAAAAAAATAAAGGAAAAAAAATACTAAAATAACAATAAAGTAAAAAAAAGGGGAGAAAGTTAGAGAGAGACTCACAAGTAGGTTTCTCTACTTAGACTGAGGGATGCATCATAATATGAGCTTCCCTACTTGACCAGAGAGTCACTCTTACAAGGGTTACTCTACTTGGCTTTAGGGAAAGGGAGACTAAATAAAAGCAATAAATTAATAGTTCTATGGCTAGGAGGGGCAAAGCCAACACATACACTAGCCATGAACCTTGGGGGAAAGGGATAACAATAATGTAACGACTGAAATTAAAATCCTAAATTAAGAAAGAAAGGGTAGTCAGAAGAAGGAATGAGAGGGGAGAGAGAAGACTACTGAAGGAGCCTACTTACTTGAACTTCAACCCTTGAACTGAAAACTTGATCGATTTGAGATACTACCAGTACTAAAAACCAGATCTGGAATAAACCAAATCTGAAATATCTAGTACTAGAGAAAACAAATCTGAATAAAAAACTAAATTGAACTTGAAAGACATGCTTCATAGCTTGTTCTTGTCACCTATAACTAAGCCTAGAACTAGAACTTGAAAATTACAACTTGAATTACTTAAACAATAAAAATAAAAGACTGAATCAAAAACAAAAGTGCTTGCATTAATTGAATAAAAAGAACTTACAAAAGTGTTTAAAGCATAAACCTAAAACTAGAGCTAGAGAAAGAGAAAACTAGAGAAAAAGATAGAGCAACTAAAAAAAACCCTAGAAGAAGAATTGTCCCCTCCTCTTACTTGAGTTGTATTTATAGGGAATGGGGAGGTAGGGTAACAAATTTCTCCTTCCTAAAAGTGAGAAAATCACAATTGGTAGTGAGATCTTTTGAGACCAAAAGTGCTAAGGTGGAAGAGAGAGAAGAGAGAAACAAACTTGGAGAAATTTCCTATAATTTTTTTTTCCTTATTTTCTTTCCTTTTTTTTTTTTAATTTATTTGTCTCTTCTTTTTTTCCCTCCAAGGGACGATTTTTCTTCTTGCTTTGTGTGATTTGGACAATCTTTTGGTGATGATGTGAGGAGAGAGAAAATTTGGATAAGATTTATTTCTCCTTTTTTTTTCTTTCCTTTTTTTTTTCTTCTTTTTTTCAGGAACCCTTCCATGATTTTCCTTACTTCTAATTTGATGTGGAAATCCTCCCGACCATAGTGCTTTAAGTGAGTGAAAAGTAGGAAATCTTCAACAAAATTCTCCAAAAAGATAACCATGAGATTCAACTTGAGACCTCCCGGTGAGTAAGGGAATTTTGCACACTATAGCTCACCAACTACACTAGGTAGTTGTTGTTGGAGAGATATGACGTCTGATAATGCTTAAAGCTTTTAAAATACAAAACTTATAAAAAGAGAATAAAACCCAAGGTAGCTCCATTCTAAATATATAAAATAAATGTTTTATTACCCTAGATTTTACACATAAATTTACTCATCAAGAAGCAATCGAGAGGTGTGAGAGAGTGTTGTAACCCTATTCTCCATTGATAGTGAAGTAGGATCTCATCTCACTGAGGACGAGGCAATCTTGCGAATCTTGTAAATCTATGTGCATTCCTTGTTCTTGTTTTCAATTATCTTCTACATTGTTTTAGGGTTGCATTTCTACACAACTAAGTCAAGAACATCAAGTTTCCATTCTGTTGTGGGCAACCTCTATAAGTTCCCATTCTCTTGCAGTCTCTACATCATCTTATCATTTGTTAATTGTACTCATATGTCTATCATTAGTTTACTGTATCTCATCAGTTGTAACTGCACACTTCTTAATATAAGAATACCCACGTCCAATGTAATTAAGTTGGTGTGATCAAACAATTCAACTCCATCTCTTCTTTCTTCTTTCGAAGAAAAGGAGAGGAATGTGCAAAGTGAGAGAGAGAGAGAGAGAGAGAGAGAGAGATCTTATTTTATTTATTTAAATGGTCAAACAGATTTTCTTTTGTTCTTACAAGTATTCTACTTGATAGCAGTAGTAGCTTGATCAAGTAAATCTTTTATTTTCATAAGATAACAAAAGAAAATTGCTACCAATCTTCGTCCCATCTATGCAGGAGGAAGATAATTCAATACTTTGTGGCTGATGGTGGTCCTTTTGGTGGGTCACAACCACAAACCCCATCCGCAGTACAACTTCATCCAAAAGGATAGCACGAAATGTTGCAATCAAAATTGTTGCAAGAAGCTTTGCAGTGACTGCTCCTGAAATCTGTCCTCTTGCTCGCCCACCATGGGCACCACTTTTGTAGCAACTGCAGTAAGAACATATACAATTAAATTAGTCACACACACACACAG
>CM040964.1:37311103-37332399 GCA_022985045.1 Macadamia tetraphylla
ATTCCTTTTTTATCTCGGATGGAGAGGAACTCAGCGGTATGAAGATGTCTCTTCTTCGAGCAGAATTGTTTTTTGAAAATAAAAAATGAAATTCGCTCTTAGACCCTGGCCTATTCTGGGGTGGCTGTTTCGATTGAAGACTTGATGTGTGCTAGAAGGTTGGGATTCTCAGGGGTGCAACGCAAGCAAAAAGAATTATTTGAAATTTTTTGGTGTCCTCCTCCAACAGGATGGGTCAAATTAAATTCAGACGGCTGCTCGTTGGGCAATCCAGGAAAAGCATGTGGGGGAGGTATTCTGCGCAATGAGAAGGCTGAGGGGTTATATCATTACAGAGAGTTCCTTGAAATTTGCACAAATTTTGAGGCAAAATTCCAGGTTATTATTGCAGGAATTGAAGCTGCAAACCGATTTGGGGTGCAAAGTTTGTGGATTAATGTGACTCAGTCGCGGTGGTTCATCTTTTGCAGAAAAAAAAATTCCTTGGAAATTTCGGCAAAGGTGCATTAACTGCTATCCTACCTTGAAAGGGTGGAGTGGAAGATCATGCACTGCTTTCATGAAGCAAATTCTGTAGCGGATTTCTTGTCAAAGTCTGCCGCCCGCTTTGAAACCTCCCTGTCAGTGACATCCTTGCCGGCCTTGGCCAAAATGGATATGGACATGGATGCCTCGGGTCGTCCGAGCTATAGACTGCTCTAGTGCTCTAATTAAGTATTCTACGCTTTGTGGAGGAGAGTTTGCTGATGGCATTGCCGAAGGTGGATTAAGTCCATCTTCTCTCTGCTCAGTTTAATTGTCTATATTTCGCTTGGGTGTTTTTATCCCTTCCGTATTATATTTTTCATCTTCTTTTTTAATACAAATGATATTCTAGCAAAAAAACAAATCTGGATCCAATTTCCTATGAAAAATCCATTCCAAAATTTTTGAGAATAAATGTCAATATATATATATATATATTAAAAGGAAACACTCACATATGTGTGAGAAGGTAGAACTTCCCCCCTTTGAGGGATTCATGAGCAGAAAAAAAAATTTGGGGTTAAATTTTTTTATCAAAAAAAAAAAAAAAAGTGAGAAGGTAAAACTTTGAATCTTGTAATCACTTAGGATGGGAAGGTCCACACAAAGAAAAAAAGAACTAAAGAAGATGTAACAATTTCACCCAAAAAAAAAAAGTGTAAGAATGATATTCGAGAACTTATACAGCTAACACCTCCCTTCAAACTCATGATGGTGACCATGGTTCGTAATCTCGGATTGGGATCAGTGAATTCACTTGGATCTGATCAGTATTGGCCGAGACTGATTTGACACCAATTCGCTAGTATGACCCAAGGGTAAAAGTTAATAAATCAATTTAAAAAATATATATATAAAGGGTTCCGATCCAACCCGATCTAGGCCAATCTGGATTGGCATTGACTTAAATTGATTTCAACCCGCGAGTCAAGATTACGAACCTCGAGAAATCATTCGAAGTTTGGATAGTAGAAATCGATCGAAGAAGCATAGAAGTGTGAGCTTTGGTAAAAATATTTTTTAATTGATATTTGGAAAGGTGTGTGGTAACAGAAATGTTTCTTGATGAAAACAGTGATGTTCAAAATAACAATCAATTTCAAAATGCTTTATATATATAAATATTTTTTTTTTCATGACTTAGATATTTTCTAAATAAATAGTTTCTTTATTTTCTCAAACTCTCACCAAGCCTTCTATAATAAAAATAGGGATCTCACGTTGGTTGTGTCTCCTTTCGCTACTCTCTCCCACTTTCCTTTTGAAACATTTTTCATTTAAGAAAATCAAATCAAATCAAATAAAACTCTTTTCTTCTTTTTCGTCTCCCTCTCAGATTCCTCCCTGATTCTTCCCTTCTTTTATTATATTTTTTCTCTATTGATTCATAATCTCTCCATCTATCATTTTACTATCTATATCTTTTTATTAATAATAAAAAAAAAAAATCTATATCTTTCTATATTCTCTCCCCCAATGCCTCATGTTTCTCCCTACCATCTTGCTCTGTTATGATATATTATGAGTAAGTGCTTTTGGGCCACTTCTTATCCTTCCGTCTAAGAAAAAATATTTTGCAAAGAAAACAAAAAGTCAAATGCTATGTTGCCTTTTCTATGCTGCTCTTTGATAGAATGGATGTTTCCACTTTCCAACATTAATTAGGTTGTAATCGGCCATTTCTATGCCTTGAGGCTGCCCTATTCAAGTTTGGATCAGCTCCCTTGGGGGGCATCTCCTCCGGTGATCCAGCCGCCTATAGAGGGATTTGACACCTTTGACTCATGGCCAGACCCCTATAGACGGTTGGATCAACTGAGGGATGTCCCCGCAGCATCATTTTTCTCGTGTTTTGTGGAGTAGGCTCCTCTTGAGAACACATATCCTCTTCCAAAAAAAATAAAAAATTCAAATGACAAAGCAGCATATGTCATACAGAGAATAGAAATTTTCTTTTATCTATTTAAATTGTCAAACTAGAATTGTTTTGGATCTTACAAGTATTCTACTTGATAGCAGTAACTTGATCAAGTAAATCCTTATTTTCATACGATTTTAAAAGAAAATAGCTGCTACCAATCTTCATTCCCATCCATCCAGGAAGAAGATCCTTCAATACTTTGTGGCTGCTGGTGGTATATTTGGTGGGTCGCAACCGCAAACTCCATCCGATGTACAACTTCCTCCAAAAGGATAGCATGAAATGTTGCACTCAAAATTGCTGCAAGAAGCTTTGTTAGTGCCAACTCCTGAAATCTCTCCTCTCGTTGCATCCACCATGGGCACCATTTTTGTAGCAACTGTAGTATGCACGTAAACAATCAAATTAGTCACATATATACATACATATATATACATATATATATATATACACATATATATATACATATAAATATATACATATATGTATATATACATATATATATATATATATATATAGAGAGAGAGAGAGAGAACCTGAAACAAAGAGGAGGACAATAATGGAAAAATGAGGGAACGAGAGCTTGTCCATATCTAGCAAAGTTTTATCAATGAAGGTTGTTCTTGCTTCCAGTACATATGGTATGAGTTCCTGGATCTTGATTTATATAACTCCAATGCACTAGGAAGCTGTAGTTGAACTAGAACATATCTTATACACTAAATTATTCTCCTTTAGACTTTTCTCTTCGGAGGAGTTCGTAACCTAAGATAGAAAGCCCAACCCATTACATTCGTCATTTGGCCACAAATTTTGGGATTCGGCTCCTCTGAGGTGAGTTGCCATTCTGGTGGCTCGGGTTGGATGGGTGACACCTGTTATTTTTTAATCTAAGGGAGGAAAACATCAAGTTGTATTGGCAAGGTTGAAGTAGGGGTGCAACAGGGCCGGGTTGGGCCGGGCTTCGTAAAACTCTAGTCCAACCTTGAGTCTCCTTAAATGGCCCCAAACCCCCCCCCCTAACCCTGACTCATGGCCGCAAAACTTCAACTTAGTCCCAACCCTTTAGGGTTTAGCCCAACCCTTACCAGCATTGATTGGCCCTGGTTTTTCAAGGTTAGGCCGAGATGACCCTGATTACCCTAACCCTGACCTTGACCTTGACCCTGATTTGCCATCAAGGGCCGAGTATACCTTGACCCTGACCACCGCAAAATATAAAATAACTAAAAATAAAAATATTCATAATAAAGAGAAGAGAAAAAAAAAAAGTCACAAATTACTTGTCATAAGGGAAACATCCTAAAGCAAATATTCAAACAATATAAATAACTCCAACTATTATGGTAAAAAAAGAGGAGATCATCCTAAGAAAGCAAATAATCCAAAAAAATTTCAACTATTTGTCATCATAAATAAAGAGATCATCCTAATAAGGTAAACAATCTGAAGATCTCAAAACCCTTGTCATGTTATACAAAGAGAACATCCTAAGAATAATAAAAAATCCAAAGTCAACATCAGGGGCAAAAACAAGGGCCGGGCTCAGGGCATGCTGGGTAGGCCAAAGGCATCAACCCTTACGCACACTAACCCTGACTCAGGGTCAGAAATTTCAGGGTCAGGTCGACCCTCAGGGCCAAAATTTTTGGGTCAGTACTTGTTCGGGATCAGGTTGAGCCAATGCAGGGTTCACGGCGTCAGGGCCAAACTTGCACCCCTAAATTGAAGTTGAGAAACAGAGGGTATTTGGCTAATCAAAAGGGGGAATACCAATTTTCGTTCCGTCTCCCTCCCCATGCTTTGTATTCAAAGGATTCAGCTTCCTCTCCCGGACTCCCTCTTCATCTCTCTCTTTCCCCCCCCTGAATACCCACTTGATTTTTCGTTCATCTCCCTCCCCATGCTTTGGATTCAAAGGATTCGGCTTCCTCTCCCGGACTCCCTCTTCATCTCTCTCTCTCCCACCCCTGAATACCCACTTGATTCACAGTGGTGAATTTTTCATCTTCTTCTGCTACTCTTCTCTGTGTTTTGCTATTACTGATGCTGTTAAATACTTCTAGCTACAACGGTGGTTTGGTCATATTTTACCTCTGGCTGACCGTAAACGTGATTTGATTCCCAACCGTTAGCCTTCTTCTCCCTAGTAGCCTTATTTTCCCTAGTCGAGCTCTCTTTTGGTTCTCTTCTTCTTTCATTTGATCTCCTAGTCGATCTCTTCTTTCATCTTCTTTGTTGATTCTAGTTGTCTTATCTGATTTTGTCACTGTTACCAGCTCAAAGAACAGGAATTGCTTAAGTTTTTCTGCGTCTCACTTCTAATCTCAAGAACCTCATTCCCACACACCTTCCAAAGCACTGCAAGGGAGGCGAACGAAAATTGGGTATTTCCCCTTTTTGATTAGCCAAATACCCCCCGGTTCTTACCTTCAACTGTTCAACCTTGCCAATACAACTTTGATATTCTCCTCCCTTGGATTAAAAAATAACAGGTGTCACCCATCCAGCCCGAGCCACCAAAATGGTAGCTCACCTCTGAGTTGTAGAGGAGCCGAATCCCAATTTTGTTACCGGCTGCTCATTTTTCCTTCATTTCTAATGAGTCAAACACTAAAGCTAACTGTATAGCTAGAAAGATATCGCTACGCCATGGATGACAATACAGTCCCTCTCTACTCCATGGTTAGTTGAGGCTTGTACTTCATCATCCATGTGTCCCATACATGCAATCCAATTGATCTTTCTTTACCTAATTAAATACAAAATCTATAAATTAATCATACCTTTAGCAAATAGTATTTTTTCTAATAAAATACAAGAGAAAAATCTCTTCTGATAGGGCATGGAATGCTACAACAAGAAGGGGCTGTAGAGGTGTTGTGATTAAATCCCATGAAGGAACCTTTATAGGGGATGGAGTGTCTCGGCTGCTGCTAATGAGGCTGAGGCAATACGTGATGGAGTCTTACTTGCATTAGCTTGCGGCTTCTCATCAGTGATGTACTTTAGTGATTATCAACCTATCATTAGGGCTTTAAATTCACTTCCATCTTCAATTGATTGGGCAAATAAATGTGTGGTTGATGATATTCTTTCTTTTTTAGTGGGTTTTTCTTTTACTTCTTTTCATTTTATTCCTCGTACTGTTAATAGGGAAGCTCATGTCTTAGTTGTAGGGGCATCTCGCTTGGGAATTTCCCATGTTTGGTGGCTTCAACCACCGCTTTGTCTTGTAACTCTTGACTCTGGTAGGAGATTCTCTTCCTTTGATTTTTCTAAATAAATAAGAAAAAAAAAAAAAGCAGCATCAAATGGATAAATATCCCTCCCAAGCAAAATTCTAGCAATTGTTCACCAACATGAGAATTCTTAACTATTAAAAAAAATTAGAATTCTAATTTCTCCCAAATTATAACTGATCACCTAGATCCAATTTCCCATGAAAAAAATTCATTCCAAAATCTTTGAGAATAAATGTTACAAAAATAAATTTTAACGAAACAACACATGTGTGAGGAGATAAAACTTTATCCCTTTGAGGATGTTCCAAAAATAAAAATGGGGTAAATATAAAAAATAAAAATTACAACTTTGAATCTTTTATTCACTTATTAGGATGGGAAGGTTTACACGAGAAAAAAATAACTAAACTCAGATGTAATAATTTTAGCCAAAAAGACAATCTGTAAGAATGATATTACAAAACTTAAACAGCTATCACCTCCCTTTAAAATCACGATGGTGAACATGATTCATAATCTCGGATTGCAATCAATGAATCTGTCAAGATCTGATTGGTATCTGCTGAGACCAATTTGATACCAATCTACTGGTAAGACCCAAGGGTAAAAGGGTAATGGAATCGATATAAAAAAAATATAGGGGTAAATCCATTCGATTAAGCTCGATTTAGGGAGATCTTGATTGGTATCAACTAAGATTGATCCCGATCCAAGAACCGAGATTATGAACCTTGAGAAATCATTTGAAGTTTGGATAGTAGAAACCGATTGAAGAAACATAAAATTGTGACCCTTGGTAAAAAGATTTGTTAATTTATATTTGGAAAGATGTGTAGTAAATGAAGTGCTTTTTGACGAAATTGGTAACTTACAAAATGACAACCAATTTCAATATGCTTCATAATTTTATGAAAAATTTTAATGTGATTATGATGACACTACACACCATCTTGTGTGGGTAAGATTCCCTAACCTTCCATAAAAAATCTGGGATGAAGAGATGTTGTTAACCATGGCAAAGGCAGTGGGGCACCCGATTGCAATAGATCAAAGAACAATAGACTCCCACTATGGTCACTTTGCTCGAATCCGCATTGACATGATGATTCGTAGCCTCATGTGGAAGAAATATATGTTGAAAGGGTGCATGTAAATTCTTAAGAGATATTTATTTTCAAGCAAGTCATTAAATACGAAAGTCCTCCAACTAGATGTATGCATAGTTAGGGGTTGCAATCGGTGAGGGCTGGGCCTGTCTCAGTCAGGCCTAGCTGGGGGCCTGCAGGGCCTATGTCCTCGGACTGTGACCTACCTATTTAAGGAATGAGTCAGTCTCGGTCTGTGTCCTGTCGGGCTCGGTCGAGTTCCAGGCTTTAATCAGGCTTCTCCTAATCGGGATATAATTGGTCCTTAAACATGGTAATGTACCAATAAAGCCTTAAACAAGCTTTAAACGGTCTTTACTTTTCTTAGATTTAAGATTCTTTAATTTATTTTGTAAATCATCAACAATTTTGAAAAGATTTTAACACTTAATTACAATAAAAAATTAGAGACTAGGAGAAAGAGAGAATGAGAGTGCAAATAGGTCTTAATTTCAGTGGATGAAGACTGTGCAAGAGAATGACGAACAGACTCCGGAGGGCGGTTGGCCACCTGATCGGGGTAGACAACCTTTAATCACAGAGTTCTTGAGGCCAGCGCAGACTTGTGGGGAGGAGGGGGGGAATACCACAGGGCAAGGACAGGGGGTGATATGAATGAGGGGTGATCTGAAGGGGTGCGGGATAAGCAGAATCTGACTGGTGTGAGATCATACTCGTCGGTGGTGGGAAGGGTTTTCCCAGATATGGAGCTGCTCCCAGATCCTATACATGCAGGCTCATGCACCAAGATTATCATACCACAAGATGCCTACGAGGAAAGGTTGTTGTGATTTAGATTCACTTTGATTGGGAGGGTGAATTTCAGATTTATTTCTATGAATGATTTTCGCAAAGAGGCTATTGAATCATGGAATCTCCAAGGAAGCATTAGAATGGCTCCAATGGTGAAGGGGTATATACTCTTTCAATTTGAACATGAGGGAGATATGGCGGTGATGTGGAGAAGGAGCCTGACAAAGGTTGGTGGGCAGGTGATCAGATTCCAATGCTGGAAGCCTGATTTTGACGTTCATGCTAACAATATTTCAACCAAGCTGATGTGGATCAGGTTCCTGGACCTTCCACTCGAATATTGGCATGAAAAAATCTTGTCATCCATGGCTAAAGCGGCAGGGAGGCCGGTGGCCTTGGATAGACGCACTCGATCTACTGCTATGGGATCTTTCGCGAGGGTCTATGGTGGAGGTGGAGGTAGAAGCAAAAAGAGTGGATGAGATTCAAGTGGAGAGGAAGCAACCTGGAATGGGTGAAGCTTTCTGGTTCAAACAAGTAATCATTTATGAGGATGGCATGAGCAAAAGTACATTCTTCAAGAAGGTTGGGCACATGGTCCATGCGTGTTGGGAGAAGAAATGGGTGGATTCCAAGGAGGAGGAGCAGCGACGGGAAAGTAATCCAGGGACGATCTTCCTTGAGGACGGTGGTGATGCTCGGTCCCGAGGTGTTGCTCTGGCAAGGAAAGTTTCCATCTTGGGCGGGATTTCTTCCCATGCAAGAGATCACTCTCCTGCCTTATCTACTCAGACAAATTAAGAAGAGATTGGGCAGCCTAAGGAAACTGGAGAAGGCATTGGACCAGGTGATCGTATGAGCAGCTGATCAATTTTCCCATGTTGTTGGGAATTGGGAGTGGTTAGAAGAAATTCTAAGAGTCTTGCACAAGTTGGAATGGAAGGCATTCAAATTCCTACTATTAATTGATTATCTCCTCAAATATTGGCTTTCCTATTAGAGAGGAATCGGGATATGCACATTCAATTAGATGGTTGTAATGGCAGAGATATATATATTATGATATGTGGGAGAGTGCAAAATAAAGAGAGAGAGAGAGAGGAGAGAGGATGACGTTTGGACAGATCACATGGAATGGAAACCTTGAAGAATTAAAATTGATGAAAGGACCAGAATTTGATGGAGAAAATAGGAGAGAGAAGCTCTGAGAGGGATGGGGGGATTTACGATCTACCACCCGATAGAGGGAAGCAACGGAGGATTACTGATTTTTGGAGACCGACGCACTACTCTCTGCCTCCATCGGTGTTTGAAATTTATAATGTCATCTTTGGTGGATTAGCTGAAAAGAATCACCCTATGGAGGAGGTGATCAATGGAGGAAGTAAACAATCTTACGCAGCTACGGCGAAGAAAACTATGCCAAACATAGATGATCTTCCTAATCCGATACATGCTGCAACCCTTACAAAGATCATTATTCCTCAGGAGGCGTACGAAGAGAAATTACAATCATTCTCTTACGCTTTGATTGGGCGGGTTAATTTTTGCTTTGTCTCGATGGATGAAGTGAGGTCTGATGCAAAAAATGTCTGGAATTTGAAGGGTAAGGTTAGCCTTGCATCGTTGGGAAAAGGATTCATTCTTTTCTGATTTGAAATTGAGGGAGACATGGCCTTGATGTGGAAAAGAGGTCCCATCAAAGTCAAAGGGCAAGTCATTAGATTCCAGCGATGGCGGCCAGAGTTCAGTATCCATAATGACCCTATTCAGACCAAGCTGGTGTGGATACGATATCCAGAACTACCCATGGTGTATTGGCACAAGAAAATTCTTCTCTCCATGGCCAAACCCTTAGGAAGGCCAGTGGAGGTGGATCATAGGACGCTGCATGGTACTATAGGGAACTATGCTAGGGTGCTGGTGGAAGTGCCGATGGGCGGCACCAGAGTGGAGGAAATCCAGGTCAAAAGGAAACAGTCGGGCAAGGAGGTTTATTTCTGGTTCAAACAACGGATTGTGTATGAAGATGGTATAGGGAGATGCACTATTTGCAAAAAATTGGGGCATGCTGCCGAGCAGTGCAGAGCCAAGAAAAATCAAAACCGAGCTCATGCAGACATGGATGACGCTGAACGCCACTTTACTGGACACTTGCAGGCGGTGGAGGTAGAGGGTGGTGCGGACATGGCCTCCGGCGAGATCCATCACAATCCTCCTCATATGGAAGGAGATAAAAGATCCTTTCTCCCTAAGGATATTTCCCCCTTTAGAGATAATATTCCAACGGTGGAGGATCTGTCAAATATAGAAGGTTCTCCTGAGAACATTTTGAATGAATACAACCTGGAAATCTGTCTACATGATCCATGCACTCAAGAAAGGAATACCCATGACCCAACCATGGTGGACAATCCTTTGGGGTGCGGATATGGGTCTGAATCCGACACAGGAGAGTCAGAAAATTACTCTTTAGGAAAAGAGTCGCTGGACTCTGTGAAAGGCAGCGAAGACATGAAAAAGGATGAGTCTGTTTCTGGCCTTGGAGTGACTGAGGCGGAAGGTGTTCATACTGCTAGAACTCTTCACCCTCGCAAGAGTAAAGTGATATATAATGGTGGTTGCGGAGGCTGACAGTAGGCTAGAGGAAGAAGGAGTGGCCGAGGGCAGGAATCGGGCAGCTCTAAGCACGTGATTAAAGAAATATCTCCGTCTGGTCTGGACGCAGGCAGGATAATTGTTCACCACCAGGAAGTCGCAGAGCTTGACCAAGCTCTCACAAGAGCTAATGATGATGCTAGAAGGAAAGGAAAATCCAATGTAGCGATGGGGTAGGCCCTGAGGTCTGACCGCCAAGCTGGTACCAGGAAGTAATTTATGAAGATTCTCTTTTGGAATATAAGAGGAATAATGAAGGCGGTTGACAAGAGCACCTTGAGAGATTTGGTTAAGCAGAAGGACCCAGACCTTCTTTGTATCACCGAACCAATGGTCTCTGTGAGTGATTTTCCAAACTTATTTTTTAATAAGTTGGGTTTTTTCAATAAATTTATTTTTAACAATAGAACAGGGAGAATTTCAAATTTATGGATTATGTGGAAAAGAAATCTGGGTTGTCCGGTGGTGATCTCAGAATCCTCTCAGCATATTACGGTCGCTCTGACTTGGGACCTCACCCAAATGCAAGTCTCCTTCATCCATGCTAGCAGTTTTAGGGCAGAGAGAAGAGATCTTTGGTTGGACTTGGCTGCGGATACCCCTATCACTCCCACTCGTGGGCAATGGTTGGTGACTTTAATGCTACCCTTCAGTCTCATGAAAAGAAGGGCCCAGGAAACTTCAGCATGGGGTCTACTGCGAAGTACAGTGCTATGGTGGACTCTTGCTTCATGTCGCAGTTGCCTTCGAGTGGGAGAAAATTTACATGGAGCAACAATCGAAAAACTGGTAATGTGTCTGCAGTGCTTGACAGAAGCTTTTGCAATGAGCAATGGCTGACCATTTTCCAAGACTCCTCTCAAGTGGTTTTGCCTAGAATAGCTTCAGATCATGGACTGATTTTGATGACTCCAATTGCTAGTCAGCACCCCTTAAACTGTCCATTTCAGTTCCATCAGTTCTAGATGGACCATGAGGAATTTAATAATGTGACGGCATCGTCCTGGTCTGAATGGATTACGGGACCTCCTATTGTTGTTCTCACTTCCAAATTGAAGCGGCTGAAAGGGGTTTTGAAGACATGGGCGAGATCAGCCTTCCCTCACATTGATAGAGCGCTTGAGGATGTGAAGATGGCTCTGAACCAAATTCATGACCAGATTGCGAGAGAATGGATGAATGACCATTTGTTTTCCTTGGAAGCTGACGCGAAGACCGGCTTGGTGAAGGCCTTGGAAAATCAAAAAAAAATCTGGGCTGAAAAGGTGAGAATTAGATGGCTTAAAGTTGGTGATCAAAACTCCAAAATTTGTCACCTTTCTGTTAAAATGAGAAGAAACAAAAATACAATCAGAGTGCTCAAGAGGCCAGATGGTACCATGGTTGAAGGGAAAAATCAGATAGGGGAGTCTATTGTCAATTTTTTTTAGCGCTTTCATAAAGAAGCTCCCACAGAGACCTATGCAGATTTACTGGATAATATACCGAAAGTCCTTAACCAAATGGATTGTTATAGGTTGGATTTGCTCCCTGGAAATGAGAAATAAGGAGGGCAGTGTGGGAGTTGGACCCGGATAGCTCGCTGGGCCCTGATGGATTCTCTAGTGCCTTTTTTCGTAAGTGCTGGTCTTTGATGGAAGTGGAAGTGTGCAATGCAGTGAGACAATTCTTTAGCACTGGATACATGCCCCACGGGGTCAATAACAATTTCCTGGTCCTGATTCCAAAGGTGGAGGGAGCAAACACATTGGATAGATTTTTCCCTCTCTGCATGGGCAATTTCTTTTGCAAAATTATTTCCAAAGTTATGGCGATGCGTCTGGAACCTCTCCTTCCTCGGCTGATTTCAGAAGAGCAGGGTGCATTTCAGAAGGGGAAGTTGATTCATGATAATATCTCTGTGGCCTTTGAGCTAGCAAACTCAATGTTCTCAGCGACCAGAGGTGGGGGCTTGGCCTGAAAATTGATATCAGGAAGGCTTACAATACTATTTATTGGTCTTTCATTTTTCAAGTTTTGAGTAAATTTGGATTCTCCAATAGTTGGATCAACTGGCTGCATCAACTTCTGATATCAACAAAAATATCTATTCTTGTGAATGGAGGTCCTCAGGGTTACTTCGGGGTGGAGAGTGGGCTAAGACAAGGTGATCCTATATCTCCCATGCTATTTATTATAGTCGAAGAAGTTCTAACCAGAGGGCTGTCGAGTCTGGTTCAGCGCAAGGAGCTCCAAGCAATCCATAGCCCAAGAGGCGCTGCCACTGCTGGGCATATTCTATTCACAGATGATATTATCATATTCACCAACGCCTCCTTGAGGTATGTTCATACCCTGAAAAACTTCTTGATGAAATACCAAGAATTTTCAGGATAGTGCATTAGCCTAGAGAAAAGCAAACTCTTCCTCAGGAAGATTGCTCCAGATCGAAAGCAGATCATTGCTGATACCCTTGGAATTCAGATCTATAACTTCCCGACTTGATACTTGGGTGTTGAAATATTTAAGGGAAGAGTGAAGAAAGAGGCCCTTCTGCCAATAATGGACAAGGTGAAGGGGTGCCTAGCGGGTTGGAAAGGCAAACTATTGTCTATGGAAGGAAGAACAGAACTAGTTAGATCGGTCATTACAGGTTTCCTTAACCATAGTTTTGCTATTTATTGGTGGCCATCTTCCCTGTTAGATGAGGAATTTTATCTGGACAGGTGAGATAGAATCTGCAAGAAAAATTACAGTAAAATGGGACGCCCTTTATAAGCCTAAAGAGAAAGGAGGCTTAGGTATCAGGAGGCTCAGAGACACAAACAAAGCAATGCTATGCAAACTAGTAGGAGAATCAAGCATGAGAAGACGGCGGCCAGCTCTCTCCTTAAGGCTCGATTTATTGAAAATGATGGCAGCTTCAAAAAATGCATTTCATCTTCCATTGCATTGGAGGTTAAAAAGGTCTGGAGCTTTGTGGAGGAGAATCAAAGATGGATTATCGGGAATGGTAATCTTGTAAATTTTTGGAAGGACAAATGGTGGGGGCCAAAGTCAGTGCATGAGGAGCTTCAGATAATGGATTTGACTGCTCTTAGATTTAATGCTAAGGTGGGCGACTTTATTCGTGGTGGAGAATGGGCGATCCCTAAGGTGAGTTCGGTGGAGCTCATCAGAATATTTGACAAAATTAAGAGGATTAAAATCCGCTTAGGTGACTTAGTGGATACCTGCTGCTGGTCATTGTCGACAAGTCTTTCTCTACCTCTTTGGCATGGGAGGGTATCAGAAGGACGGCTAGCAAGGTCCCTTGGTACTCTCTAGTTTGGCGGAAAGGCCTACCTCCTAGGATCTCTACCTTAGGATGGCGTCTAGCCTATGGCAAACTCCCAACGGATGAGCAGATCAGGCATAAGGGGATCCATCTTGCTTCTTGGTGCGCTCTCTGCAACCAAGCTGAAGAAAGTATTAATCATATCTTCCTCAGATGCCCTTATGTGACCAAAGTTTGGAAAACATTTGTTGAGTGTTTTGAGGTAAAGTGGCAGCAGCACCAGTTAGTTGACAACCTGGTTCGATGGTGGAAGACAAAGGCTAGGGTTGTAAACCTTAAAACTCCCTGGATGATGGGTTTTTCCATTATTGCAGCAAACATTTGGTGGCAAAGAAACAGACATCGGCATGACAAAGATTACAGAGCTGTGATGCAAATATTTGAATATAGTCGTCAGGAGCTTGGCCCTGCATAGGGAAGCTGAAGGGGGAGGTGAAAGCTCCGATTGATGTTATTTACTACAGAAACTGGGTTTGACAGTGGTGTCTCACAAGCATGTTCACCCCCTCGAAGTTCACTAGTGTAAGGCCCAACCAAACTGGCTAAAGGTTAATGTGGATGGCAGCTCTCTAGGAAATCCAGGAAGGGTAGGAGCAGGAGGGATTGTTCGAGATAATGATGGCCAGGTGTGTGACTCAATTAGCATTTTTTTGGGAATAAAAAAGTCTTATGAAGCAGAGGTTGAGGCAGTCATGGAAGGTATTATGATGGCTAAGGCGATGGGTGCAAGGGGCATGTGGATAGAATCTGACTCGGCTGCGGTTGTTTTGGCGATCCAGAGGAACCATATCCCGTGGTTTATCCTCCAAAGATGGTTGGATGTTATCCCTTTCCTAGAATCAATAAGATATCCCATTGCTTTCGCGATGCAAATCCAATTGCAGAATTTTTGGCAAAAAAGGCTTCAAAATCTGGGAACTCAGAATTCTCGGTGTCTTTCCCAAGACATGTTGCTGATTATGTAGAAAATGATATCCTGGTCAAGCATAGCTTTAGATTCTCCTAGGGCACTGTTTTCTTTTTCTGCTGATGGCCATGCCGAAGGTGGAGTTTATTAGCGGCTCTCGGGGTCTCTGCTCTGTCCCTGTTTCCTCTTTATGATGTACTCACTTTTCTTCTTAATATATTCATCCTTTAGCAAAAAAAAAAAAATAAATAAATAAAAAGAATAAAGTGAGAGAATGCAAGATTGTAATATTGCATTTAAGGGATAAAATTTCTCTGCTTCTAGGGTAGTAAGAATATTTGTTCTATCCGTATGTGGCACTTCCTCATTCAGCCATGTGTATAACTTCTTTAATTAATGTTGAGACTATGTAATATTTTTAATTACATAGTTTTAATTTCTTTTACCCTTACAGTCAATAATAGTTTTAATTCTATCCCTTCACTTAGGGTTAAATAGAAACTAAACATGCAACAATAACCCCTCATCTCCTAGTCGTTGCTTCTTCTTCCGTCTCTTCGAGAGACCCCACCTTGCCTCGCCCTATTTGTAAACCTAAATTTTCTAATTTTAAAAACAACAATTAGCTACTACTATTCCTCAAACATTAAGGCCTCAATATGCACAAACAATATACACTGATTGGTAGTTGTTGAATCATCTAAGAGGTTTGTTTATTAAGCTTAGTTTTTTTTTTTGGGTGAATGAAAAATATATTAAAGCAGGAAAGAAAAACAAATAAGACATACAAAATCAAATTGGCTAGACCAGGGTGAAAACCCTACGAAGCCCTGAAGAGATCGGCCTCAAACCCCTAAGAGAGGGGACAAACCCAAAGGGGGGGGGAGAAACAAGCCAAAGAAGGGAGGGAGAGATATAATTAAAAAAAAATGAGGGGAGGGGAAACAAGAAAAATGAGATTGATACAAGAAAATGGGGGGGGGGATAGAAGAGAGGAAGGCCCCAAGAAGATGCCTAATCTAAGGGGGCAGAGAGAAGAGAGGAAGGTCCCACGAAGAAGCCAGGAACCGATTTCTATTTGTATCTTTTTTTTTTCGCTAGAAGATCATATGTATTAAAATAGGGAAAAGAAGAAAAAGAATTTACATGGAAAAAAGAAACAAGTTGTATGGAATTAGTTGAAAAACTAATCCACCTTCGGCATTGCCATCAGCGGAGAAGAATCAAAACTAAAACCCGGCCAAACCAAAAAATAGACAAATCAACAAAAAAAAACACCATTATTTAAAACGGTATCTAGGCCGATTGTGCCTATCAACATCTTAACTTCATGGCAACTAATGCAGGCCAAGAGGCTACTGGAGAGGAATCTTCCAATTTTGCAGCAGACTTTGCAAGGAAATCAACCACTGGGTTAGCTTCACGTAGGCAATGAGTAATCTTCCAGGTTATGGACTGTAGGTACGGGCCTAAGCTCATCCACCTTTGAAGCACATACCACGGGACTTTCCATTGAGAAATAAGAAGAACCACAGCCACCGAGTCACACTTAACCCATAATTGGGTAATATCCAATGCTTTAGCCATTTTCAGACCATAAATCACTGCTAGCACTTCAGCTTCAAAGTTTGTGTGCACTCCCAAAAATTGTCTAAAGGATTGAACCACCTCAGCTTTATCATTCCGTAAGACTCCACCAGCCCCTGCCTTTCCTGGGTTCCCTAGGGAGCACCCATCAGAGTTAAGCTTTACCCATCCTGGAGGTGGAGGACACCAGAAAACTTCTAAGATCTCCCTGGGTTTATAGGGAATTCTAGAAATACCCAGCCGTCTAGCACATAAAAGTGCCTCGAAAGGGAGGGGAGATCCAGAAACCGCTATCTCCTGGAGGCTGATCTCACTCTTAACCATTGCAAAATAGTGATTGGCTCTTATCGATTTTTCCTCAAATCGTCTTGCATTCCTTACCTGCCATATGAAGTATGGAAGAATGGAGAAGCCACTTAGCCACACTCTTTTAAAATAACACTTTCTAGCAGTTTGTTTCCACCATGAGCAGAGATTTTCCACGTCCACAAATGGAGGCCATTGCACATCAAAACCAAAGCAGAAATCTCTCCATATGCTAGAAGAAAATTCACATTTGTAGAAAATATGGATCAGCGATTCCTCCTCTTTGCCACACAACGAGCACTGAGATACAAGAGGAATTCCTCTTTTACAAACATTGTCATCAGTTGGCAATTTATTCTGTATCATTCGCCAAGCAAAAGTTGCTTGTCTTGGCTGAATACCAAAGCACCAAATAAGAGAATACCAACTAATTTTTTGGCATTTCTCCCTATATTCTTCCCAAGCTGATTTTATAGAGAAAACACCTGAAGAGGTTAACCGCCAAACACAAGAGTCTTCTACATTCTGGATGAGAATATTTTTTGCTTGGTCCCACTTTTTGGGCCCAAAGGGAAAGTAGAATCGACTAGAGGAAAATTCCAAGAGAAATTATCAATAAAATCTGCAACTTTCACCTTAGAACCAGAGAAAAGGGATTGATCCAGATTGGAAAGCCCTGTAATAGACTTCGAGTCCAGCCACCGATCCTGCCAGAAGTTGATTTTCTCAGGCCATATGGAAGAGGATTTATATCCCATTTCCAGCGAACCATCAACATTTAGAAAACGTTCCTTGAAAAATCTGCTCATGATGGAGTCTTCATGCTTAATCTGCCACGCCAATTTACATAAACAAGCAAAGTTCACTTCACGCAATTTTCTGATGCCCAAACCACCTTCTTTTTTTGGTTTACACACCATATCCCATTTAATCACAATCTTCTTCGAGACCTCCATATCCCCTGACCAAACAAAATTTCGGATCCAACGCTCCACCAACTTCATCGATCCTTCGGGCCACCAATATATAGAGAAATTTTGGATTGGAATCCCAGAAATGATCGACTTAACAAGTTCCACCCTTCCAGCCATAGATAGGAGTTTCCCTTTCCAACTTGCAATTCTGCTTTTTATCTTATCCAGAAGAGGAAGAAGGTGGTTATTTTTCACTCTTCCTTTAAAGATCTCCACCCCCAGGTATTTGGTGGGAAAGGTAGCCGCTGCCACTCCCAAATACTCAGTAATAAATTGTCTTCTATGAGGAGCAATTTTCCCAAAAAATATCTTACTTTTCTCCAAGTTAATCTTCTGACCAGAGAACTCCTGATACTTGGATAAAAAAGCATGGAGCTGCTTAACATAAGTGGCAGAGCCATTCATAAAAATGAAAATGTCGTCTGCGAAAAGCAGATGAGAGGGAGTAACAGCACCTCTCAGACCCGAGAGAGATTTCATCTTACCTTCATCCACCATATTTTTGAGGCCTCTACATAGCACTTCCTCTGCTAAAATGAATAGAATAGGAGAGATGGGGTCCCCTTGTCTCAAACCGTGCCAACCCCAAAAAGACCCACTGGACCTCCATTCAATAAGATAGAAATCCTTGTTGAAATAAGCAGCTGGTGAACCCTGTTAATCCACTTTGGAGAGAAGCCAAATTTTTCTAATGTGGCAAACAAAAAATCCCAAGAAAGGGAATCATAAGCCTTTTGCACGTCCAGCTTTATGCCCATACCACCTCTCCTTACTGCAGAGTGCATCAAATTTGCTAACTCGGACGCTAGGCTAATATTTGATGAGATGATTTTACCCTTCTAAAAGGCACCCTATTCTGCAGAAATTAATCTTGGGAGAAGAGAAGTTAATCTAGTGGCTGAAATTTTGGATAAGACCTTACAAAAAAAATTCCCCATACATATGGGTCGAAATTTATCTAAGGATGATGCACCATTAATTTTTGGGATCAAGGTGAGGAAACAATTATTGACCCCTTCAGGGATCTTTCCAACCAGGAAAAAATTAAAAATTGCCCGACAAAAGTCTTTCTCCATAATGTCCCAACACCTTCTAAAAATTAAAATTATAAAGAATTTTATTCCTCATATCAAAAGTAATAGCATCCCTAATCTGCTTCAGTGAATGAGAATTAGTAGTCCATGTTCTTTTGTTCCTTTCCCACCAAATATGATATAAAGTTGCACTGAATACCAACTTGCCAAGATGATCAGAAAGGGTTTTACCATTAAAAGCATTTAAAATCCATTTTCATTCTCTTTCAAATGGAAGAATAATTGTAGGACTCAACCAAAGCTTGCGAAGAATACTTCCCCAAACCGACTTAGAGAAAGGATAATCAAAAAACAAATGCTCAAGGCTTTCAAAGGAATTCCAACATAGGCAACAATTAGGGACAGAAATAATTCTATGAATGAGAAAGTCTTGAATGGGAAGACAATTGGTCATAGCTCTTCAGATCGAGAATGAATGCCTTGGAATAGCAGAGGAGAACCAAACAATTTTGTACCATGGGACAATTGAGCAATAGAACAAACCAAAGTCCAAGCAGAGTTTGAGGTAAAGCAACAAGAGGAATTAGCCATCCACAGAATTGTGTTGCCACTACCCCTAGGTCTCAACTTAATACTTGGTAATTTGTTCCACATCTCAATCAAAGCATTTCAAGTACTAGGACCAAGGTCCCAAATGCCTTCTCAAAGAATGGAAGACACCTTAGGCAACCTATCCGATCCCATATTATAGCTAATTCTATCACCATAATTAACAATTAGAACCCCATCAGGGTGCCAATTATCAAGCCAAAGATAAGTCTTAGAACCATCATCAATGGAAGATTCGATATGATTAGAGACAAGGTAGCGGTATTTCAGTATTTTCCTCCATGCCCAAGAGACATCCGCAAAGTAAGTGGTAGTCCAAACAGACTCACTTTGGGGTATCTTGAATAAACCCAATCTATACCCAAATGCTCTTCTTTTTTTAGGCCACTTTCTAGATAAGCTTAACAATACCAGCAATATTGACATCTTTAACTCTACGAAGACCAAAACCTCCCTCCTTCTTGGGAAACCAAACCTTGGCACAACTCAAAGGATGAAGAAAGTTTGTGCTATCCTTACCTTTCCAAAGAAAAGATGACATAAAGGACTTAATCTTAGAAGAGATAACAGTAGGTAGCCCAAAAATATCAGACCAGTAGATATAAGAGTTTTGCATGATAGATCTAATAAGCTCCAAACGACTGGCAAAAGAGAGAATCTTGCTCTTCTAGAGCTAGAGTCTCTTACGGAGCCTATCAAGAATGGGAGAGCAATGATGAGCAGAAAGCTTTGAAGCAATTAAAGGCAAGCCCAGATATGTAACAGGAAACTGACCTTCAGGGAACCCTAAGATGTTACTTAATTGAGCCTTCAAATATTCCGAAACACCCCTAGAGAAAGAGAGATTTTTGAGGATCAATATGGAGACCAAACATTGCAGAGAAGGAGCAAAGGGCTTCAGAGATGCTGGTCACTGATTGAAGGTTTGCCTTCGCAAAAATCATAAGGTCTTAAGCTGGATATGGCATTCAGTAGATGGAAGAGCCTCATTCTTAAGCTAGATCATTTATGAAAAAATTGACCCAGGAAATAGAGAATTTAGAAGTTGGATATATGGCATTCCCTAGATGGTATGATCATTTTATGAACCATAGAGAATTCCTCAGGTTTTATGATATGTTATGGGATCTTGTATACATCTAACATCTAACAAGGGAACCTTAGGGTCATCCCAAATATCAATAGAGATCGAGCCCATTTCCAACCCTCCAACACACCAGTCCTACAAAAATGATCTAAAACATTCATCAGCAACCTTTTCCAAATCCAAATAGAGTTTGGTGGGTTTTTCGCCTAAAGGAAGCTTAAGTTCTTAAAGTACCTTGGTTTTAGGATCTGAACCCATAAACTTTGTGTCTCTTTACAATCCTTCAACATGGTTTTGTAAGCCCTATTATGGTCCCAGCTTAATCTTGGATCTCTCATGGAAGAGCCTCATTCTTGAGTATGGGGCTGTTTTATTTCCGCAGTTGACTCCTAAAATTGTGTACTCAATTTTGAAACATACTTGTTGGGAAAAGAAATGGAACTTCTATTAAAAGTTCCCAAATACAACAATGAGGCAGTATAGGGTGATGCTGGATAGGGTTTCCGTGCAGGGTGGGAGGGGAGGGTGTTGGCAGAACGGAGGAAGAAGAAGAGATTGGGAGCCGAGTGGTGTTACAATTAGTAATTCGGAAAGAGAGTACGTAGAGATGTATGGATGGAGGTTTTCTTCCTTTATTAGACTAAAAGAATGAAATATCATATTTTGAATTGTAAATTTAGAAATACAAAACCTACTAAGATTTTGAAAATTATGCATGTTGATGATTTGGGTGGAAAGCCCTATAGGATGTGTAAGCAATAGTATTACGTATAAATCTCCAAAGGTCACATGTACCATAGAAGATAAACTAGCAACTTGTTGGTGTATGATGTCTTGTTTTCCATCACAGTTTAATCCAGGGAGTATTGGTGCAGTGCCTCGGCAGCCAGGATGACGGTCCCGCTATATATTTGTAGTAAAGATTTCTTTCTCTGTAATGCAAGAAACACTGAGAGATGTGAGAGACGAGCGTTGTAACCCTATTCTCCATTGATAGTGAAGCAGGATCTCATCTCACCGAGGACGTAGGCAATCTTTCCAAACCTCATAAATCTGTGTGCATTCCTTGTTCTTGTTTTTCAATTATCTTCTACATCGTTTTAGGGTCGCGTTTCTACACAACTAAGTCAAGAACGTCAAGTTTTCATTCTGTTGCGTGCAACCTCTTTAAGTTCCCATTCTCTTGCAGTCTCTACATAATCTTATCATTTGTTAATTGTACTCTTATG
>CM040964.1:37332499-37368117 GCA_022985045.1 Macadamia tetraphylla
TCTTGGGGTGGAAATCTTCAAGGGAAGAGTCACCAAATCCCACTTGTTGCCTCTGCTGGATAAGATCAAATGTAGACTAGTAGCTTGGAAAGGGAAGTTGCTCTCGATGGCAGGTCATATTGAACTGGTTCATTCAATTATGTCGAGCATTCCTATGCATAATTTTACAGTCTTTTGATGGCCATAGGCATCAATTAAACTGTAGAAACATGGATGACGAACTTCATTTGGTTAGGCCAAATGGAAGGTCAAAAAAAATCACCGTCAAATGGGAGGATTGTTGCAAGCCGAAGAAGGGGGAGGACTGGGTATTCGGAAGTTGCGAGATGTTAACAGAGCTTGTCTATGTAAATTAGTATGGAAGATCAAGCATGAGGATTCTATAATGAGCCAATTTTTCAGAGCAAGGTTTACTACTAGCGACAGCGATCTCAAGAGCTACAAGTCTTCATCTATTTGGCTGGGTCTAAAAAGGGTGTGGGACTTTGTAACCAATATGGAGAGCTGGACAGTAGGAAATGGCATTAAGATTAGCTTCTAGAAGGATTGTTGGTTAGAAATTTCCTCATTTGCAGAATCTTCTAATCTGGATTTAGAAGCGCTTACTTCGAGGCAGCTACGGGTGGCAGATTTCATTAGGAATGGTGAGTGGTGCTTCCCAAATATATCTTCAATATTCTTGTCTAAATCATTTGAAAAGGCTAAGAGAATATCCCTAACGAATTTAGAGGATGTTTTCCACTGGAAATTATCTTCGTCTGGAGCCTTCTCTTTGGCCTCGACGTGGGAAGAGATAAGAAGCAAAAATGCACCTGTTTCTTGGTTTTCCATTCTCTGGAAAGCTTTTTTACAGCCACGGCAGACTATATTTGGATGGAGGTTAGCTCATGGTAGACTCCCTACGGATGACCAAGTGTGTAAAAAGGGGATTGCAATGCCTTCGAGATGTGGGTTATGTAAAAAGGCGGAAGAATCTAGTTTCCACCTTTTTATTCATTGTGAGTATATCCAGGCCCTGTGGAATATGTTCTGTGATCTATTTAGTGTTAGATGGCAACACTTCCCAAGAATGGAAGATTTATTTAGCCGATGGAAATGTAAAGCAAAATCCATCACATTCTCAGAAGTATGGCTTAGTGGCGCGGTGTTAATTCCTTATGCTATTTGGGTAGAGAGGAATATGAGACTCCACGAGGGTACCTCTTGGCATCACAGGCAGTGTTTTGCTATGATTAAAGGAGAGATAGGCATGATTTCGACAGTGCACCTTGGGAAGAACTTGTCGGTATCTGATTTGCTGTGTGCTAGGAGAGTGGGAATTCCCCGTGTAATTGGCAAGCAAAGAGAAATTATTGAAGTTCAATGGTTTCTCCCCCCTTAAAACTGGATTAAGCTAAATATTGATGGGCGCTCGCCAGGAACCTGGAAAGGCTGGAGCTGGCGGTATGTTTAGAAATTAAAAGGGTGAACCTTTGCTGAATTTCAGAAATTTCGTTGGTGTAAAATCTAACTTTGAAGCTGAATTCTTAGCTCTCATTGCCGGCCTTGAACATGCAAAAAACTCTTGTATCCAAAACCTTTGGATCGAGTGTGACTCTGCTGCTGTGGTGTTTTTATTCTCCAAAGGGCTGGTGCCATGGTTTATTCAGCAAAGATGAAGGGGCATTCTCTCTTATTTGGGCTCAATTTCTTGGAAAGTCACTCATTGTTACCGCGAAGCAAATGTGGTAGCTGACTTCTTAGCAAAAACAATAGAAAGATTTGAAACTAATTCCCCTGTCGAGGCCTGGCCCCTTCTCACCTTTAGGGAGCTGGAATTGGATGCGGTGCAACGGCCAAGATTCTGATTCACATAGTTATTTTTTACGGATTTTCTGGGTTGTTAGTCTAAGGTCTGTGGTCCTCTCTTGCTGATGGCAATGCCGAAGGTGGGGTTGATTTCACTTCCTTAGACTAAGTCTTGTAGAGTATATCCTTCCTCTTGTATATTCTTTCTTTTAATTAATTCAATGATCTTTAGCCAAAAAAAAAAAAAAGTAGTAGCTAATTGTTATGTTTAAAATTAGAAAATTTAGGTTCACAAATAGGGCAAGGCAAGGTGGGGTCGCCCGAAGAGAAGGAAGAAGAAGCAGCGACTAGGAGATGAGGGGTTATTGTTGCATGTTTAGTTTCTATTTTGCCCTAAGTGAAGGGGTAGAATTAAAAATATTATTGATGGTAAGGGTAAAAGAAATTAAAACTGTGTAATTAAAAATATTACAGAGTTTCAACATTAATTAAAGAAGTTATACACATGGCTGAATGAGGAAGTGCCACATACGGATAGCACAAACATTCTTACTACCCTAGAAGCAAAGAAATTTTATCCCTTAAATGCCATATTACAATCTTGCATTCTCTTTATTTATTTTGCACTCTCCCACATATCATAATATATATATCTCTGCCATTACAACCATCTAATTGAATTTGCATATCCCGATTCCTCTCTAATAGGAAAGCCAATATTTGAGGAGATAATGCATTAATAGTAGGAATTTGAATGCCTTCCATTCCAACTTGTGCAAGACTCTCAGAATTTCTTCTAACCACACCCAAGTCCCAACAACATGGGAATATGGATCAGCTGCTCGTATGATCACCTGGTCAAACGCCTTCTCCAGTTTCCTTAGGCTGCCCAATCTCTTCTTGATTTGTCTGAGTAGATAAGGCAGGAGAGTGATCTCTTGCATAGGAAGAAATCCCGCCCAAGATGGAAACATTCCTCGCCGGAGCAACACCTCGGGACCGAGCATCACCACCATCCTCAAGGAAGATCGTCCCTGGATTACTTTCCCCTCTCTACTCCTCCTCCTTGGAATCCACCCATTTCTTCTCCCTACATGCATGGACCATGTGCCCAACCTTCTTGCAGAATGTGCTTCTGCTCATGCCATCCTCATAAACGATTACTTGTTTGAACCAGAAAGCTTCACCCATGCCAGGTTGCTTCCTCTCCACTTGAATCTCATCCACTCTTTTTGCTCCTACCTCCACCTCCACCTAGACCCTCGCAAAAGATCCCACAGCAGTAGATCAAGTGCGTCTATCCAAGGCCACCGGCCTCCCTGCTGCTTTAGCCATGGACAACAAGATTTTTTCATGCCAATATTCGAGTGGAAGGTCCGGGAACCAGATCCACACCAGCTTGGTTGAAATATTGTTAGCGTGAATGTTGAAATCAGGCTTCCAGCATTGTAATCTGATCACCTGCCAGCCAACCTTTGTCAGGCTCCTTCTCCATATCGCCACCATCCTCATGCTCAAATTGAAAGAGTATATACCCCTTCCCCATTGGAGCCATTCTAATGCTTCCTTGGAGATTCCATGATTCAATAGCCTCTTTGCGAATATCATTCGTAGAAATAAATCTAAAATTCACCCTCCCAATCAAAGCGAATCTAAATGCAACAACCTTTCCTCGTAGGCATCTTGTGGTATGATAATCTTGGTGCATGAGCCTGCATGTATAGGATCTCCGAGCAGCTCCATGTCTTGGAAAACCCTTCCCACCACCAACGAGTATGATCTCACACCAGTCAGATTCTGCTTATCCCGCACCCTTTCAGATTGCCCCTCATTCATATCACCCCCGTCCTTGCCCTGTGGCATTCCCCCCTCCTCCCCACAAGTCTGCTCTGGCCTCAAGAACTCCGTGATCAAAGGTTGTCTACCTCGATCAAGTGGCCAACCGCCCTCCGGAGTCTGTTCATCATTCTCTTACATAGTCTTCATCCACTCAAATTAAGACCTATTCGCACTCTCATTCTCTCTTTCTCCTAGTCTCTAATTATTGATTGTAATTAAGTGTTAATATCTTTTCAAAATTGTTGATGATTTACAAAATAAATTAAAGTATCTTAAATTTAAGAAAAGTAAAGAACGTTTAAAGCTCGTTTAAGGCTTTATTGGTACATTACCCTGTTTAAGGTCCAATTATAGCCCGATTAGGAGAAGCCTGATTAAAGCCCGGAACTCGACCGAGCCCGACACTACATAGACCGAGACTGACCCATTCCTTAAATAGGTAGGTCATGGTCCGAGGACATAGGCCCGCCAGGCCCCTAGCTAGGCCCGACCAAGACTGGCTCAGCCCTCACCGATTGAAACCCCTAACCATGCATACATCTAGTTGGAGGACTTTCATATTTAACGACTTGCTTGAAAATAAATATCTCTGAAGAATTTACATGCTCCCTTTCAACATATATTTTTTCCACAAGAGGCTATGAATCATCAAGTCAATGCAGATTCGAGCAAAGTGACAATAGTGGGAGTCTATTGTTCTCTAATCAATTGCAATCGGGTGCTCCACTGCCTTTGCCAAGGCTAACAACATCTCTTCATCCCAGATTTTTTGTGGAAGGTTAGGGAATCTTACCCACACAAGATGGTGTGTAGTGTCCTCATAATCACATTAAAATTTTTCATAAAATTAAGAAGCATATTGAAATTGGTTGTCATTTTGTAAGTTACCAATTTCGTCAAAAAGCACTTCATTTACTACACATCTTTCGAAATATCAATTAACAAATCTTTTTACCAATGGTCACAATTTTATGTTTCTTCGATCGGTTTCTACTATCCAAACTTCAAAAGATTTCTCAAGGTTCATAATCTTGGTTCTTGGATCGGGATCAATCTTAGTTGATACCAATCAAGATCGCCCTAAATCGAGCTTAATCGAATGGATTTACCCCTATAATTTTTTTATGTCGATTCTATTACTCTTTTACCCTTGGGTCCTACCAGTAGATTGGTATCAAATTGGTCTCAGCCGATACCAATCAGATCTTGATGGATTCATTGATCGCAATCCGAGATTATTAATCATGTTCACCATCGTGAGTTTAAAGGGAGTTGATAGCTGTATAAGTTCTGTAATATCATTCTTACATATTTTTCTTTTTTGGGTAAAATTATTACATCTGAGTTTAGTTTTTTTTTTCTCGTGTAAACCTTCCCATCCTAATAAGTGAATAAAAGATTCAAAGTTGTAATTTTTATCTTTTATATTTACCTCATTTTTATTTTTGGAACATCCTCAAAGGGATAAAGTTTTACCTCCTCACAAGTGTGTTGTTTCGTCAAAATTTATTTTTTTAACATTTAATCTCAAAGATTTTGGAATGAATTTTTTTCATGGGAAATTGGATCTAGGTGATCAGCTATAATTTGGGAAAAATTAGAATTCTAATTTTTTTTAACAGTTAAGAATTCTCATGTTGGTGAACAATAGCTAGAGTTTTGCTTGGGAGGGATATTTGTCTGTTTGATGCTGCTTTTTTTTTCTTTATTAAGAAAAATCAAAGGAGGAGAATTTTCTAACAGAGTCAAGAGTTACAAGACAAAGCAATGGTTGAAGCCACCAAACACGGGAAATTCCCAAGCGAGATGCCCCTACAACTAAGACATGAGCTTCCCTATTAACAGTACGAGGAATAAAACGAAAAGAAGTAAAAGAAAAACCTACTAAAAAAGAAAGAATATCATCAACCACACATTTAGTTGCCCAATCAATTGAAGATGGAAGTGAATTTAAAGCCCTAATGGTAGGTTGACAATCACTAAAGTACATCACTGATGAGAAGCCGCAAGCTAATGCAAGTAAGACTCCATCATGTATTGCCTCAGCCTCAGTAGCAGCAGCCTAGAGACTCCATCCCACCTTGCATTTAGCACCTATAAAGGTTCCTTCATGGGATTTAATCACAAGACCTCTACAGCCTCTTCTTGTTGTAGCATTCCATGCCCTATCAGAAGAGATTTTTCTCTTGTATTTTATTAGAAAAAATACTATTTGCTAAAGGTATGATGAATTTATATATTTTTTATTTAATTAGGTAAAGAAAGATCAATTGGATTGCATGTATGGGACACATGGATGATGAAGTACAAGCCTCAACTAACCATGGAGTAGAGTGGGACTATATTGTCGTCCACGGCGTAGTGATATCTTTCTAGCTATAGAGTTAGCTTTAGTGTTTGACTCATTAGAAATGAAGGAAAAATGAGTGGCCAGTAACAAAATTTGGGATTCGGCTCCTCTACAGATCGGAGGTGAGCTTCCATTTTGGTGGCTCGGGCTGGATGGGCGACACCAGTTATTTTTTAATCCAAGGGAGGAGAATATCAAAGTTGTATTGGCAAGGTTGAACCGTTAAAGGTAAGAACCGGGGGGTATTTGGCTAATCAAAAAGGAGAACTACCCAATTTCCGTTCACCTCCCTTGCAGTGCTTTGGAAGGTGTGTGGGAATGAGGTTCTTGAGATTAGAAGTGAGACGCTAAAAAACTTAAGAAATTCCTGTTCTTTGAACTGGTAACAGTGACAAATTCAGATAAGACAACTAGAATCAATGAAGAAGATGAAAGAAGAGATTGACTAGGAGATCAAATGAAAGAAGAAGAGAACCAAAAGAGAGCTCGACTAGGGAGAATAAGGCTACTAGGGAGAAGAAGGCTAACGGTTGGGAATCAAATCATCTTTACGGTTAGCCAGAGGTAAAATATGACCAAACCACCACTGTACCTAGAAGTATTTAACAGCATCAGTAATAGCAAAGCACAGAGAAGAGGAGCAGAAGATGATAAAAAATTCACCTCTGTGAATCAAGTGGGTATTCAGGGGCAAGAGAGAGAGAGATGAAGGGGGAGTCTGGGAGAGGAAGCTGAATCCTTTGAATCCAAAGCATGGGGAGGGAGATGAATGAAAACTGGGTATTCCCCCATTTGATTAGCCAAATACCCCCCGTTTCTCACCTTCAATTTAGGGGTGCAAGTTTGGCCCTGACGCCGTGAACCTAGCATTGGCTCGACTGATCCCAAACAAGTATGAACCCAAAAAGTTTGGCCTTGAGGGTCGACCCGACCCTGAGTCAAGGTTAGTGCAGGTAAGGGTTGATGCCTTTGGCCTGCCCAGCATGCCCTGAACCTGGCCCTGATTTTTTTACCCTGAGTTGAGGCATTGGTTTTGGCCCTACCAGGCCTTGGTTTTTGCCCCTGATGTTGACTTTGGATTTTTTATTATTCTTAGGATGTTCTCCTCTTTGTATAATATGACAAGGGTTTTGAGATCTTCAGATTGTTTACCTTATTAGGATGTTCTCTTTGAGCAGAATCTCACTCTAACCTCGCGGGATTACCAACCAAACATCTGGGATCGGCAAACCATAGAAGTAGGTATTGAGAGATGAACATGTCTGAAGGCCCTCTCATACACACAGGGGACGATCCTGGAGGTGGCCTCCCACCGGATCGGGGAAGGCAACTCCGGTTAACAGACTTTTGGAAGCCTCTGTCATCCTTGGAGTAGGCTACTTCTGATGGGGGAAAGGATCCTCCCCTTGCAGCTAATAAATCTTTTGCCTCCATAGTTGGCTCTGATACTGAAGCATATGAAAAAGGGGCTTCTCCTGAGAATCCTATTCCAAAATCATATGCTAATGTAGTGGGTAATAGTCCATCAGTTGTGGATGATCTGCCAGATCCAATTCATGCAGAAGACTTGACCAAGGTGATCATCCCCCAAGAAGCATACGAGGATCATTTAAACAGGTATTAATTTTCCCTGATCGGCCGACTCAATTTTCAGTTGCTTTCCTTGGATTATGTTCGCAAAGAAGCTCGTGAGAGTTGGAGACTCAAGGGTACAATGAAGATGATGCCCATGGGCAAGGGCTTCACAATTTTTTGGTTTGAATCGAAAGAAGTTATGGCTCTGATGTGGAGACGAAGTCCGATGAAGATAGGAAATCAGTTTCTCAGGTTTCAAAGATGGCATCCAGACTTCAGCATACATGAAAAAATGATCAATAAGGCCCAAGTTTGGGTGTGTTTCCCTGATCTACCGCTGGAATATTGGCACGAGAAGGTATTACTAACCATGGCAAAGGCAGTAGGGAGGCCAGTTGGGCTTGACCAATGCACCAGGAATGTAATATATGGAAATTTTGCTCGGGTTTTGGTGGAGATGGAGGTGGCGGCCCCAAGGCCTGAAGAAATTCAAGTGGAACGCAAGCAACCTGGGACTGCCAACTTATTTGTTTTCAAACAACAATTGATCTATGAGGACTCATTGGGGATATGTGGTTTCTGCAAAAAAAGGGGGCACCAACTGAACGATTGCCGAGAGAAGAAGGCCTATGATGAATGTCAGAACACTTTGGACAAGACTGGGATCCCAGGAGCAGTGTATGGAGAAGATTGAGTCAACTTGGTAACGAGTAACTCACCTGGTCGAGCCATGCCTTTTTTGGAAAGAGATGATCACAATATTTCAAATTCCAATTTGAATTTGAATAATGCCTCTCATATCTCTCCTAGTACTGAAAGAGGGGAGACATATGTATCAACTCTTATAATTAACGTTTCTCAGTTACCTAATGTGGAGGAAGGAGAGATTTTAATTGATTTAATTGACACAAATCCTCAATCCATTCTACACACTTCAGTTAACTTGGGATTAGATCATGTGGGGAAGGAATCAATTAAGGAAGCTTCCCTTGGTGAGGAGGTGCATGTTAGGGAAGAAACAAATATGGAATCATCCAATTTTGAGTATGAAGAGGTTTCCTCTGGCGTTGAGGTGGACCAATCTGGCTCTAACTCTAGCTCTAAGGCTGGTTCGGAATCAGACCAGTCTAAAAATTTGAAGGAAGGGGAATTGAACCAGGTTGGTTCCACACCTGGTCTAGCATTGCAACAGGAAAACCGTGTTGTAGCACCTTCTTCTCAGGGTGCAGTGAGGACTGTCACCCTTGCTAAGAGAACTGGGGCGATCGTAGGGGGTAACTGTGGAGGACTGGTAGGAAGGGGTGGTCGTACCTCCTCCAATAAGGTGCATGTGGCCCCTCTATAATTTCCATTGAGTAGAATGGAGGTTGCTCGTATGGGGGTACATGCTGTTGACAAAGAGGCGGCCTTGGTAAAGAAAGGGAAAGAAGTGGGGGAGAGAAGGGTAAGGAGCAACAAAGGTGGTAGTTAGACCTCGAAGTCTGATAGGTCGGAAGGAAAAAACATGTAATCATGCGGATTTTCTATTGGAATATCCAAGGTGTTAAGAAGGCAGCAGCCTCTAGGGCGCCACAATTTTTTCTCCGTGAGCACTCTCCTGATGTGGTGTGTATAGCGAAACCTATGGTGGATTTGGTGTCTTTCCCTTCCAATTTTTTCAATCGGATGGGTTTCATGGCTGAGCTAATCCATAATTCTCGCCGTGACAAAGTGCCAAACCTATGGGTCATTTGGAAAAACTTTCTTCAGAGGCCAGTGATGCTACAGTCATCTGAGCAGCTGATTTCTATTTCGATGATCTGGAATGGTCGTCAAGTATCGATTTCTATGATCCACGCCTCCTGTTTTAGGGCGAGCGTAGAAATTTATAGGTGGAGTTGGGGACTGCAGCGACTTTGGCTCTTCCATGGAGGGTTGTAGGGGACTTCAATGCTACATTGTACTCCCATAAAAAGAAGGGTCTAGGCAGATTTAATGTGGGCACCGCGGCTGAATTCCAGGCTATGGTGGATGCATGTGATTTGATTGGCGCTACTTCTCAGGGTGCTAAATTCACTTGGACAAATCATAGACGTAGAGGGCATGTGGCGGCTGTCCTTGATAGATGTTTCTTCAATGCACAATGGCTGAATGTATTTGGCATTTGTGGGTAGCAAGTCCTCCATAGATCGGTATCAAACCATGCTCCTATAATTTTCTTCTCTGCAGCGACACCCAAACTTCAAAATGCTCCTTTTCGCTTCCAACATTTTTAGATGGAGGAGGACTCTTTTGAAGACCTGGTGAGGAATGTGTGGTCTAGGGAGGTCAGGGGAGGTCCCATTGGCAAAGTCGCTCAAAAGCTTAAAGCAATGAAGGGTGCTCTTAAGGGGTGGGCGAGGCAGGTTTTTTTAAATATTGACGTGGCCCTAAAGGAAGCTTCAGAGGGGGTGGAGAAAGTTCAGAAAGTCATTGATCAGATGGGGATGTCTGATGATCTATATGCAAGGGAAGCAGAGGCTAAAACCAGGCTGTTGAAAGTGATGGAGATGCATGAAAAGCTTTGGGCTGAGAAGGCTCGATGTAAGTGGACAAAGTTAGGTGACCATAACTCAAAGATTTTCCACCAATCGGTTAAGGTTCGCCATGCAAAAAACTGCATCCGTTCTTTGAAAAAACAAGATGGCTCGGTGGTCTCTGAGTCAAGGGAGATGGCGGAGTATGTGGTCCAATTCTTTAAAGATTTTCAAAAGGCTGATCATAATGTCCCTCATTTGGATCTGCTACAAGTCATCCCTAAAGAGGTGAACAAGGAAGACTCCTTAATCTTAGAAGAGATTCCTGGGAGGGAGGAGATTAAGCAGGTAGTTTGGGGATTGGACCTAGATAGCTCGCCTGGCCCTGATGGGTTTCCTGGAGCATTTTTCAAGGAGTGTTGGGAGATAGTAGGTGAAGATTTTTGTCGAGCAGTGATGGCATTCTTCCATGGTGGGAAGCTTCCGAATGGGGTAAATAATAGTTTTGTGACTTTAATTCCAAAGGTGGAGGGAGTTGGTTCCTTGGATAAATTTCGGCCTATCTGTATGGCCAATTTCTTCTGCAAGGTCCTATCAAAGATTATGGCAGAGAGGTTGGCTCGTCTTCTTCCCCACTTGGTGTTAGATGAGCAAGGGGCATTTCAAAAAGGTAAGATTATCTCTGCAAACATTGGTTTAGCTTCTAAATTGGCAATTTTTTACATACTTCGGTCAGGGTGGAATGGGAATTAATGTAGATGTGCAGAAGGCCTATGACACCTTGTCATGGGATTTCATTTTCGAGGTTCTAAAGAAATTCGGATTCTCAAATGTATGGTTGGGCTGGATTTATGAAATTTTAATTTCTACTAGAATTTCAATTATGTTGAATGGTGGTCCGGTTGGTTTCTTTGGTGTGGAGAGTCGATTGCGTCAAGGGGACCCAATATCCCCAATGCTTTTTATTTTTGTAGAGGAGGTGCTGTGTAGGGGCCTGAATGGCCTGTTAAAGGAGGGGAAATTAAAGGCTCTCCCCGGTCCGAGCGGGGTGAGCGTTCCTAGTCATCTGCTATTCGCAGATGACATATTTATCTTCATGAATGCTGCAGCGAAGCATGTTCTCTATTTAAGAGATTTTTTGCTCAAATACCAAGAGTTTCTGGTCAAATATTTAACTTGGATAAAAGTAAAATATCCTTTGGTACAGTTGCGCCTCACCAGAAGAGATTTATTGCTGATTTGCTGAACATCCCCATTTGTTCTCTACCAACAAGGTATCTTGGGGTAGAGATCTTCAAAGGAGCTGTTAAGAAGGATAGGATACTACCTCTGATGGACAAGATAAAAGCTCCTTTGTAGGGATGGAGGGGCAAGCTGCTATCTATGGCGGGTCGGGTAGAATTGATTCGGTCTATGATCTTAGGCATGCCAATTCATAACTTTTCAGTTTATTGGTGGCCTAAATCTATGATGAAAACAGTGGAGAGATGGATAAGAAACTTCCTGTGGTCAGGGAATATTGACACAGTGAAGAAAATCTCTGTGAAATGGGAAGAAGTGTCCAGGCCGAAGGCAGATGGAGGTTTAGGTATCAGAAGACTAAGGGATGTAAATTGTGCAGGGCTCAGCAAACTTGTGTGGTAGATGAAACATGAAAAAACTATCTTTAGTAGTTTCTTGCGGGCAAGATTTGTGAATGAAGGTGGATACCTTAAGAAGGGGTATAAATCCTCCTCTGTTTTAAAAGGTATTACCAAGATGTGGCACTTTGCCTCTGAAGCTGAGCGTTGGATGGTGGGAAATGGTGAAGATATATATTTTTTGCATGACCGATGGTTAGGTCTGCACTCAATTGTAGAGCTCTCTCTTCTCCCTCGTTCTCTTTTCCATAACACAAGTAAAGTTACGGATTTCATTTGAGAGGGTAAGTGGTGTCTCCCCCAGGCCAATTCAGATTTCTTATGTAGCATATTCAAAGAAATCAATAGTTTACCCCTGCCCCTTGGTCAAAGGGATAGATGTTGCAGGTCTCTTTCCTCTTTAGGTGCTTTTTCCTCAAGGTCGGCATGGGAGGCGCTGAGAAAGGATGCTCCAAAGGTAGGCTGGGCTAAGGTAGTATGGCGGACTAGTTTGCTGCCTCTCCAATCGGTGTTTGTATGGAGGCTAATGCATAGAAAACTGCCCTGTGACAAGATGGTGAAAAGTAAAGGAGTGCCACTGCCTTCCAGGTGTGAGCTTTGCTACAAGGCGGAGGAGTCTTTCCTGCACTTGTTCTTGGAGTGTGAAGGGACTGCTTATATTTGGAGTGCCTTTGTAGAGGCTTTCAGGTTTTCATGGCCAAATCAATGGATAGATTTTCCAGACCATGTTACATGGTGGACCCAAAGGTCTAGCGCTACTGGCATATCTCAGGTATTGTTGGCGGGCTTGATCCTTATTCCCTACTTTATATGGATGGAGAGAAATCAAGGAGGTTCAGGGGTATGCATCGATCTTATGGCCAGATTTTCTCTACAGTCATGGAGGAAGTCAAAAGGCGTGGGCCAGGAAATAGGACAAAAGTAAATCTCGTATAGATACAGAGAGATGCAATGATCTGAATATAGTGGTGCAAAGAAGAAGGATCAAGGGAGTGCGTGAAGTTTTTTGGCTTCCTCCAACAGTAAGATCATGGAAACTAACCTGTGATGGCTCGTCTTTGGGGAATCCAGGGAATGCAGGAGCAGGTGGTGTAGTAAGAGATAGCAATGCTCAGGTAGTTTTATCATTTAGCTCCTTTTTAGGTAAAGCAACGAGCTTCCAAGCTGAATTCCATGCTTTGTTGGAGGGAATCGATAGAGCGAGAGAGAAGAAGTGTGAAGCTTTATGGATTGAATGTGATTCGGTATCAATAGTCATTATGGTGTAAAGGGGGCTGATCCCTTGGTTTGTATGGCAGAAGTGGTCTACTCTCATTTCCTACCTCAGGGGTATAAGTTGGAAAATCACTCATTGCTACCAGGAAGCCAATCCAATAGCAGATTTTTTGGCACAGTCGGCAGCGAAGAAAGAGATGTCTTCATCTAATTTAGTGTGGCCTCTAGAGGTACATCATTTCTTATCGGATGACGCGATGGGCAGATCGCGGTTCAGATTTTATTAATCTTATATTTATTTTTTCCTCCTTATACTGCCTAGTTTCCTCCTTCTGCTTATGTTAATGCCGAAAGTCGAGGAGGGTCCTAGTGTTGTGATTGTATGCCTTTGATTTTGTTTTCTTTCCCTTATTCTTCCTACCCTTGTACAGTTTTTTCTTTGGCTTTTAATATACAAGACCTTTTAGCAAAAAAATCATGACAAATAATGGAAATTGTTTTGGATTATTTGCTTTCTTAGGATGATCTCATCTTTGTTTACCATAATAGTTGGATTTATTTATATTGTTTGAATATTTACTTTAGGATGTTCGCCTCATGATAAGTAATTTGTGACTTTTTGTTTTTTCTCTTCTCTTTATTATGAATATTTTTTATTTTTTAGTTATTTTATATTTTGCAGGGTCAGGGTCAAGGTATACCCGGCCCTTGATGGCAAACCAAGGTCAGGGTCAGGGTTAGGGCCAATCAGGGTCATCCCGGTCTAACCCTAAAAAACCAGTGCCAATCAAGGCTAGTAAGGGTTGGGCTGAACCCTGAAGAGTTGGGACTAAGTTGAAGTTTTGCGGCCCTGAGTCAGGGTTAGGGTGGGTTTGGGCCTAGTTAAGGGGACTCAAGGTTGGACTAGGGTTTTAAGAAGCCCGGTCCAACCTGGCCCTGTTGCACCCCTACTTCAACCTTGCCAATACAACTTGATGTTTTCCTCCCTTGGATTAAAAAATAACAGGTGTCGCCCATCCAGCCCGAGGCAACAGAATGGCAACTCACCTTAGAGGAGCCGAATCCCAAAATTTATGGCCAAATGATGGATGTGATGGGTTGGGCTTTCTATCTTAGGTTACGAACTCCTCCGAAGAGAAAGGTCTAAAGGAGAATAATTTAGTGTATAAGATATGTTCTGGTTCAACTACAGCTGCCTAGTGCATTGGAGTTATATAAATCTGGATCTAGGGACTCATACCATACATACTAGAAGCATAGAAGCAAGAATAACCTTCGTTCATAAAACTTTGCCAAATATGGAGAAGCTCTCGTTCCCTCATTTTGCCATTATTGACCTCCTCTTTGTTTTAGGTCTCTCTCTCTCTCTCTCTCTCTCTCTCTCTATATATATATATATATATATGTATATATGTGACTAATTTGAATGTTTACATGCATACTACAGTTGCTACAAAAATGGTGCCCATGGTGGATGCAGCGAGAGGAGAGATTTCAGAAGTTGGCACTGCAAAAGCTTCTTGCAGCAATTTTGAGTGCAACATTTCGTGCTATCCTTTTGGAGGAAGTTGTACATCGGATGGAGTTTGCGGTTGTGACCCACCAAATATACCACCAGCAGCCACAAAGTATTGAAGGATCTTCCTCCTGGATGGATGGGAATGAAGATTGCTAGCAATTATTTTCTTTTAAAATCGGATGAAAATAAGGATTTGCTTGATCACGTTACAGCTATCAAGTAGAATACTTGTAAGATCCAAAGCAATTCTAGTTTGACAATTTAAACAAATAAAAGAAAATTTCTATTCTCTGTATGACATAGGCTGCTTTGTGATTTGAATTTTTTTTTTTTTTTTTTTTTTTGAAGAGGATATGTATTCTTAAGAGGAGCCTACTCCACGAAACATAAGAAAAATGATGCTGCGGGGACAACCCCTCAGTTGATCCAACCGTCTATGGGGGTCTGACCATGAGTCAAAGGTGTCAAATCCCTCTATAGGCGGTTGGATCTCTGGAGGAGATGCCCCCCACGGGAGCTGATCCAAACTTGAATAGTGCAGCCTCAGGGCATAGAAATGGCCGATTACAACCTAATTAATGTTGGAAAGTGGAAACATCCATTCTATCAAAGAGCAGCATAGAAAAGGCAACATAGCATTTGACTTTTTGTTTTCTTTGCAAAATATTTTTCCTCAGATGGAAGGATATGAAGTGGCCCAAAAGCACATACTCATAATATATCATAATAGAGCAAGATGGTAGGGAGAAACGTGAGGTATAGGGGGAGAGAATATAGAAAGATATAGATTTTTCTTTTTTTAGTATTAATAAAAAGCTATAGATAGTAAAAAGATATGAATATCTGGAGGGTATTTATGAAGTTGAATTTGAGGCGGTCTTGGAGGGTATTTTGCTTGCTAAACACCATAATGCTAGGAGTGTTTGGATTGAATCTGACTCAGCATCGGTGGTCTCAGCAGTCCAGAGAAGGGAGATTCCATGGTTTGCCTGCAGAAATGGAGATCTGTCATTCCCTTCTTGGAGTCGGTGCAATGGAAAATCACACACTGCTTTCGTGAAGCTAATGTAGTGGCTGACTTCCTAGCTAGGAAAGCATTCAAATCTTGTATTTCTGAATTCTCGGTGGAGTTCCCGAGTCATGTTGTAGCTGAGTTAGCTTCGGATGCGTTGGACAGGCACCATTTTCGATTCGGCTAAGCCCTTCGCTTGCTTCCTCTACTGATGGCCATGCCAACGGTGGAGGTCGCAAGTGGGCTTAGTGGGATCGGCCTGCCCTCTTGTATTTCTCTTTGTTTTTTCTTTCTTCTATTTCAATAAAATTACCTTTTAGCAAAAAAAAAAAAAAAAAAAAAAAAAGATAGTAAAAAATAGATGGAAAGATTATGAATCAATGGAGAAAAATTATAATAAAAGATGGGAAGAATCAGGGAGGAATCTGAGAGGGAGACGAAAAGGAAGAAAAGAGTTTATTTGATTTGATTTGATTTTCTTAAATGAAAAATGTTCCAAAAGGAAAGTGGGAGAGAGTAGAGAAAGAAGGAGACAACCAACGTGAGATCCCTATTTTTGTTATAGAAGGCTTGGTGAGAGTTTGAGAAAATAAAGAAACTATTTATTTAGAAAATATCTAAGTCATGAAAAAAATAATATATATAAAGCATATTGAAATTGATTGTCATTTTGCACGTCACTGTTTTCATCAAGAAACATTTCTATTACCACACACCTTTCAAATATCAATTAAAAAATATTTTTAAAAAAGCTCACACTTCTATGCTTCTTCGATCGGTTTCTACTATCCAAACTTTGAATGATTTCGGGAGGTTTGTAATCTTGGTTCGCTGGTCAAGATCAATTTTAGTCGATACCAATCCAGATCGCCCTAGATCGGGTTGGATCGGACCCCTATATATATATTTTTTTAAATCAATTTATTAACTTTTACCCTTGGGTCATACCAGCATTGGTATCAAATCAGTCTTAGCCAATACTGATCAGATCCAAGTGAATTCACTGATCCCAATCCAAGATTACGAACCATGTTCACCATCATGGGTTTGAAGGGAGGTGTTAGCTGTATAAGTTCTCTTATATCATTCTTACACTTTTTTTTTTTGGGGGTGAAATTGTTACATCTTCTTTAGTTCTTTTTTTCCTTGTGTGGACCTTCCCATCCTAAGTGATTACAAGATTCAAAGTTTTACCATCTCCCTTTTTTTTTTTTTGATAAAAATATAACCCAAAATTCTTTTGAGTGTTTCCTTTTAATATATATATGTATATATATATATATATTTTTACATTTATTCTCAAAGATTTTGGAACGGATTTTTCATGGGAAATTGGATCCAGATGATCAAATATAATTTTTCAGATATTAGAATTCTCATTTTTTTTAATAGTTAAGAATTCTCATGTTGGTGAACTATAGCCAAAGTTTTGCTTCCAAGGGATTTTTGTCGGTTTGAAGTATTTGTCTTGTATGTTATTAGGAAAAAGTACTACTTGCTAAAGGTATGATTTATTTACTTTTTTTATTTGGGTAAAGCGATATCAATTTTTTTTTGGATGTGTGAGACATGTGGATGATGAGGAACGAAGACTCAACCAAACTTAGAGTGGAGATGGACTAAATTGTCGTATAGGCGTAGATATGGTCTTTTTAGCTATGGAGTTTGTTATAATGTTTGACTCATTAGAAATGAAGAAACAAAATTTGTGGCCAAATGACGGATACCGTAGATGATGGGTTGTGCTTTCCATTTTAGACTCTGAACTCCTCTGAAGAGAAAGGATTAGAAAGCTCAATTTGAAGAATGATTCAATCATTTGTATGTAGTTCTCCCAAACTTTTTTATGCCTTTAGCTTATAGTAGTGTATAAAGTGGATAAGAGCAAACAAGATATTCAAGTTAATCAATCCAAGGGGGTAGAGCAGTTGGTGAGCAACGAACTTGGTAAAAGCTGTAAACTTGGACGTCTTAAATTCGACTCCCACTAGACACACTTTGAGCCACTCACACGGGGGTGTTTAGTGCTCTTCACTACTTTTAATAAAAGTTGTCAAAAAATATAAAGAGTACAACCTAAAGTAAACATTCAAACAATACAAATAACTCCATACATCCCTCCCTCCCCCCTTCTATAGTATACCATCTCCAAGAAAAAAGGAAAAAAAAATTGATATTGGAGATATAGGCTTCAGCTGGCATGGCACATTAAAAAGGAGATAAAGATGTATCGCTTAGTCAGAAACCTTGGATCTCGTTTTCTTATGGTAAAAATCCAGTATAATCTTTTTCTTTTCTTGGTTAAGATCCAGCATAATCCAATACATATGGGAATGTGTGCCCCCCTTTTTTTTTTCTTTCTCTGATGGATTCTTTCAATCTTTATTGAAATATTTCAATATAAAAGTCTGGAATCTGGATCCTCTCTTCCCACGGACTCATACTGTATGTATTGGAAGCGAGAATAACCTTCACTCACAAAACTTTGCTAGAGATGGAGAACCTCTCGTTCCCTCATTTCGTTCTTATTATCCTCCTCTTCGTTTCAGGTCTCTCTCTCTCTCTCTCTCTCTCTGTGTGTGTGACTAATTTAATTATATATGTTCTTACGGCAGTTGCTACAAAAGTGGTGCCCATGGTGGACGCAGCAAGAGGACAGATTTCAGGAGCAGTCACTGCAAAAGCTTCTTGCAACAATTTTGATTGCAACATTTCGTGCTATCCTTTTGGAGGAAGTTGTACTGCAGATGGGGTTTGTGGTTGTGACCCACCAAAAGTACCACCATCAGCCACAAAGTATTGAATTATCTTCCTCCTGCATAGATGGGATGAAGATTGGTAGCAATTTTCTTTTGTTAACTTATGAAAATAAAAGATTTACTTGATCAAGCTACTACTGCTATCAGGTAGAATACTTGTAAGAACAAAAGCAAATCCGTTTGACCATTTGAATAAATAAAAGAAAATCTCCTGTTCTCTCTCTCTCTCTCTCTCTCTCTCTCTCTCTACACATTCATCCCTTTCTCTTCGAAAGAAGAAAGAAGAGATGGAGTTGAATTGTTTGATCACACCAACTTAATTACATTGGACGTGGGTATTCTTATATTGATAAGTGTGTAGTTACAACTGATGAGATACAGTAAACTATAGATAGACATAAGTGTACAATTAACAAATGATAAGATTATGTAGAGACTGCAAGAGAATGAGAACTTAAAGAGGTTAAATGCAACAGAATGGAAACTTGATGTTGTTGACTTGGTTGTGTAGAAACGTAACCCTAAAACGATGTAGAAGATAATTGAAAAACAAGAACAAGGAATGCACACAGATATACGAGGTTTGGCAAGATTGTATACATCCTCGGTGAGATGAGATCCTACTTCACTATCAATGGAGAATAGGGTTACAAACGCTCGTCTCTCACACCTCTTAGTATTGTTTGCATTACAGAGAAAGAAACCCTTGCTACAGATATATAGCGGGACCGCCGTCCTGCCTGTCGAGGCGTTGCACCAATACTCCCTGCATTAAGCTGTGATGGAAAACAAGATATCGTACACCGACAAGTTGCTAGTTTATCTTCTATGGTAAATGTGACCTTTGGAGATATATACGTAATACTCTTGCTTATACATCCTACAAGGCTTCGCACCCCAATCATCAACATGCATAATTTTCAAATTCTTATTAGGTTTTGTGTTTCTAAATTTACAAATCAAAATATGATATTTCATTCTTTTAGTCCAATAAAGGAAAAAAACCTCCATCCATACTTCTCTATGTACTCTCTTTCCGAAGTACTAATGGTAACACCACTTGGCTGCCCATCTCTTCTTCTTTCTCTGTTCTGCCAACACCCTCCCTTCCCACCTGGCACGGAAACCTGGCCAACATCACCTTGCATTTGGGAACTTTTAATAGAAGTCCCATTTCTTTTCCCAACAAGAATGTTTCAAAATTGAGTACACAATTTTAGGAGTCAACTGCGGAAATAAAACAGCCCCATACTCAAGAATGAGACTCTTCCATGAGAGATCCAAGATTTCTTCCTTTCATAGTGTTGCCGATAGAGTCAGTAAAAGATTACATAAAAATGAATCACAAGAAGGGTATACACAATAATTTTGGAGGCCTTGAAATTAGATTAAGCTGGGACCATAATAGGGCTTACAAAACCATGTTGAAGGATTGTAAAGAGACACAAAGTTTATGGGTTCAGATCCTAAAGCCAAGGTACTTTAAGAACTCAAGCTTCCTTTAGGCAAAAAACCCACCAAACTCTATTTGGATTTGGAAAAGGTTGCTGATGAATGTTTTAGATCATTTTTGTGGAACTGGTGTGTTGGAGGGTTGGAAATGGGCTCGATCTCTATTGATATTTGGGATGACCCTAAGGTTCCCTTGTTAGATGTTAGATGTATACAAGATCCCAAAACATATCATAAAACCTGAGGAATTCTCCATGGTTCATAAAATGATCAACCATCTAGGGAATGCCATATATCAAACTTCTAAATTCTCTATTTCCTGGGTCGATTTTTTCCTAAACGATCCAGGTCAAGAATGAGGCTCTTCCATCTACTGAATGCCATATCCAGCTTAAGACCTCATGATTTTCGAAAAGGCAAACCTTCAATCAGTGACCAGCGTCTCTGAAGCCCTTTGCTCCTTCTCTCCAATGTTTAGTCTCCATATTAATCCTCAAAAATCTCTCTCTTTCTTTGGGGGTGTTTCGGAATATTTGAAGGCTCAATTAAGTAGCATCTTAGGGTTCCCTGAAGGTCAATTTCCTGTTACATATCTAGGCTTGCCTTTAATTGCTTCAAAGCTTTCTGCTCATCATTGCTCTCCCATTCTTGATAGGCTCCGTAAGAGACTCTAGCTCTGGAAGAGCAATATTCTCTCTTTTGTGAGTCATTTGGAGCTTATTAGATCTATCGTGCAAAACTCTTATATCTACTGGTCTGATATTTTTGGGCTACCTACTGTTATCTCTTCTAAGATTGAGTCCTTTATGTCATCTTTTCTTTGGAAGGGTAAGGATAGCACTAACTTTCTTCATCCTTTGAGTTGTGCCAAGGTTTGTTTTCCCAAGAAGGAGGGAGGTTTGGATCTTCGTAGAGTTAAAGATGCCAATATTGCTGGTATTGTTAAGCTCCGAAGGGCGGTTGGCCACCTGATCGGGGTAGACAACCTTTGATCACGGAGTTCTTGAGGCCAGCACAAACTTGTGGGGAGGAGGGGGGGAATGCCCCAGGGCAAGGACAGGGGGTGATATGAATGAGGGGCTATCTGAAGGGGTGCGGGATAAGCAGAATCTAACCGGTGTGAGATCATACTCGTCGGTGGTGGGAAGGGTTTTCCGGACATGGAGTTGCTCCCAGATCCTATACATGCAGGCTCATGCACCAAGATTATCATACCACAAGATGCCTACGAGGAAAGGTTGTTGCGATTTAGATTCGCTTTGATTGGGAGGGAGAATTTCATATTTATTTCTATGAATGATATTCGCAATGAGGCTATTGACTCGTGGAATCTCCAAGGAAACATTAGAATGGCTCCAATGGGGAAGGGGTAATACTCTTTCAATTTGAACATGAGAGAGATATGGCGGTGATGTGGATAAGGAGCTTGACAATGGTTGGCGGGCAGGTGATCAGATTCCAATGCTGGAACCCTAATTTTGACGTTCACGCTAAAAATATTTCAACCAAGCTGGTGTGGATCAGGTTCCCAGACCTTTCACTAGAATATTGGCATTAAAAATCTTGTTGTCCATGGCTAAAGCAGCAAGGAGGCCGGTGGCCTTGGATAGACGCACTTGATCTATTGCTATGGGAACTTTCACGAGGTCTAGGTGGAGGTGGAGGTAGGAGCAAAAAGAGTGGATGAGATTCAAGCGTAGAGGAAGCAACCTGGCATGGGTGAAGCTTTCTGGTTCAAACAAGTAATCGTTTATGAGGATTACATGAGCAGAAGTACATTCTGCAAGAAGGTTGAGCACATGGTCCATGCGTGTAGGGAGAAGAAATGGGTGGATTCAAGGAGGAGGAGCAGCGAGGGGAAAGTAATCCCGGGACGATCTTCCTTGAGGATGGTGGTGATGCTCGGTCCCGAGGTGTTGCTCCGGCGAGGAAAGTTTCCATCTTGGGCGGGATTTCTTCCCATGCAAGAGATCGCTCTCTTGCCTTATCTGTTCAGACAAATCAAGACGAGATTGGCAACCTAAGGAAACTGAAGAAGGCATTAGACCAGTTGATCGTACGAGTAGCTGATCCATTTTCCCATGTTGTTGGGACTTGGGAGTGGTCAGAAGAAATTTTGAGAGTCTTGCACAAGTTGGAATGGAAGGCATTCAAATTCCTACTATTAATGCATTATCTCCTCAATTATTGGCTTCCCTATTAGAGAGGAATCGGGATATGCACATTCAATTAGATGGTTGTAATGACAGAGATATATATATATATATATATATAGATATATATTATGATATGTGGGAAAGTGCAAAATGAAGAGAGAGAATGCAAGATTGTAATATGGCATTTAAGGGATAAAATTTCTCTGCTTCTAGGGTAGTAAGAATGTTTGTGCTATCTGTATGTGGCACTTCCTCATTCAGCCATGTGTTTAACTTCTTTAATTAATGTTGAAACTGTGTAATATTTTAATTACACAGTTTTAATTTCTTTTACCCTTACCGTCAATAATATTTTTAATTCTACCCCTTTATTTAGGGCAAAATTGAAACTAAACATGCAACAATAACCCCTCATCTCCTAGTCGCTGCTTCTTCTTCCTTCTCTTCGGGAGACCCCGCCATGCCTCGCCCTATTTGTGAACCTAAATTTTCTAATTTTAAAAACAACAATTAGCTGCTACTATTCCTCAAACATTAAGGCCTCAATATGCACAAACAATATACACTGATTGGTAGTTGTTGAATCATCTAAGAGGTTCGTCTATTAAGCTTTTTTTTTTTAGTGAGTGAAAAATATATTAAAGTAGGAAAAAAAAACAAATAAGACATACAAAGCCAAATTGGCTAGACCAGGGTGAAAACCCTACCAAGCCCTGAAGAGATGGGCCTCAAACCCCTAAGAGAGGGGACAACCCCAAAGGGGGGCAAGAAACAAGCCAAAGAAGGGAGGGATACAATGAAAAAGAGGGGAGGGAAAAAACAAGCAAAGAAGGGAGGGAGAGATAGAATTAAAAAAAAAAATGGGGCGAGGGGAAATATTAAAAAATAGAATGATAGAAGAAAATGGGGGAGCGGGGATAGAAGAGAGGGAGGTCCCAAGAAGATGCCTAATCTATGGGGGTGGAGAGAAGAGAGGAAGGTGCCATGAAAAAGCCAGTAACCGATTGCTATTTGTATCTGGGCAAACAACAAATTATGAAGAATTTTATTCCTCATATCAAAAATAATAGCATCCCCAATCTGCTCCAGTAAACGAGAATTGGTAGTCCATCTTCTTTTGTTCCTTTCCCACCAAATATGATATAAAGTTGCACTAAATACCAACTTGCCAAGATGATCACAAAGGGTTTTACCATTAAAAGCATTTAAAATCCATTTCCATTCACTTTCAAATGGAAGAATAATTCTAGGACTCAACCAAAGCTTGCAAAGAATACTTCCCCAAACTGACTTAGAGAAAGGACAATCAAAAAACAAATGCTCAAGTCTTTCAAAGGAATTCCAACATAGACAACAATTAGGGACATAAATATTTCTATGCATAAGAAAGTCTTGAGTGGGAAGACAATTGGTCATAGCTCTCCAGATCGAGAATGAATGCCTTGGAATAGCAGAGGAGAACCAAACAATTTTGCACCATGGGAAAATTGAGCAATAGAACAAACCAAAGTCCAAGCAGAGTTTGAGGTAAAGCAACAAGAGGAATTAGCCATCCACAGGATTGTGTTGCCACTACCCCTAGGTCTCAACTTAATACTTGGTAATTTATTCCACGTCTCAATCAAAGCATTTGAAGTACAAGGACCAAGGTCCCAAACGCCATCTCGAAGAATGGAAGAAACCTTAGCCAACCTATCCGATCCCATATTATATCTAATTCTATCACCATAATTAACAATTAGAACCCCATCAGGGTGCCAATTATCAAGCCAAAGATAAGTCTTAGAACCATCATCAATGGAAGATTTGATATGATCAGAGACAAGGTAGTGGTATTTCAGTATTTTCCTCCATGCCCAAGAGACATCCGCAAAGTAAGTCGTAGTCCAAACAGACTCACATTTGGGGTATCTTGAATAAACCCAATCTATACCCAAATGCTCTTCTTTTTTAGGCCACTTTCTAGATAAGCAACAATACCAGCAATATTGGCATCTTTAACTCTCGAAGACCCAAACCTCCCTCCTTCTTGGGAAAACAAACATTGGCACAACTCAAAGGATGAAGAAAGTTAGTGCTATCCCTACCCTTCCAAAGAAAAGATGACATAGCGAACTCAATCTTAGAAGAGATAACAGTAGGTAGCCCAAAAATATCAGACTACTAGATATAAGAGTTTTGCATGATAGATCTAATAAGCTCGAAATGACTAGCAAAAGAGAGAATATTGCTCTTCCAGAGCTAGAGTCTCTTACAAAGCCTATCAAGAATGGGAGAGCAATGATGAGCAAAAAGCTTTCAAGCAATTAAAGGCAAGCCCAGATATGTAACAGAAAACTGACCTTCAGGGAACCCTAAGATGCTACTTAATTGAGCCTTCAAATATTCGGAAACACCCCCGAAGAAAGAGAGATTTTGGGGATTAATATGGAGACCAAACATTGCAGAGAAGGAGCAAAGGGCTTGAGATGCTGGTCACTGATTGAAGGTTTGCCTTTGCAAAATCATGAGGTCTTAAGCTGGATATGGCATTCAGTAGATGGAAGAGCCTCATTCTTGAGCTGGATCGTTTATGAAAAAATCGACCCGGGAAATAGAGAATTTAGAAGTTTGATATATGGCATTCCCTAGATGGTATGATCATTTTATGAACCATGGAGAATTCCTTTGGTTTTATGATATGTAATGGGATCTTGTATACATCTAACATCTAACAAGGGAACCTTAGGGTCATCCCCAATATTAATAGAGATCGAGCCCATTTCCAACCCTCCAACACACCAGTTCTACAAAAATGATCTAAAACATTCATCAGCAACCTTTTCCAAATCCAAATAGAGTTTGGTGGGTTTTTCGCCTAAAGGAAGCTTAAGTTCTTAAAGTACCCTTGTTTTAGGATCTGAACCCATAAACTTTGTGTCTCTTTACAATCCTTCAACATGGTTTTGTAAGCCCTATTATGGTCCCAGCTTAAACTAATTTCAAGGCCTCCAAAATTTTTGTGTATACCCTTCTTGTGATTCATTTTTATGTAATCTTTTACTGACTTTATCAGCTACACTATGAAAGGAAGAAATCTTGGATCTCTCATGGAAGAGCCTTGTTTGAGATTTTGAAAATGTAACCGCAAGCGTATAGATCAGTGTAGCTACGGATCGAACACAGGGAGAGCAGCCACTTTATTTTTTTGCTTCTTTTAATAATGCGAAAGTGAACCGATTAATGGTTGTGATCTAATTCTAATTACCGTCCTAAACTTATGTATCTAAAATAACATCCTAACCATTCGTATCTAAGAATTTAAATACGCAATCCACGTAATTAAAATTAAATAAATAAATAGCTGAAAATAATCACCCCACGTAATTTTTGCTAGAAGATCAAATTGAATTAAAGATGAAAAAAGGAAAAAATAGAGTACAAAAGCCCGAAATGAGCCTCTACCTTCAGCAATGCCATCAGCAGAGGCTCACCACTGCTATCTCAAAAAAGACAAAAATCTAAAGCGCAGTCGGCCATCAATATCCGATTGTAGCTCATTGGCAATGTGAAGGGGGAGATGCACATCCGTACAATCAATCCATGAATTTGCCGCTGCCTTAGCTAAGAAGTCTGCAACAGAGTTTGTTTCTCTAAAGCAGTGGGAGATCTTCCACTCTATGGAATTTAAATAAGCAATGAGGTGAGACCATTCTTGGAGCACAGACCATGGGATTAGCTGATGCTGAGAAATAAAAACTGCAGGAGAGGAATCAGTCTCGATCCAAAGGCGCTTTATGTCCATTTCTCGAGCAAGTTGAATTCCCTTGATAATCCTCTAAATCTCTGCTGAAAATTTTGAAGAAATGCCCTGGTAGAAATTAAAGGAGAGCAGCTTTCTACCCTCATGATCCCGGAAAATTCCTCCACCTCCTGCTTGACCCGGGTTCCCAAGGGAGTATCCATCTATGATGAGCTTCACCCAGGATCTCATTGGTTTGCACCAATGCACTTCAAAAATGGATCGAGAAATCTGGGAAGATAAAGCTAAGTCCAGATGTCTGCATATAACCTAGTCTTCAGCAGTTTTGGGAACAATTTTCAATCTGCTACAGATAAAACTTATCTCCCCTTTGATGCCACGGATAATCATGGTCGGATTCCTCAAGGCTCCTTCAAACCGCCTTTGATTTCTTTCAAACCATATAGCATCAATCATAGAGAACAACCCAATCTCCCATGCATCTTTCAGAGACCACCCTTTTCCTTTATTTCTCCATGCAATTAAAAAGCAATGAAGGAAAAAAATGATGAAATAAAAATAAAGTAAAAGAAAGGGAATAAAGCTAGAGAGAGACTCACAAGTAGGTTTCTCTACTTAGCCCAAGTGATGCATCATAATATGAGCTTCCCTACTTGACTAGAGAGTCACTCTTACAAGGGTTACTCTACTTGGCTTTAGGGAAAGGGAGACAATTAAAATAAATACAATAAAATGATGGTTCTATGGCTAGGAGGGGCAAAGCCAACACATACACTAGCCATGAACCTTAGGGGAAAGGGATAGCAATAATGTAACGACTGAAATTAAAATCCTAAATTAAGAAAGAAAGGGTAGTCAGAAGAGGGAATGAGAAGGGGGTGAGAGGACTACTGAAGGAGCCTACATACTTAAACTTCAACCCTTGAACTGAAAACTTGATCGATTTGAGATACTACCAGCACTAAAAACCAGATCTGGAATAAACTAAATATGAAATTTCTAGTACTAGAGAAAACAAATCTGAAGAAAAAAAAAAAAAAGATGCTCCACGGCTCGTGATCTTGTCACCTAAATCTAAGCCTAGAACTATAACTTTAAAAATTACAACTCAATTGCATAAATCATAAACATAAAAGGCTGAATAAAAATAACAGAGTGTTTGCATTAATTGAAATAAAAAGCTATTACAAAAGTGATTAAAGCAAAAATAAAGAAGAACAAAAACTAAAGAGAGAGCGAAAGAAAGGGAGAGCAACTAAAAAAAAACCCCTAGAAGAAGAATGAAGTGTCTCCTCCCCTTGTGTTAATTCTATTATATAGAGAATGGGGGAGGGAAGCTAACGATTTTAGCTTTTAAAAAAAAAATTTTTTTTCATCTTGTTGATGAGGTGGAGGAGAGGGAAGATAGAGAATTGTAGGAAGTACGAAATCTCCAACGATATTGCTTCATTTTTCCCTCTTTTTTTATTTTTTTTTTCTCTCTCTTCTTCAAACATGGGCAGCATCTTGGATGATTTTTTTTTTTAATTATTTTTTTCCTTTTCTATTTTTCTCTTTATTTTCTTATTTCTCTCTCCTCTTGCTTAAGAAACCCTTTGGCTGACCTCCTTTGAGTTATGAGTAGGAGAGAGAAAATCTTCTCAAAAAAAACCTCAACAAAATGGCAGCTAAAAGATTCGAACTTGAGACCTCCTAATAAGCAGGGGATTTTGCACACCACAACTCACCAACTACGCTAGGTAGTTGTTACCAAAAACGAATCTTCAATCACTTAAAGATGTGGTCTATCGATCCTTGTTGGCATTTGGAATATTCTTTGTAACTCTGAGGCTGCTACAAACGGGCTGGTTCTGCATCTCGGTTCAGTTCTGATCCATTATTCTTTTTCTGGCCTGAAAAGAATAATCACTTGTACGGGTGACCAAACGAATGTGTACTTTTAATTGAATATGTCCAACTTGCTCAGAATTTCGTCCTCTTAGCAACTATGAAAAGAAATAGGACCTCTTTATGTGTAAAATTGGAGATATAGCGCCCGATAGTCCTTAAGGCCTTGAAAATATAGAACCTGCAAAAAGAGAGTAAAACCCAAGGTAGCTCCAGTCTAAATATTTAAAATGCATGTTTTACTACCCTAGATTTCACATATATTTGTGCTCATCAAGCCTTATTCTTGAGTATGGGGCTTTTTTATTTCCGTAGTTGACTCCTAAAATTGTGTACTCAATTTTGAAACATTCTTGTTGCGAAAAGAAATGGAACTTCTATTAAAAGTTCCCAAATGCAGCAATGGGGTAGGATAGGGTGATGCTGGCCAGGGTTTCCGTGTAGGGTGGGAGGGGAGGGTGTTGGTAGAATGGAGGAAGAAGAAGAGATTGGGAGCCGAGTGGTGTTACAATTAGTAGTTCGGAAAGAGAGCGTGAGAGCGTATGGATGGAGGTTTTCTTCCTTTATTAGACTAAAAGAATGAAATATCATATTTTGATTTATAAATTTAGAAACACAAAACCTAATAAGAATTTGAAAATTATGCATGTTGATGATTGGGGTGGGAAGCCTTGTAGGATGTGTAAGCAAGAGTATTACTTATATATCTCCAAAGGTCACATTTACCATAGAAGATAAACTAGCAACTTGTTGGTGTACGATGTCTTGTTTTCCATCACAGTTTAATCCAAGGAGTATTGGTGCAGTGCCTCGGCGGGCAGGACGGCGGTCCCGATATATATTTGTAGCCAGAGTTTCTTTCTCTGTAATGCAAGCAATACTGAGAGGTGTGAGACACGAGCGTGGTAACCCTATTCTCCATTGATAGTGAAGCAGGATCTCATCTCACCGAGGACGTAGGTAATCTTGCCGAACCTCGTAAATCTGTGTGCATTCCTTGTTCTTGTTTTTCAATTATCTTCTACATCGTTTTAGGGTTGCATTTCTACTCAACTAAGTCAAGAACGTCAAGTTTCCATTTTGTTGCGCGCAACCTCTATAAGTTCCCATTCTCTTGCAGTCTCTACATAATCTTATCATTTGTTAATTGTACTCTTATGTCTATCATTAGTTTACTATATCTCATCAGTTGTAACTACACACTTCTCAATATAAGAATACCCATATCCAATGTAATTAAGTTGGTGTGATCAAACAATTCAACTCCATCTCTTCTTTCTTCTTTCGAAGAGAAGGGGAGGAATGTGCAAAGAGAGAGAGAGAGAGAGAGAGAGAGAGAGAGAGAGATTTTCTTTTATTTATTTAAATGGTCAAACATATTTGCTTTTGTTCTTACAAATATTCTACTTGATAGCAGTAGTAGCTTGATCAAGTAAATCTTTTATTTTCATAAGATAACAAAAGAAAATTGCTACCAATCTTCATCCCATCTATGCAGGAGGAAGATAATTCAATACTTTGTGGCTGATGGTGGTACTTTTGGTGGGTCACAACCACAAACCCCATCCGCAGTACAACTTCCTCCAAAAGGATAGCACGAAATGTTACAATCAAAATTGTTCCAAGAAGCTTTTGCGGTGATTGCTCCTGAAATCTGTCCTCTTGCTGCGTCCACCATGGGCACCACTTTTGTAGCAATTGCATATACAATTAAATTGCTAGTCCAACCTTGAGTCCCCTTAACTGGGCCCAAACCTGCCCTAACCCTGACTCAGGGCTGCAAAACTTCAACTCAGTCCCAAACCTTCAGGGTTCAGCCCAACCCTTACCTGCCTTGATTAGCGCTGGTTTTTTAGGGTCAGGCCAGGATGACCCTGATTGGCCCTAACCCTGACCCTGACCCTAACCCTGGTTTTCCATCAAAGGCCGGGTCTACCTTGACCCTGACCCTGTAAAATATAAAATAACTAAAAAATAAAAAAATATATTCATAATAAAGAAAAGAGAAAAAACAAAAAGTCACAAATTACTTGTCATGAGGCAAACATCCTAGTAAATATTCAAACAATATAAATAACTCCAACTATTATGGCAAACAAAGAGGAGATCATCCAGGGAGCTGGAATTGGATGCGGCCCAACGGCCAAGATTCCTATTCACTTAGTTATTTTTTACGGATTTTCTGGGTTGTTAATCTAAGGTCTGAGGTCCTCTCCTGCTGATGGCAATGCCGAAGGAGGGGTTGATTTTACTTCCTTAGTCTAAGTCTTGTAGAGTATATCCTTCCTCTTGTATATTCTTTCTTTTAATTACTTCAATGATCTTTAGCGAAAAAAAAAAAAAAAAAAAAAAGGAGATCATCTTAAGAAATCAAATAATCCAAAAAAATTTCAATTATTTGTCATGATAAACAAAGAAATCATCCTAATAAGGTAAACAATCTGAAGATCTCAAAACTCGTGTCATGTTATACTAAGAGGAGAACATCCTAAGAATAAAAAAAAATTCAAAGTCAACATCAGGGGCAAAAACCAGGGATGGGTAGGGCCATAACCAATGCCTAAACTCAGGGTAAAAAAATAGGGCCAGGTTCAGGGCATGCTGGGCAGGCCAAAGGCATCAACCCTTACCCGCACTAACCCTGACTCAAGGTTAGAAATTTCAGGGTCGGGTCAACCCTCAGGGCCAAAATTTTTGGGCCGGTTCTTGTTTAGGATCAGGTCAAGCCAATGCCGGGTTCGCGGTGTCAGGGCCCAAACTTGCACCCCTAAATTGAAGGTAAGAAACAAGTGGTATTTGGCTAATCAAAAGGGGGAATGCCCAATTTTCGTTCGTTTCCCTCCCCATGCTTTGGATTCAAAGGATTCGGCTTCCTCTCCCGGACTCCCTCTTCATCTCCCTCTCTCCCGCTCCTGAATACCCACTTGATTCACAGTAGTGAATTTTTCATCTTCTTCTGCTACTCTTCTCCGTGTTTTCCTATTACTGATGTTGTTAAATACTTCTAGCTACAGCGGTGGTTTGGTAATATTTTACCTCTGGCAGACCGTAAAGATGATTTGATTCCCAACCGTTAGCCTTCTTCACCCTAGTCGAGCTCTCTTTTGGTTCTCTTCTTCTTTCATTTGATCTCCTAGTCAATCTCTTCTTTCATCTTCTTCATTGATTCTAGTTGTCTTATCTGATTTTGTCACTGTTACCAGCTCAAAGAACAGGAATTGCTTAAGTATTTTAGCGTCTCAATTCTAATCTCAAGAACCTCATTCCCACACACCTTCCAAAGCACTGCAAGGGAGGCGAACGAAAATTGGGTGCTTCCCCTTTTTGATTAGCCACATACCCCCTGGTTCTTACCTTCAACGGTTCAACCTTGCCGATACAACTTTGATATTCTCCTCCCTTGGATTAAAAAATTACAGGTGTCACTCATCCAGCCCGAGCCACCAGAATGGCAGCTCACCTCCGAGCTGTAGAGGAGCCGAATCCCAAACTTTGTTACTGGCCACTCATTTTTCCTTCATTTCTAATGAGTCAAACACTAAAGCTAACTGCATAGCTAGAAAGATATCGCTACGCCATGGATGACAATATAGTCCCTCTCTACTCCATGGTTAGTTGAGGCTTGTACTTCATCGTCCATGTGAGGGACATGTCAAGTATCCGCCTGGGATCATGTCTTCTTAGGTCTATTCTGCATGTACAATGCAATTTCAGTAAGAATATTCCATTTCTGTTGGAAAATGCAGTCGGATGTTTCGGGTAGCATAAGTGATCAAGGGGTGGTAACTCATATCACGGGAGGAAACTATGCGCCCCATACATGCAATCCAATTGATCTTTCTTTACCTTATTAAATAAAAAAATATATAAATTCATCATACCTTTAGCAAATAGTATTTTTTCTAACAAAATACAAGAGAAAAATCTCTTCTGATAGGACATGGAATGCTACAACAAGAAGAGGCTGTAGAGGTGTTGTGATTAAATCCCAAGAAGGAACCTTTATAGGTGCTAAATGCAAGGTGGGATGGAGTGTCTCGGCTGCTGCTACTAAGGCTGAGGCAATACATGATGGAGTCTTATTTGCATTAGCTTGCGGCTGCTCATCAGTGATGTACTTTAGTGATTGTCAACCTATCATTAGGGCTTTAAGTTCACTTCCATCTTCAATTGATTGGGCAACTAAATGTGTGGTTGATGATATTCTTTCGTTTTTAGTAGGTTTTTCTTTTACTTCTTTTCGTTTTATTCCTCAAATTGTTAATAGGGAATCTCATGTCTTAGTTGTTGGGGCATCTCGCTTGGGAATTTCCCATGTTTGGTGGCTTCAACCACTGCTTTGTCTTGTAACTCTTGACTCTGGTAGGAGATTCTCCTCCTTTGATTTTTCTTAATAAATAAGAAATAAAAAAAAAAAATGCAGCATCAAACGGACAAATATCCCTCCCAAGCAAAACTCCTATTGTTCACCAACATGAGAATTCCTAACTATTAAAAAAAATTAGAATTCTAATTTCTCCCAAATTATAACTAATCACCTAGATCCAATTTCCCATGAAAAAAATTCATTCCAAAATCTTTGAGATTAAATGTTAAAAAAATAAATTTTAACGAAACAACACACGTGTGAGGAGGTAAAACTTTATCCCTTTGAGGATGTTCCAAAAATAAAAATGGGGTAAATATAAAAAATAAAAATTACAACTTTGAATCTTTTATTCACTTATTGGGATGGGAAGGTTTACACGAGAAAAAAATAACTAAACTCAGATGTAATAATTTTACCCAAAAAAGAAAAATATGTAAGAATGATATTAGAGAACTTGTACAGCTATCACTTCCTTTAAACTCACGATGGTGAACATGATTCATAATCTCGGATTGCGATAAATGAATCGGTCAAGATCTGATTGGTATCGGCTGAGACCAATTTGATACCAATCTACTGGTAAGACCCAAGGGTAAAAGGGAAATAGAATCGACATAAAAAAAATATAGGGGTAAATCCATTTGATTAAGCTCGATTTAGGGCGATCTTGATTGGTATCGACTAAGATTTATCCCTATCCAAGAACCAAGATTATGAACCTTGAGAAATCATTTGAAGTTTGCATAGTAGAAAACGATCGAAGAAACATAAACTTGTGACCACTGGTAAAAAGATTTGTTAATTGATATTTGGAAAGATGTGTAAAAAACGAAGTGCTTTTTGACGAAATTGGTAACTTACAAAGTGGCAACCAATTTCAATACGCTTCTTAATTTTATGAAAAATTTTAATGTGATTATGTGGACACTACACACCGTCTTGTGTGGGTAAGATTCCCTAACCTTCCACAAAAAATCTGGGATGAAAAGATGTTGTTAACCATGGCAAAGGCATGGGGCACTGATGAGCACATTTATGGGTAAAATCTAGTGTAGTAAAACATGCATTTTACATATTTAGAATGGAGCTACCTTGGGTTTTACTCTCTTTTTGTAGGTTTTATATTTTCAAGGCCTTAAGGACTATCAGGCGCTATATTTCCAATTTTACAAGTAAAGAGGTCCTATTTCTTTCATGGTTGCGAAGAGGACAAAATTCTCAGCAACATGGACATGTTCAATTGCAAGTACACATTCGTTTGGTCAACCGTACAAGTGATTATTCTTTTCGGGTCTGAAAAAGAATAATGGATCAGAAGTGAACCGAGATGCAGAACCAGCCCATCTGCAGTTGCTCCAAGGGTATAAGGAATATTTTAAATGCCAACAAGGATCGATGGACCACATCCTTAAGTGATTGAAGATTCGTTTTTGGTAACAACAACTACCTAGCGTAGTTGGTGAGTTGAGGCACCCGATTGCAATTGATCAGAGAACAATAGACTCCCACTATGGTCACTTTGCAGGAATCCGCATTGACTTGATGATCCGTAGCCTCATGTGGAAGAATTATATGTTGAAAGGGAGCCTGTAAATTCTTCAGAGATATTAATTTTCAAGCAAGTCGTTAAATACGAAAGTCCTCCAACTAGATGTATGCATGGTTAGGGGTTTCAATCAGTGAGGGTCGGGCCGGTCTTAGTCGGGGCCTAGATGGGGGCCTGGCGGGCCTATGTCCTTGGACCATGACCTACCTATTTAAGGAATGAATCAGTATCGATCGGTGTCGTGTCGGGCTCGATCGCGATCCGGGCTTTAATCAGTCTTCTTCTAATCTGGCTATAATTGGGCCTTAAACAGGGTAATCTACCAATAAAGCCTTAAACGAGCTTTAAACAGTCTCTACTTTTCTTAGATTTAAGATACGTTAATTTATTTTGCAAATCATCAACAATTTTGAAAATATATTAACACTTAATTACAATCAACAATTAGAGACTAGGAGAAAGAGAGAATGAGAGTGCGAATAGGACTTAATTTGAGTGGATGAAGACTGTGCAAGAGAATGACGAACAGACTCCGGAGGGCGGTTGGCCACCTGATCGGGGTAGACAACCTTTGATCACGGAGTTCTTGAGGCCAGCACAGACTTGTGGGGAGGAGGGGGGGAATGCCACAGGGCACGGACAGGAGGTGATATGAATGAGGGGCAATCTGAAGGGTTGTGGGATAAGCAGAATCTGACTGGTGTGAGATCATACTCGTCGGTGGTGGGAAGGGTTTTCCCGGACATGGAGCTGCTCCTAGATCCTATACATGCAGGCTCATGCACCAAAATTATCATACCACAAGATGCCTACGAGGAAAGGTTGTTGCGATTTAGATTCACTTTGATTGGGAGGGCGAATTTCAGATTTATTTCTATGAATGATATTCTCAAAGAGGCTATTGAATCATGGAATCTCCAAGGAAGCGTTAGAATGGCTCCAATGGGGAAGGGGTATATACTCTTTCAATTTGAACATGAGGGAGATATGGCGGCGATGTGGAGAAGGAGCCTGACAAAGGTTGGCAGGCAGGTGATCAGATTCCAATGCTGGAACCCTGATTTCGACGTTCACGCTAACAATATTTCAACCAAGCTGGTGTGGATCAGGTTCCCGGACCTTCCACTCGAATATTGGCATGAAAAAATCTTGTTGTCCATGGCTAAAGCGGCAGGGAGGCCAGTGGCCTTGGATAAATGCACTCGATCTACTGCTACGGGATCTTTCGGGGGTCCAAGTGGAGGTGGAGGTATTAGCAAAAAGAGTGGATGAGATTCAAGTGGAGAGGAAGCAACCTGGCATGGGTGAAGCTTTCTGGTTCAAACAAGTAATCATTCATGAGGATGGCATGAGCAGAAGTACATTCTGCAAGAAGGTTGGGCACATGGTCCATGCGTGTAGGGAGAAGAAATGGGTGGATTCCAAGGAGGAGGAGCAGAGAGGGGAAAGTAATCCCGGGACGATCTTCCTTGAGGACGGTGGTGATGCTCGGTCCCGAGGTGTTGCTCCGGCGAGAAAAGTTTCCATCTTGGGCGGGATTTCTTCCCATGTAAGAGATCGCTCTCCTTCCTTATCTGCTCAGACAAATCAAGAAGAGATTGGGCAGCCTAAGGAAACTGGAGAAGGCATTGGACCAGGTGATCGTACGAGTAGCTGATCCATTTTCCCATGTTGTTGGGACTTAGGAGTGGTTAGAAGAAATTTTGAGAGTCTTGCACAAATTGGAATGGAAGGCATTCAAATTCCTACTATTAATGCATTATCTCCTCAAATATTGTTTTTCCTATTAGAGAGGAATCGGGATATGCACATTCAATTAGATGGTTGTAATGGCAGAGATATATATATATATATATATATTATGATATGTGGGAGAGTGCAAAATAAAGAGGGACAATTCAAGATTGCAATATGGCATTTAAGGGATAAAATTTCTTTGCTTCCAGGGTAGTAAGAGTGTTTGTGCTATCCGTATGTGGCACTTCCTCATTCAGCCATGTGTATCACTTCTTTAATTAATGTTGAAACTGTGTAATATTTTCAATTACACAGTTTTAATTTCTTTTACCCTTACCGTCAATAATATTTTTAATTCAACCCCTTCGTTTAGGGAAAAATAGAAACTAAACATGCAACAATAAGCCCTCATCTCCTAGTCGCTGCTTCTTATTCCTTCTCTTCGGGAGACCCCGCCTTGCCTCGCCCTATTTTTGAACCTAAATTTTCTAATTTTAAAAACAACAATTAGCTACTACTATTCCTCAAACATTAATG
>CM040964.1:37368217-37398864 GCA_022985045.1 Macadamia tetraphylla
ATTGCTATAACGTGACAAATACTGTCTTAAAATGTAGCAAACATTACCTTTTGAATTGTGGCAAAATATTGCCTTTTAAATGAGACAATTCGCCTATAAAACATTTTCAAATGAAATCATAAACCAAATATTTCAAGAAATAACTTGTCATAATGTAAATGCTAAAACTTAACCATAATTCATCAAACTGCCCCAAAACATATGGGCTAAGGTTCAAAACATAAACAAATACTAAACAAAACCGAACTCCCACTAATCAAGCATTTCAAATAACTGTATGTAAAGAAATCCTAACTACTTGATGTGACCAAATTTTACTTGCTCTCAATTGTGATGATCAATCTACCTCACCCTTTATTAGTATCATTCCTTATCAACCCGAATTCTTCCTTTTCTCTAACCATTTCTTGAAAATAAAACAGTCCTTCTTCACATGTCCTTTCTTATGGCACCGAAACACTCTCGTTGTTGGTATTCTCTTCATCCCGAGCCTTTTGAGATGTGTCAAGTTCTTGAGAGCTATTAGTCCCGTCATATGGCTTGCGCTTCCTCTGTTGGAAAAATTTTTTTTCCTTCGCTGGTCCACGGAAGATCCCTTGTGAAAAGTTGCATGTGCACTCTCAAACCTAGTTTGTTTCAATTTTTCTTCCTCTTGAGTGCAAATGGAAATGAGCTCATTTAGGCTCCAATCGTCCTTGATTGCAATGTAGGTAGATTGGATAACCTTATCTGACTAGGGGGGGTATTATTGCAATGTGTACAATATATTCTTCATCGATCATATTCCAAGATCCTTAAGTTTACCGCATCGATAGCTACACCCAAAATGTATCTCTAACACTCCACATCCATCATACCTTGTATTCATTAGCGGTCATCAATGTCGTTTCTCGACTTTCTTGTTGTGTTGAAATCTACCTTTAATAGCATCGAAATTCTTTTGGAGGTCTTTGATCTCTATGTTCCCCGTATAATTTCGAGGCGCCTTTTTTAAAACCAAGTATGCACTTTCGTTTGCTTGATCCATTTCTTAAACTTTGTCCTTTAGCACTTCGCCGAGTGCATGAGAGGCTCGAGTTTAGGCTCCTAAGTGCCAAGTCTAAGTCAAGAAGACCTAAATGCAATTCTAATTCCTCCACCCACTTTTGATAGTTGTTACCGTGAGTATTGGGATGGAAGATACATAACTTGAGGAACTGCCATCTTACTACAGCAAGAAAACAACACAATACATGCCAAATATCAAAATATAAACCATAATATAAAAGCATGTAATACCATCAATATATTTTAAATAAGAGTTACAACTAAAATGTATCCCCATCCTTTGGGACAGAATTAGATGATGCTCTTATATTATTCTTTTAATTGAAAACAACACTAACTTTGGAATTCAATCACCTTTGGGCAAAAGAACTCCAAATTCAATGTCCTTTCTGAAATGTGGATGATTATCCTCAAACTTTGATGACATAACCTTTGGGAAAGTATCACCTTTTGTTGGAGAAGATACAATCGAAGAATGTACCACTTTGGTGGGTTTCACTCAGTTCTATCATATCTTTCCCATTGGAGATGTATATCTTTATGTTCAAAACATACATATAAATGTCACTAGGACAACAATAACCATACAAGAGTCACAACGCAACTACATTCCTATCCTTTGGGCTAAGAATGCCGGTCCTCTTGTAAATTTATATTTCTGTGAAAAGAACAATAACTTTTGAAATCCCCCCACCTTTGGGCTTAGGAACCTCTAGGGTTTTTGTCATTTTCTTAACTTTGGTGACATCACCTTTGGGCAAATGTCACCTACATTGTTTCCAGGAAAACCATGAAATAATAAGATGTACCACTTTGGTGGATTCCACCTCATCATTTCATGGTTTCCTAAAGCAAAATTACTTTGCAACTAAGAATGAGCGAAGCTTACACCCTTTCCATATTAACATATCTCAATTTAAAAAAAACTTCTCAATTTCATGGTAACCAATAACATATATATTTTTCAAAGCATTGATTTATGCCATTTTGTTTCAATGATTGAAACTAAATACAACATAAAATTTCAAATAAACATGTCATATTAAAAATTAGATCATTAAATGTGGCCCGAAACAAGGAATCCAACGCAAAAAACAGATTTCAATTTGGCCTTAAAACGAACCTTTAAATGAAATTTAAAGTAGTTTAAATAAAAACGCCCTTTTGTTTCAATGATTGAAACTAAATACAACATAAAATTTCAAATAAATATGTCATATTAAAAATTAGATCATTAAATGTGGCCCGAAACAAGGAATCCAACGCAAAAAACAGATTTCAATTTGGCCTTAAAACGAACCTTTAAATGAAATTTAAAGTAGTTTAAATAAAAACCCAAAATGAACAAAAACCAAACAAGTCTTCTTCTTTTTTTTTTTTTTTTTTTTTTTTTAAATCAATCAAAACCAACCATTGATTCTTTTTTTTTTTTTTGAAATTTTTTTCTCTCCTCCGGCAGCCGGTTTCCGGCGGCGCGTGCCGGCGCGTCCGGAGGTTTCCGGTGACGTGCGGCATACCGCCGCGACCGTCTTCTCGTGATCTACAACTTTCGTGAAGAAAGTTTTGCCATACAGGATCTTTAAGTGATGGTAAAATTACGATTTTTATGATTTTCATGATTTTTATGATTTTCATGATTTTCATGATTTTTAATCAAATCAAGTTTTAAGTAATAATCAAAATCCTCATGTACAAGAAAAATTCAATCGATTCTTGTCCCATGTGGTCTGCTCTGATACCAATTGTTAGAACTCCCTATGGGTTTGAGATTGAAACCATATGGAAGAAACCACACGAAAACAAGAACACGAATCTAATAAAATTATAGAAGTTTAATTGTACCTTTCACCAAGTATGTTGAAGATGATTGATGTTGGTCACTCCCACTTTCGCTCTCTTGGCTTGGCTATGGATCTTCTACAACCCCTTAAACCTCCTTGGTTCTCTCACTTTAGTGGTAAAGTGGGGAAGAGTGAATAATGGTTGTAGGGACCCAAAACCTAGTATTTATAATCTCCGACTCAAAACCCTAAACCACAATGGGTTGAGCCAGCATATCCCTAAGCTTGAGAGTGGACCGAACCGGTTCATGCAATTTGACTCTCACCCATTTAATCAACCCGAATAATTAATTTAGCCCATAAATCCAACAAAATTCACTACTGTGAATCAAGTGGGTATTCAGGAGCGGGAGAGAGGGAGATGAAGAGGGAGTCCGGGAGAGGAAGCCGAATCCTTTGAATCCAAAGCATGGGGAGGGAAACGAACGAAAATTGGGTATTCCCCCTTTTGATTAGCCAAATACCACTTGTTTCTTACCTTCAATTTAGGGGTGCAAGTTTGGGCCCTGACACCGCGAACCCGGCATTGGCTTGACCTGATCCTAAACAAGAACCGGCCCAAAATTTTGGCCCTGAGGGTTGACCCGACCCTGAAATTTCTAACCCTGAGTCAGGGTTAGTGCGGGTAAGGGTTGATACCTTTGGCCCCTACATGCCCGAACACGGCCCTATTTTTTACCTGAGTTTAGGCATTGGTTTGGCCCTACCCATCCCTGGTTTTTGCCCCTGATGTTGACTTTGGATTTTTTTTTATTCTTAGGATGTTCTCCTCTTAGTATAACATGACACGAGTTTTGAGATCTTCAGATTGTTTACCTTATTAGGATGATTTCTTTGTTTATCATGACAAATAATTGAAATTTTTTTGGATTATTTGATTTCTTAAGATGATCTCCTCTTTTTTTTTTTTTTGCTAAAGATCATTGAAGTAATTAAAGAAAGAATATACAAGAGGAAGGATATACTCTACAAGACTTAGACTTAGGAAGTAAAATCAACCCTCCTTGCATTGCCATCGGAGGAGAGGACCTCGGACCTTAGATTAACAACCCGAAAATCCGTAAAAATAACTAAGTGAATAGGAATCTTGGCGTTGGGCGCATCCAATTCAGCTCCTGGATGATCTCCTCTTTGTTTGCCATAATAGTTGGAGTTATTTATATTGTTTGAATATTTGTTTTAGGATGTTTGCCTCATGACAAGTAATTTGTGACTTTTTTTTTTCTCTTTTTATTAGGAATATTTTTTTTATTTTTTAGTTATTTTATATTTTACAGGGTCAGGGTCAAGGTAGACCCGGCCTTTGATGGCAAACCAGGGTTAGGGTCAGGGTCAGGGTTAGGGCCAATCAGGGTCATCCTGGCCTGACCCTAAAAAACCAGCGCTAATCAAGGCAGGTAAGGGTTGGGCTGAACCCTGAAGGTTTGGGACTGAGTCAGGGTTAGGGCAGGTTTGGGCCCAGTTAAGGGGACTCAAGGTTGGACTAGGGTTTTAAGAAGCCTGGCCCAAACCGGCCTTGTTGCACCCATACTTCAACCTTGCCAATACAACTTGATGTTTTCCTCCCTTGGATTAAAAAATAACAGGTGTTGCCCATCCAGGCCGAGCCACCAGAATGGCAACTCACCTTAGAGGAGCCGAATCCCAAAATTTTTGCCAAATGACGGATGTTATGGGTTGGGCTTTCTATCTTAGGTTACGAACTCCTCCGAAGAGAAAGGTCTAAAGGAGAATAATTTAGTGTATAAGATATGTTCTAGTTCAACTACAGCTGCCTATTGCATCGGAGTTATATAAATCTGGATCCAGGGACTCATACCATACGTACTGGAAGCAAGAATAACCTTCGTTCATAAAACTTTGCTAGATATGGAGAAGCTCTCTCTCTCTCTCTCTCGCTATATATATATATATATGTATATATGAGACTATTTTGATTGTTTACGTGCGTACTACAGTTGCTACAAAAATGGTGCCCATGGTGGATGCAGCGAGAGGAGAGATTTAATGAGTTGGCACTGCAAAAGCTTCTTGCAGCAATTTTGAGTGCAACATTTCGTGCTATCCTTTTGGAGGAAGTTGTACATCGGATGGAGTTTGCGGTTGCGACCCACCTAATATACCACCAGCAGCCACAAAGTAATGAAAGATCTTCCTCCTGGATGGACGGGAATGAAAATAAGGATTTACTTGATCAAGTTACTGCTATCAAGTAGAATACTTGAAAGATCCAAAGCAATTCTAGTTTGACAATTCAACTAAATAAAAGAAAATTTCTATTCTCTGTATGACATATGCTGCTTTGTGATTTGAATTTTTTTTTTTTGGAAGAGGATCTGAATTCTCAAGAGGAGCCAACTCCACGAAACACGAGAAAAATGATGCTGCGGGGACAACCCCTCAGTTGATCCAACCGTCTATAGGGGTCTGACCATGAGTCAAAGGTGTCAAATCCCTCTATAGACTACTGGATCACCGGAGGAGATGCCCTCCAGGGGAGCCGATCCAAACTTGAATAGTGCAGCCTCAAGGCATAGAAATGGATGATTACAACCTAATTAATGTTGGAAAGGGGAAACATCCATTATATCAAAGAGCAGCATAGAAAAGGCAACATAGCATTTGACTTTTTGTTTTCCTTGCAAAATATTTTTCCTAAGACGGAAGGATAAGAAGAGGCCCAAAAGCACATACTCATAATATATCATAACGGAGCAAGGTGGTAGGGAGAAACGTGAGGTATAGGGGGAGAGAATATAGAAAGATATAGATTTTTTTTTTTTTAGTATTAATAGAAAGATATAGATAGTAAAAAGATAGATGGAGAGATTATGAATCAATAGAGAAAAATTATAAGAAAAGATGGGAAGAATCAGGGAGGAATCTGAGAGGGAGACGAAAAGGAAGAAAAGAGTTTTCTTTGATTTGATTTGATTTTCCTAAATGAAAAATGTTTCAAAAGGAAAGTCGGAGAGAGTAGAGAAAGAAGGAGACAACCAACGTGAGATTCCTATTTTTGTTATAGAAGGCTTGGTGAGAGTTGAGAAAATAAAGAAACTATTTATTAAGAAAATATCTATGTCATGAAAAATATATATATATATATATATATATAAAGCATATTGAAATTGATTGTCATTTTATACGTCACTGTTTTCATCAAGAAAAATTTCTTTTACCACACACCTTTCCAAATATCAATTAAAAAATATTTTTACCAAAGCTCACAGTTCTATGCTTCTTCGATCGGTTTCTACTCCCAAACTTCGAATGATTTCTCGAGGTTTGTAATCTTGGTTCGCGGGTCAAGATCAATTTTAGTTGATACTAATCCAGATCGCCCTAGGTCGGGTTGGATCGGACCCCTATATATTTTTTTAATCGATTTATTAACTTTTACCCTTGGGTCATACCAGCTGATTGGCATCAAATCAGTCTCGACCAATACTGATCAGATCCAAGTGAATTGACTGATCGCAATCTGAGATTATGAACCATGTTCACCATCATGAGTTTGAATGGAGGTGTTAGCCTTATAAGTTCTCTAATATCATTCTTACACTTTTTTTATTTGGGTAAAGAGATATCAAAAATTTTTTTTTGGATGTGTGAGACAATTGGATGATGAGGAACAAAGACTCAACTAATCATAGAGTGGAGATGGACTAAATTGCCGTACAGGCATAGATATGGTCTTTTTAGCTATGGAGTTTGTTATAATGTTTGACTCATTAGAAATAAAGAAACAAAATTTGTGGCCAAATGACGGATATCGCAGATGATGGGTTGTGCTTTCCATTTTAGACTCCGAACTCCTCTTAAGAGAAAGGTTTAGAAAGCTCAATTTGAAGAATGATTCAATCAATTGTATGTGGTTTTCCCAAACTTTTTTATGCCGTTAGCTTATAGTAGTGCATAAAGTGGATAAGAGCAAACAAGATATTCTAGTTAATCAATCCAAGGGGATAGCGCAGTTGGCGAGCAACGAACTTGGTACGAGCCGTAAACTTGGACATCTTAAATTCGACTCCCACTAGACACACTTTGGGCCACTCAGACGCGGGGTGATTAGTGCTCTTCACTACTTTTAATGAAAGTTGTCAAAAAATATAAAGAGAACAACCTAAAGTAAACATTCAAACAATACAAATAACTCCATACATTCCTCCCTCCCCCCTTCTATAGTATACCATCTCCAAGAAAAAAAAAAAAAAAAAATTGATATTGGAGATATAAGGTTCAGCTGGCATGGCACATTAAAAAGGAGATAAAGATGTATCGCTTAGTCAGAAACCTTGGATCTCGTTTTCTTATGGTAAAAATCCAATATAATATTTTTCTTTTCTTGGTTAAGATCCAGCATAATCCGATACATATGGGAATGTGTGCCCCCCTTTTTTTTTCTTTCTCTGATGGATTCTTTCAATCTTTATTGAAATATTTCATTATAAAAGTCTGGAATCTGGATCCTCTCTTCCCACAGACTCATACTGTACGTATTTTAAGCGAGAATAAGCTTCACTCAATAAACTTCGCTAGAGATGGAGAAGCTCTCGTTCCCTCATTTCGTCCTTATGGTCCTCTTCGTTTCAGGTTCTCTTCTCTCTCTCTCTCTCTCTCTCTCGCTCTCTCTCTCTCTTTCTCTGTGACTAATTTAATTGTATATGCAGTTGCTACAAAAGTGGTGCCCATAGTGGACGCAGCAAGAGGACAGATTTCAGGAGCAATCACCGCAAAAGCTTCTTGCAACAATTTTGATTGTAACATTTCGTGCTATCCTTTTGGAGGAAGTTGTACTGCGGATGGGGTTTGTGGTTGTGACCCACCAAAAGTACCACCATCAGCCACAAAGTATTGAATTATCTTCCTCCTGCATAGATGGGATGAAGATTGGTAGCAATTTTCTTTTGTTATCTTATGAAAATAAAAGATTTACTTGATCAAGCTACTACTGCTATCAAGTAGAATATTTGTAAGAACAAAAGCAAATATGTTTGACCATTTAAATAAATAAAAGAAAATCTCCTGTTCTCTCTCTCTCTCTCTCTCTCTCTCTGCACATTCCTCCCCTTCTCTTCGAAAGAAGAAAGAAGAGATGGAGTTGAATTGTTTGATCACACCAACTTAATTACATTGGATATGGGTATTCTTATATTGAGAAGTGTGTAGTTACAACTGATGAGATATAGTAAACTAATGGTAGACATAAGAGTACAATTAACAAATGATAAGATTATGTAGAGACGCAGAGAATGGGAACTTATAGAGGTTGCAACAAAATGGAAACTTGACGTTCTTGACTTAGTTGAGTAGAAATGCAACCCTAAAACGATGTAGAAGATAATTGAAAAACAAGAACAAGGAATGCACACAGATTTACGAGGTTCGGGAAGATTGCCTACGTCCTCGGTGAGATGAGATCCTGCTTCACTATCAATGGAGAATAGGGTTACCACGCTCGTGTCTCACACCTCTCAGTATTGCTTGCATTACAGAGAAAGAAACTCTGGCTACAAATATATATCGGGACCGCCTTCCTGCCTGCCGAGGCACTGCACCAATACTCCTTGGATTAAACTGTGATGGAAAACAAGACATCGTACACCAACAAGTTGCTAGTTTATCTTCTATGGTAAATGTGACCTTTGGAGATATATAAGTAATACTCTTGCTTACACATCCTACAAGGCTTCCCACCCCAATCATCAACATGCATAATTTTCAAATTCTTATTAGGTTTTGTGTTTCTAAATTTATAAATCAAAATATGATATTTCATTCTTTTAGTCTAATAAAGGAAGAAAACCTCCATCCATACGTCTCTACGTACTCTCTTTCCGAACTACTAATTGTAACACCACTCGGCTCCCAATCTCTTCTTCTTCCTCCATTCTGCCAACACCCTCCCCTCCCACCCTACACGGAAACCCTGGCCAGCATCACCCTATCCTACCCCATTGCTGCATTTGGGAACTTTTAATAGAAGTTCCATTTCTTTTCATAAAAGAATGTTTCAAAATTGAGTACACAATTTTAGGAGTCAACTCGGAAATAAAAAGCCCCATACTCAAGAATAAGGCTTGATGAGCACAAATATATGTGAAATCTAGGGTAGTAAAACATGCATTTTACATATTTAGGCTGGAGCTACCTTGGGTTTTACTCTCTTTTTGCAGGTTCTATATTTTCAAGGCCTTAAGGACTATCGGGCGCTATATCTCCAATTTTACACATAAAGAGGTCCTATTTCTTTTCATAGTTGCTAAGAGGACGAAATTCTGAGCAAGTTGGACATATTCAATTAAAAGTACACATTCGTTTGGTCACCCGTACAAGTGATTATTCTTTTCAGGCCAGAAAAAGAATAATGGATCAGAACTGAACCGAGATGCAGAACCAGCCCGTTTGTAGCAACCTCAGAGTTACAAAGAATATTCCAAATGCCAACAAGGATCGATAGACCACATCTTTAAGTGATTGAAGATTCGTTTTTGGTAACAACTACCTAGCGTAGTTGGTGAGTTGTGTTGCAAAATCCCACTGCTTATTAGGAGGTCTCAAGTTCGAATCTTTTAGCTGCCATTTTGTTGAGGTTTTTTTTGAGAAGATTTTCTCTCTCCTACTCATAACTCAAAGGAGGTCAGCCAAAGGGTTTCTTAAGCAAGAGGAGAGAGAAATAAGAAAATAAAGAGAAAAATAGAAAAGGAAAAAAATAATTAAAAAAAAAAATCATCCAAGATGCTGCCCATGTTTGAAGAAGAGAGAAAAAAAAAAAAAAGAGGGAAAAATGAAGCAATATCGTTGGAGATTTCGTACTTCCTACAATTCTCTATCTTCCCTCTCCTCCACCTCATCAACAAGATGAAAAAAAATTTTTTTTTTTAAAAGCTAAAATCGTTAGCTTCCCTCCCCCATTCTCTATATAATAGAATTAACACAAGGGGAGGAGACACTTCATTCTTCTTCTAGGGGTTTTTTTTTTAGTTTCTCTCCCTTTCTTTCGCTTTCTCTTTAGTTTTTGTTCTTCTTTATTTTTGCTTTAATCACTTTTGTAATAGCTTTTTATTTCAATTAATGCAAACACTCTGTTATTTTTATTCAGCCTTTTATGTTTATGATTTATGCAATTGAGTTGTAATTTTAAAGTTATAGTTCTAGGCTTAGATTTGGGTGACAAGATCACGAGCGTGGAGCATCTTTTTTTTTTTTTTCTTCAGATTTGTTTTCTCTAGTACTAGAAATTTCATATTTAGTTTATTCGGATCTGGTTTTTAGTCTGGTAGTATCTCAAATCGATCAAGTTTTCATTCAAGGGTTGAAGTTTAAGTATGTAGGCTCCTTCAGTAGTCCTCTCACCCCCTTCTCATTCCCTCTTCTGACTACCCTTTCTTTCTTAATTTAGGATTTTAATTTCAGTCGTTACATTATTGCTATCCCTTTCCCCTAAGGTTCATGGCTAGTGTATGTGTTGGCTTTGCCCCTCCTAGCCATAGAACCATCATTTTATTGTATTTATTTTAATTGTCTCCCTTTCCCTAAAGCCAAGTAGAGTAACCCTTGTAAGAGTGACTCTCTAGTCAAGTAGGGAAGCTCATATTATGATGCATCCCTTGGGCTAAGTAGAGAAACCTACTTGTGAGTCTCTCTCTAGCTTTATTCCCTTTCTTTTACTTTATTTTTATTTCATCATTTTTTTTCCTTCATTGCTTTTTAATTGCATGGAGAAATAAAGGAAAAGGGTGGTCTCTGAAAGATGCATGGGAGATTGGGTTGTTCTCTATGATTGATGCTATATGGTTTGAAAGAAATCAAAGGCGGTTTGAAGGAGCCTTGAGGAATCCGATCATGATTATCCGTGGCATCAAAGGGGAGATAAGTTTTATCTGTAGCAGATTGAAAATTGTTCCCAAAACTGCTAAAGACTAGGTTATATGCAGACATCTGGACTTAGCTTTATCTTCCCAGATTTCTCGATCCATTTTTGAAGTGCATTGGTGCAAACCAATGAGATCCTGGGTGAAGCTCATCATAGATGGATACTCCCTTGGGAACCCGGGTCGAGCAGGAGGTGGAGGAATTTTCGGGATCATGAGGGTGAAAGCTGCTCCATTAATTTCTACCGGGCATTTCTTCAAAATTTTCAGCAGATTTAGAGTATTATCAAGGAATTCAACTTGCTGAGAAATGGACATAAAGCGCTTTGGATCGAGCTGATTCCTCTCTGCAGTTTTATTTCTCAGATCAGCTAATCCCATGTGCATGCTCCAAGAATGGTCTCACCTCATTGCTTATTTAAATTCCATAGAGTGGAAGATCTCCCCTGCTTAGAGAAACAAACTCTGGAGACTTCTTAGCTAAGGCAGCGGCAAATTCATGGATTGATTGTACGGATGTGCATCTCCCCCTTCACATTGCCAATGAGCTACAATCGGATATTGATGGCCGAATGCGCTTTAGATTTTGTCTCTTTTTTGAGATAGCAGTGGTGAGCCTCTGCTGATGGCATTCTGAAGGTAGAGGCTCATTTGAGACTTTTTACTCTATTTTTCCTTTTTCATCTTTAATTCAATTTGATCTTCTAGCAAAAATTCATTGGGTGATTATTTTCAGCTATTTATTTATTTAATTTTAATTGCGTGGATTGCGTATTTAAATTCTTAGATACGAATGGTTAGGATGTTATTTTAGATACATAAGTTTAGGACGGTAATTAGAATTAGATCACAACCATTAATCGGTTCACTTTCGCATTATTAAAAGAAGCAAAAAAATAAAGTGGCTGCTCTCCCTGTGTTCGATCCGTAGCTACACTGATCTATACGCTTGCGGTTACATTTTCAAAATCTCAAACAAGGCTCTTCCATGAGAGATCCAAGATTTCTTCCTTTCATAGTGTAGCTGATAAAGTCAGTAAAAGATTACATAAAAATGAATCACAAGAAGGGTATACACAAAAATTTTGGAGGCCTTGAAATTAGTTTAAGCTGGGACCATAATAGGGCTTACAAAACCATGTTGAAGGATTGTAAAGAGACACAAAGTTTATGGGTTCAGATCCTAAACACAAGGGTACTTTAAGAACTTAAGCTTCCTTTAGGTGAAAAACCCACCAAACTCTATTTGGATTTGGAAAAGGTTGCTGATGAGTGTTTTAGATCATTTTTGTAGAACTGGTGTGTTGGAGGGTTGGAAATGGGCTCGATCTCTATTAATATTGGGGATGACCCTAAGGTTCCCTTGTTAGATGTTAGATGTATACAAGATCCCATTACATATCATAAAACCAAAGGAATTCTCCATGGTTCATAAAATGATCATACCATCTAGGGAATGCCATATATCAAACTTCTAAATTCTCTATTTCCTGGGTCGATTTTTTCATAAACGATCCAGCTCAAGAATGAGGCTCTTCCATCTACTGAATGCCATATCCAGCTTAAGACCTCATGATTTTGCAAAGGCAAACCTTCAATCAGTGACCAGCATCTCTGAAGCCCTTTGCTCCTTCTCTGCAATGTTTGGTCTCCATATTAATCCCCAAAAATCTCTCTCTTTCTTCGGGGGTGTTTCCGAATATTTGAAGGCTCAATTAAGTAGCATCTTAGGGTTCCCTGAAGGTCAGTTTTCTGTTACATATCTGGGCTTGCCTTTAATTGCTTGAAAGCTTTTTGCTCATCATTGCTCTCCCATTCTTGATAGGCTCTGTAAGAGACTCTAGCTCTGGAAGAGCAATATTCTCTCTTTTGCTGGTCATTTCGAGCTTATTAGATCTATCATGCAAAACTCTTATATCTAGTAGTCTGATATTTTTGGGCTACCTACTATTATCTCTTCTAAGATTGAGTTCGCTATGTCATCTTTTCTTTGGAAGGGTAGGGATAGCACTAACTTTCTTCATCCTTTGAGTTGTGCCAATGTTTGTTTTCCCAAGAAGGAGGGAGGTTTGGGTCTTCGTAGAGTTAAAGATGCCAATATTGCTGGTATTGTTAAGCTTATCTAGAAAGTGGCCTAAAAAAAGAAGAGCATTTGGGTATAGATTGGGTTTATTCAAGATACCCCAAATGTGAGTCTGTTTGGACTACGACTTACTTTGCGGATGTCTCTTGGGCATGGAGGAAAATACTGAAATACCACTACCTTGTCTCTGATCATATCAAATCTTCCATTGATGATGGTTCTAAGACTTATCTTTGGCTTGATAATTGGCACCCTGATGGGGTTCTAATTGTTAATTATGGTGATAGAATTAGATATAATATGGGATCGGATAGGTTGGCTAAGGTTTCTTCCATTCTTCGAGATGGCGTTTGGGACCTTGGTCCTTGTACTTCAAATGCTTTGATTGAGACGTGGAATAAATTACCAAGTATTAAGTTGAGACCTAGGGGTAGTGGCAACACAATCCTGTGGATGGCTAATTCCTCTTGTTGCTTTACCTCAAACTCTGCTTGGACTTTGGTTTGTTCTATTGCTCAATTTTCCCATGGTGCAAAATTGTTTGGTTCTCCTCTGCTATTCCAAGGCATTCATTCTCGATCTGAGAGCTATGACCAATTGTCTTCCCCTCAAGACTTTCTTATGCATAAAAATATTTTTGTCCTTAATTGTTGCCTATGTTGGAATTCCTTTAAAAGCCTTGAGCATTTGTTTTTGATTGTCCTTTCTCTAATTCTGTTTGGAGAAGCATTCTTTGCAAGCTTTGGTCAAGTCCTAGAATTATTCTTCCATTTGAAAGGGAATGGAAATGGATTTTAAATGTTTTTAATGGTAAAACCCTTTGTGATCATCTTGGCAAGTTGGTATTTAGTGCAACTTTATATCATATTTGGTGGGAAAGGAACAAAGAAGATGGACTACCAATTCTAGTTCTTGGAGCAGATTGGGGATGCTATTATTTTGATATGAGGAATAAAATTCTTCATAATTTGTTGTTTGCCAGATACAAATAGCAATCGGTTCTGGCTTTTCATGGCACCTTCCTCTCTTCTCTCCACCCCATAGATTAGGCTTCTTCTTGGGACCTCCTCTCTTCTATCCCGCTCCCCATTTTCTTCTATCATTCTATTTTTTTAAAATTTCCCTCCCCATTTTTTTTAATTCTATCTCTCCTCCCTTCTTTGCTTGTTTTTCCCTCCCTCTTTTCATTGTATCCCTCCTTCTTTGGCTTGTTTCTTGCCCTCCCCTTTGGGGTTGTCCCTCTCTTAGGGGTTTGAGGCCCATCTCTTCAGGGCTTGGTAGGGTTTTCACCCTGGTCTAGCCAATTTGGCTTTGTATGTCTTATTTGTTTTTTTTTCCTACTTTAATATATTTTTCACTCACTAAAAAAAGCTAATAAACGAACCTCTTAGATGATTCAACAACTACCAATCAGTGTATATTGTTTGTGCATATTGAGGCCTTAATGTTTGAGGAATAGTAGCAGCTAATTGTTGTTTTTAAAATTAGAAAATTTAGGTTCACAAATAGGCGAGGCACTGGGGGTCTCGAAGAGAAGGAAGAAGCAGCGACTAGGAGATGAGGGTTATTGTTGCATGTTTAGTTTCAATTTTGCCCTAAATAAAGGGTAGAATTAAAAATATTATTGAGTAAGGTAAAAGAAATTAAAACTGTGTAATTAAAATATTACACAGTTTCAACATTAATTAAAGAAGTTAAACACATGGCTGAATGAGGAAGTGCCACATACAGATAGCACAAACATTCTTACTACCCTAGAAGCAGAGAAATTTTATCCCTTAAATGCCATATTACAATCTTGCATTCTCTCTCTTCATTTTGCACTTTCCCACATATCATAATATATATCTATATATATATATATATATATCTCTGTCATTACAACCATCTAATTGAATGTGCATATCCCGATTCCTCTCTAATAGGGAAGCCAATAATTGAGGAGATAATGCATTAATAGTAGGAATTTGAATGCCTTCCATTCCAACTTGTGCAAGACTCTCAAAATTTCTTCTGACCACTCCCAAGTCCCAACAACATGGGAAAATGGATCAGCTACTTGTACGATCAACTGGTCTAATGCCTTCTTCAGTTTCCTTAGGTTGCCAATCTCGTCTTGATTTGTCTGAACAGATAAGGCAAGAGCGATCTCTTGCATGGGAAGAAATCCCGCCCAAGATGGAAACTTTCCTCGCCGGAGCAACACCTCGGGACCGAGCATCACCACCGTCCTCAAGGAAGATCGTCCCGGGATTACTTTCCCCTCGCTGCTCCTCCTCCTTGGAATCCACCCATTTCTTCTCCCTACACACATGGACCATGTGCTCAACCTTCTTGCAGAATGTACTTCTGCTCATGTAATCCTCATAAACGATTACTTGTTTGAACCAGAAAGCTTCACCCATGCCAGGTTGCTTCCTCTACGCTTGAATCTCATCCACTCTTTTTGCTCCTACCTCCACCTCCACCTAGACCCTCGTGAAAGTTCCCATAGCAATAGATCAAGTGCGTCTATCCAAGGCCACCGGCCTCCTTGCTGCTTTAGCCATGGACAACAAGATTTTTTCATGCCAATATTCTAGTGAAAGGTCTGGGAACCTGATCCACACCAGCTTGGTTGAAATATTTTTAGCGTGAACGTCAAAATTAGGGTTCCAGCATTGGAATCTGATCACCCCCGCCAACCATTATCAAGCTCCTTCTCCACATCACCGCCATATCTCTCTCATGTTCAAATTGAAAGAGTATTACCCCTTCCCCATTGGAGCCATTCTAATGTTTCCTTGGAGATTCCACGAGTCATTAGCCTCATTGCGAATATCATTCATAGAAATAAATATGAAATTCTCCCTCCCAATCAAAGCGAATCTAAATCGCAACAACCTTTCCTCGTAGGCATCTTGTGGTATGATAATCTTGGTGCATGAGCTGCATGTATAGGATCGGAGCAACTCCATGTCCGGAAAACCCTTCCCACCACCGGAGTATGATCTCACACGGTTAGATTGCTTATCCGCACCCTTAGATAGCCCTCATTCATATCACCCCTGTCCTTGCCTGGGGCATTCCCCCTCCTCCACAAGTGTGCTGGCCTCAAGAACTCCGTGATCAAGGTTGTCTACCCCGGGCAGGTGGCCAACCGCCCGACTTAACAATACCACAATATTGGCATCTTTAACTCTCTGAAGATCCAAACCTCCCTCCTTCTTGGGAAAACAAACCTTGGCACAACTCAAAGGATGAAGAAAGTTAGTGCTATCCTTACCCTTCAAAGAAAAGATGACATAAAGGACTCAATCTTAGAAGAGATAAAGAGGTAGCCCAAAATATCAGACCAGTAGATATAAGAGTTTTGACGATAGATCTAATAAGCTCCAAATGACTCACAAAGAGAAATATTGCTCTTCCAGAGCTAGAGTCTCTTCTGAGCCTATCAAGAATGGGAGAGCAATGATGAGCAGAAAGCTTTGAAGCAATTAAAGGCAAGCCTAGATATGTAACAGGAAATTGACCTTGAGGAACCCCAAGATGCTACTTAATTGAGCCTTCAAATATTCAAAACACCCCAAAGAAAGAGAGATTTTTGAGGATTAATATGGAGACTAAACATTGGAAGAAGGAGCAAAGGGCTTGAGAGGCTGGTCACTGATTGAAGGTTTGCCTTTCCGAAAATCATGAGGTCTTAAGCTGGATATGGCATTCAGTAGATGGAAGAGCCTCATTCTTGACCTGGATCATTTAGGAAAAAATCGACCCAGGAAATAGAGAATTTAGAAGTTTGATATATGGCATTCCCTAGATGGTTGATCATTTTATGAACCATGGAGAATTCCTCAGGTTTTATGATATGTTTTGGGATCTTGTATACATCTAACATCTAACAAGGGAACCTTAGGGTCATCCCAAATATTAATAGAGATCGAGCCCATTTCCAACCCTCCAACACACAGTTCCACAAAAATGATCTAAAACATTCATCAGCAACCTTTTCCAAATCCAAATAGAGTTTGGTGGGTTTTTTGCCTAAAGGAAGCTTGAGTTCTTAAAGTACCTTGGCTTTAGGATCTGAACCCATAAACTTTGTGTCTCTTTACAATCCTTCAACATGGTTTTGTAAGCCCTATTATGGTCCCAGCTTAATCTAATTTCAAGGCCTCCAAAATTATTGTGTATACCCTTCTTGTGATTCATTTTTATGTAATCTTTTACTGACTCTATCGGCAACACTATGAAAGGAAGAAATCTTGGATCTCTCATGGAAGAGTCTCATTCTTGAGTATGGGGCTGTTTTATTTCCGCAGTTGACTCCTAAAATTGTGTACTCAATTTTGAAACATTCTTGTTGGGAAAAGAAATGGGACTTCTATTAAAAGTTCCCAAATGCAAGGTGATGTTGGCCAGGGTTTCCGTGCCAGGTGGGAAGGGAGGGTGTTGGCAGAACAGAGAAAGAAGAAGAGATGGGCAGCCAAGTGGTGTTACCATTAGTACTTCGGAAAGAGAATACGTGAGAAGTATGGATGGAGGTTTTTTCCTTTATTGGACTAAAGAATGAAATATCATATTTTGATTTGTAAATTTAGAAACACAAAACCTAATAAGAATTTGAAAATTATGCATGTTGATGATTGGGGTGCGAAGCCTTGTAGGATGTATAAGCAAGAGTATTACGTATATATCTCCAAAGGTCACATTTACCATAGAAGATAAACTAGCAACTTGTGGGTGTCGATATCTTGTTTTCCATCACAGCTTAATGCGGGGAGTATTGGTGCAACGCCTCGACAGGGGGGGCGGTCCCGCTATATATCTGTAAAGGTTTCTTTCTCTGTAATGCAAACAATACTAAGAGGTGTGAGAGACGAGCGTTTGTAACCCTATTCTCCATTGATAGTGAAGTAGGATCTCATCTCACCGAGGATGTATACAATCTTGCCAAACCTCGTATATCTGTGTGCATTCCTTGTTCTTGTTTTTCAATTATCTTCTACATCGTTTTAAGGTTACGTTTCTACACAACTAAGTCAAGAGCGTCAAGTTTCCATTCTGTTGCACGCAACCTCTATAAGTTCCCATTCTCTTGCAGTCTCTACATAATCTTATCATTTGTTAATTGTACTCTTATGTCTATCTATAGTTTACTGTATCTCATCAGTTGTAACTACACACTTATCAATATAAGAATACCCACGTCCAATGTAATTAAGTTGGTGTGATCAAACAATTCAACTCCATCTCTTCTTTCTTCTTTCAGAGAAAGGATGAATGTGGGGGAGGGGAGAGAGAGAGAGAGAGAGAGAGAGAGAGAGAGAGAGACATGAGATTTTCTTTTATTTATTCAAATGGTCAAACGGATTTGCTTTTGTTCTTACAAGTATTCTACCTGATAGCAGTAGTAGCTTGATCAAGTAAATCTTTTATTTTCATAAGTTAACAAAAGAAAATTGCTACCAATCTTCATCCCATCTATGCAGGAGGAAGATAATTCAATACTTTGTGGCTGATGGTGGTACTTTTGGTGGGTCACAACCACAAACCCCATCTGCAGTACAACTTCCTCAAAGGATAGCCGAAATGTTGCAATCAAAATTGTTGCAAGAAGCTTTTGCAGTGACTGCTCCTGAAATCTGTCCTCTTGCTGCGTCCACCATGGGCACCACTTTTGTAGCAACTGCCGTAAGAACATATATAATTAAATTAGTCACACACACACAGAGAGAGAGAGAGAGAGAGAGAGAGAGAGAGGAGAGAAGAGAGCGAAGAGGAGGTAATAAGACGAAATGAGGGAGTTCTCCATCTCTAGCAAAGTTTTGTGAGTGAAGGTTATTCTCGCTTCCAATACGTGCAGTATGAGTCCGTGGAAGAGAGGATCCAGATTCAGACTTTTATATTGAAATATTTCAATAAAGATTGAAAGAATCCATCAGAAAGAAAAAAAAAAGGGGGGCACACATTCCCATATGTATTGGATTATGCTGGATCTTAACCAAGAAAAGAAAAAGATTATACTGGATTTTTACCATAAGAAAACGAGATCCAAGGTTTCTGACTAAGCGATACATCTTTATCTCCTTTTTAATGTGCCATGCCAGCTGAAGCCTATATCTCCAATATCAATTTTTTTTTCCTTTTTTCTTGGAGATGGTATACTATAGAAGGGGGGAGGGAGGGATGTATGGAGTTATTTGTATTGTTTGAATGTTTACTTTAGGTTGTACTCTTTATATTTTTTGACAACTTTTATTAAAAGTAGTGAAGAGCACTAAACACCCCCGTGTGAGTGGCTCAAAGTGTGTCTAGTGGGAGTCGAATTTAAGACGTCCAAGTTTACAGCTTTTACCAAGTTCGTTGCTCACCAACTTCTCTACCCCCTTGGATTGATTAACTTGAATATCTTGTTTGCTCTTATCCACTTTATACACTACTATAAGCTAAAGGCATAAAAAAGTTTGGGAGAACTACATACAAATGATTGAATCATTCTTCAAATTGAGCTTTCTAATCCTTTCTCTTCAGAGGAGTTCAGAGTCTAAAATGGAAAGCACAACCCATCATCTACGGTGTCCGTCATTTGGCCACAAATTTTGTTTCTTCATTTCTAATGAGTCAAACATTATAACAAACTCCATAGCTAAAAAGACCATATCTACGCCTATACGACAATTTAGTCCATCTCCACTCTAAGTTTGGTTGAGTCTTCGTTCCTCATCATCCACATGTCTCACACATCCAAAAAAAAATTGATATCGCTTTACCCAAATAAAAAAAGTAAATAAATCATACCTTTAGCAAGTAGTACTTTTTCCTAATAACATACAAGACAAATACTTCAAACCGACAAAAATCCCTTGGAAGCAAAACTTTGGCTATAGTTCACCAACATGAGAATTCTTAACTATTAAAAAAAATGAGAATTCTAATATCTGAAAAATTATATTTGATCATCTGGATCCAATTTCCCATGAAAAATCCGTTCCAAAATCTTTGAGAATAAATGTAAAAATATATATATATATATATATATATTAAAAGGAAACACTCAAAAGAATTTTGGGTTATATTTTTATCAAAAAAAAAAAAGGAGATGGTAAAACTTTGAATCTTGTAATCACTTAGGATGGGAAGGTCCACACAAGGAAAAAAAGAACTAAAGAAGATGTAACAATTTCACCCCCCCAAAAAAAAAAAGTGTAAGAATGATATAAGAGAACTTATCATTACACCTCCTTCAAACCCATGATGGTGAACATGGTTCGTAATCTTGGATTGGGATCGATGAATTCACTTGGATCTGATCAGTATTGGCTAAGACTGATTTGATACCAATGCTGGTATGACCCAAGGGTAAAAGTTAATAAATTGATTTAAAAAAATATATATATAGGGGTCCGTTCCAACCCGATCTAGGGCGATCTGGATTGGTATCGACTAAAATTGATCTTGACTAGCGAACCAAGATTACAAACCTCCCGAAATCATTCAAAGTTTGGATAGTAGAAACCGATCGAAGAAGCATAGAAGTGTGAGCTTTTTTAAAAATATTTTTTAATTGATATTTGAAAGGTGTGTGGTAAAAGAAATATTTCTTGATGAAAACAGTGACGTACAAAATGACAGTCAATTTCAATATGCTTTTTTTTTTTTTTGCTAAAGGATGATTTTATTGAAGGAAATAAAGGAAAAATACATCCAAAGACGAAAGAAAATCAAGCAGGCTCGCAACCACTACAGCCACTTGCAAACTCCACCTTCGGCATAGCCATCAGCAGAGTGTAGAAGCAAGAGCCTAGCAGGAGCGAAAACTATGCCTACCCGAGGCATCATTTTCTAAATCATCTAATACATGGTGGGAAAAGTGGTGGAGTAGTCGAGGCTCCGATTTTGCCTTCTTTGCCAAAAAATCTGCCACAGTGTTCGCCTCACGGAAGCAGTGGGTGATTTTCCATGTAATGGACTGAAGGAATGGGAGAGCAAACCGCCATTTTTGTAAAACAAACCAAGGGATATGCATCTTCTGAGTTGCAGCCACTACAGCTGCGGAGTCCGACTCGATCCACAAGCCCCTTGCGTTCATATTCATAGCAACCAATATTGCTTCCATGACAGCGCTAAATTCAGCTTCATATATTTTTTTAACACCCAAAAAAGTACTGAAAGCCTTACAAACCTGCCCATTACTGTCACGAACAATTCCCCCTCTGCTGACCGGGTTTCCCAATGAACTGCCATCAACATTAATTTTGATCCACTGATCCGGTGGCTTACACCAATGAACTTCCAGCGGCGGCACAATCTTTTGGTTATCAATCTTCAGCCCCAGTTTTCTGCAACACAAAATATCAGCAATCGATTTCACTTCACCCTTAGAAGTCCCTGCATATAGAGCAAGATCCTGGCAGATGTATTGAAATGAGTAGATCCCATTCCTCTTTTTTCCTTCATACCGTCTGATATTTCTTTCCCTCCAGATTTGAGAAGCAATGATGGTAAGCCCTATCATCCAAGAGTTTTTTAAATTGATCGATCTTGATTTCCTCTTCCACCACTGAAATAAGCTATCAATTGACTCATGTTCAGACCATCGAATTGCGAAACAAGAGGTGAATTTCTCCCAAATATCTCTGGAGAAAGGACAGTGAAGGAAAATATGCTCCATACTTTCTTCGTACTGCTCACAGAGGCTACATCGAGAGACAAGGAAAATTCCTTTTTTCCTTATAAGCTCGTCCGTTGGGAGTCTCTCATGAGCTAGTCTCCATCCAAAAGTAGCAATTCTTGGAGGGAGGTTATTGTGCCAAACCAAAGAGTTCCAATGCCTTTGCGAGCAACTCTTCTAATATCCTCCCACGTGACGATGTAGTAAAGAACCAAGAGGAGATAGCTGCCATATACATAAGTCCTCAATTTGGGCCTTGGGAATCTTCACCTCTTTAATTGCAAGGAAAATTTGTGCGAGAGAGTGAGGCGGACCTCGGAAGTGACCATTCGCCATTCCTGATGAAATCACAAACCTTAGCATTGCAAGGGAGGGGAGGGAGGTCAGGAGTCTGAATCTCCTCAAGAATAGACCTAGGGCCCCACCATTTGTCTTTCCAGAAATTTGCTAGATCGCCTCTCCCAATAATCCAACGTTCGTTTGCCTCCACAGTTTTCCACACCTTTCTGATGCCCAGAGCAATAGACGACGGCCGACAACCTCTATTAAATGACCCATCTTTTTTCACAAATCTGGCTCTAAGAAAAGAATTGGCAGCAGATTTCTCATGCTTTATTCTCCATACCAATTTACACAGCATTGCCATGTTCGTATCTCTGAGTCTTCTGATACCTAAACCCCCTTCTTCCTTCGGTTTGCAAACAGACTCCCACTTCATGTAATTGGTTTTGAGGTATCCACTTCCCTGCCGGATGAAGTTCTTCATCCATCTTTCCATGGTTACAAGGAGAGCGAGGGCCACCAATAGATCCCAAAATTATGATTAGGAATACGGATATGGTGATCTAACCAACTCCACCACGCCGCCATCGACAAAGTTTACCTTTCCATCCAGCAAGGCGCCCTTTACTTTATCCAACACAGGCAGAAATGCCTCCTTTGTGATTCTTCCCTTGAATATCTCAACACCAAGGTATCGAGTTGGAAAGCTGCAAATGGGGATGCCCAAAGTCTCAGCGATGGCTTGCTTACGAGTTGGAGAAATTTTCCCTAGAAAGAGCTTGCTTTTCTCGAAGCTGATGTGTTGACCAGAGAACTCCTGATATTTCATAAGAAAATTTTTAAGGTTAGCCACATACCTGGATGAAGCATTCGAGAAGATAAAGATATCATCGTGAATAAGATGTGTCCGGGGTTGCAGCCTTTAGGCCCTTGGGCATAATATCTTTTGGTGGGTCAATCTCGTCAGGCCTCGAGAGAGAACCTCTTCCGCCATGATAAAAAGCAAGGGGGATATAGGGTCTCCCTGTCTCAATCCTCGCTCCACGCCAAAGAAGCCCTGCGGGCCTCCATTGACAAGAACAGAAATCTTAGTTGAAGCCAATAATTGATGCAGCCATGTGATCCAATTTTTTGAGAATCCAAATTTTTCCATCACCTTAAAGAGGAAAGACCAAGAAATCGTATCGTATGCCTTTCTGATGTCTATTTTTATACCAAGGCCACCCCTCTCGTGGCGAGTACATCAAGTTAAGCCAACTCGGATGCCACACTAATGTTGTCATGGATCAGCTTCCCTTTTGAAAAGCTCCTGTTCTTCGAAATGAGCACGGGAGAAATCTCTCTAAGCGCATAGCCACCTTAGAAATTATTTTGCGGAAGAAATTGCTCATACACAATGGTCGATACTTGTCCGAGTCTCAGCTCGTCCACTTTAGGGATCGAATTAGGAAAGTATTGTTAACACCTTTAGGCATACGACTAGTCCTGAAGAAGGCTTTCACCGCATTACAAACATCACCTTCCACAATGCTCCAACACTTCCTGAAAAATTTTCCAGAGAAGCCGTCTGGGCCAGGCGAGCTTTCAGGATCAAGCGCCCAGACCGCCTTCATGATCTCTGCATTACCAGGAAGAGAGTCTAGATGAAATATGTCTACTTGTTGGAGAACCCTCGAATCTGTCCAAAAGATCAAGATGATCGACTGTTGGAGCATTTTTGTGAAATCCCTCATAGAATTCCACAATATACTCACCCAAATTAGTTTGCCCTTCCACAATTGACCCATCCTGTTTTTTGAGGGATCGGATAGTGTTTCTATTTCTTCGCATTTTAGCAGATAGATGGAAAAACTTAGAATTTCTGTCCCCATAAGTCAACCACCTGAGTCTCGCCTTTTCTGCCCAAAGCTTTTCATGATTCTCTTGCGCCTTGAGAAGAGCCGTTTTAGCATCAGCCTCCATTCGGAACAGTTGATCCGACAACCCATTACTGTCAATCTCCTCCTGCACGTGGTTGAGATTATTCTTTGCCTCGTCGAGATCCCTTTCAAAATGGGGAAAGGTCTTTAGCCCAACCTTTAACGCCCTTTGAGCCGCTTGAGTTTAGACATTAGGGATAAAATAGGTGACCACGGAACCCCTCCTTGATTCAGCTACAACCCTATCGAAGTCCTCATGATCCGTCCAAAAATTATTAAATCGAAAGGGGCAATTTGGAGGGCGCTGGCTGCTACTTGAGACCACAAGCAGAGGGGAATGGTCAGAGGCAAACCGAGGAAGGACCTGTTGAGAACAGTCCTGAAAAAAGGATATCCATTCTTCGTTACAAAAACCTCTATCGACACGAGACATTACCTCGGCATCGATTGTTTGTCCAGGTGAATTTCCCCCATCGAGGGCACCTGAGATAGAAGACATGCGTCAACCATGGCTCCAAATTCTGCTGCCGACCCCAAACTGAAATTTCCTGGGCCACGTTTCTCATGAGATTGAAGGCATGCATTAAAGTCACCAATAACAGTCCAAGGAGTAGGAGTTTGAGGAGTATCAGCCACCAAATCCATCCATAAAGCTCTTCGCCCCGCCCTAAAGCTGCTAGCATGAACAAAGGAAATCTGGATATGGCTCATACCCCAATCCAAAGCAATTGTAACATCTTTATTCGACTCGAAAGCAAGCAGGGACCTTCAAATTTCTTCTCCACAGGATCCATAGATTTGGAATTCTATTGAGCCTATTGTTATGAATAAAATCACCGTAAAAGCCTAGTTTATTAAAAAACAAATTGGGAAAGTCACAGGTACCTATCATCGGTTCTGCGATACACAGAAGGTCTGGATCCTTCTGAATAATCAACTCTCTCAAGGCCGTCTTCGACCGCCTTCTTGATGCCCCTAATATTCCGAAAAGGACCTTCATCAAATCACTTATTTGTGGCATCCGATGACCGGACATTGAATCCTGCCATTCCACCTTCATGCAGGTCTATTAGAGTTATCTTCCACATCTCAAGAAAGCATCAATTCTGTCACTTCTTGGTGTTGGACTATCACCCTTCCTCCCACAATATGTGATGGAGACAAGTCTGAAACAACATGCTCGGGGCCCTCCCATTCATGATCGCGCCTCCTCCGCGGTGAGTCTTCGCGCCTCCCGTCTACCAATGTTCACTACTCTGTTCTTACGAGGCCTGAGAGTACGAGGCACAGGGGCCCTACCTATGTTAGGAGCTTCAATCTCAGCGCCTTTCTGGTTTCTCTCTTCCCTGAAAGGATGAGAGTCATGTTCGGACAAGGAGCTTGCAGAGTCTGCTGGGTCGGGTCCATATTCAGTTCCGCCCAATGGGTTGTCCACCATAGGACGGTCCATAAGTTGCTGGTCTACCTTGCTAGATGGAGGATTGCACTGCCCATGGGGTGAGCTGGCCTCAGAGCTGTTATCTTCCACCAAGTACTCCTTAGAACTTCCTTCAAAAAGTTGATTTGGAATGATCCCATTGCCACTTGGCAGATTCCCTTCCTTCTCAGAATTGTCTTCCAAGGGAAGGATGATTTCAAGATTCCCATGTATGCTATTAGGCGTAGACTGTCTTAAAATAGCAGCTCTTGAGAAGGAAGAGATCCGTGCATTGGCTGAGCGGAGGATCTTCCAGCATTACTCACCATCTCCGCCGTCGCCCTGCCAGGGGCCTTCATCCTGTCTTCCACCTTCTTCTTCACCAAACGTCTCACCATCTATGTGTCCTTCACGGTGCTGCACCTCTCTACTTGGTGCTTTCGATGGCAAGTTTGCACATTATGACCCATTCTCTTACAATACCCCCACCTAAGCATGCCATCTTCATAGGAAATAATCTGTTGAACCGAAAATTTCCCCTTCCGTTGTCGTCTCTCCACTTGAATCTCCTCAGGCCTGCTTGCTCCCATTTCAATCTCCACTTGGACCCGAGCAAAAGATCCCATGGAAGCCGCTCGAGTACATCTATCTAGTGCAACAGGTCTCCCAAGACCTTAGCCATTGTGAGTAGAATCTTCTCATGCCGTATTCAAGAGGCAAATCGGGAATCTGATCCATACGAGCTTAGTATTGTTCTTCGCATGCACATCAAAGTCAGGCTTCCATCGCTGGAAACGGAGAACGTGACCAGCGACTCTCGTAAGGCTTCTTCGCCACAATGCTGCCATGTCACCTTCCTTTTCAAATTTGAAGAGGATGAAACCCTTCCCCATCGGAGCCATCTTCACACCGCCTTTGAGGTTCCAGTTTTCTCTCGCCTCCTTGCGGATGTCATCCATAGATATGAATTTGAAATTTGCTCTGCCAATCAAAGCAAATCGGAAGCCACAGGCGTTCCTCATAGGCATCTTGAGGAACAATTATCTTTGTATCAGTGCCCGCATGAATGGGGTGCGCAAACTATCCACATCCGGCAGAGCTCTCCCCACCACGGAAGAATAAGAGCGTCTCCCTTCATCTCCAGCAGGAACCTTTGGGAGACCCTCCTCAGCCACATCCTGCTCAGCCGAGAATGGTTCATTCATAGGATGCTCAGGCAGCTGATTCAGTTAAAAAAACAGGTGAAACTTGGTATTATGTAACCCCTTCACTGGATCAATTTGGAATTTATTTTCTTTTCTATGTTCCTTTGAGCTGCTGATACACAAGCAGAGGATACACAAGCAGATCCGAATGAGATAGCTCGGATCTGCTCGGATCTGCTCGGATCTGCGCAGATCTGCTCAGATCTGCTCCCTCACTCTTCAGTTCTCTAAATCTGCTTAAGCCTTGAACGATGGCTGAGGAGAGGTGCCCAGACCTGCACGGATCTGCTCAGTTCACAGATCTTTGCCCACTGATATCCTCTCTTCCCGTCCTCCTCCAAACGCTTTATAGGTTCAGTCGCCTTTGTCTTCTCAATGAACAGCAGCGGCGAAGAAACTCCGTTGAAGACAGAGTCGCCTTTGTCTTCTCGTCAGATCTTCGTCAAACCCAGTAAGCAGCTCTGTCTTCTCGGCTGATCTACTCCGATCACCCTCTTCTCGGCTGATCTTCGGCAGATCTTCGTCAAACCCCGGCCAGTTCACCGAAGTTGTCCCCAAAAACACAACGGGTTAGAAATAAATCCACCATTGGAACCTCCCAATAGTTTCTTTCAATGATCACAGGAAAAAACCTTGATGCCAGTGTAACACTTTGTAACAACTGATTCACAAGTTAATCTCACATGTAAGTCGAGCTATAACCCTTCAAGAAGTTCAATCTGGTTGGTGTCATAGCCATCTTCAAGCTAACATCTTCTTCTGTTGACAGCTTCAAGGAATGGGACATTCATTTCAATATGCTTTATATATATATATTTTTTTTCATGACTTAGATATTTTCTAAATAAATAGTTTCTTTATTTTCTCAAACTCTCACCAAGCCTTCTATAACAAAAATAGGGATCTCACGTTGGTTGTCTCCTTCTTTCTCTACTCTCTCCCACTTTCCTTTTGGAACATTTTTCATTTAAGAAAATCAAATCAAATCAAATAAACTCTTTTCTTCCTTTTCGTCTCCCTCTCAGATTCCTCCCTGATTCTTCCCATCTTTTATTATAATTTTTCTCTATTGATTCATAATCTTTCCATCTTTTTTTTTTTTTTTTTTTTGCTAAATGGTAATTTTATTGAAATAGAAGAAAGAAAAAACAAAGAGAAATACAAGAGGCAGGCCGATCCCACTAAGCCCACTTACGACCTCCACCTTTGGCATGGCCATCAGAGAGAAGCAAGCGAAGGGCTTAGCCGAATCGAAAATGGTGCCTGTCCAACGCATCCGAAGCTAACTCAGCTACAACATGACTCGAGAACTCCACCGAGAATTCAGAAATACAAGATTTGAATGCTTTCCTAGCTAGGAAGTCAGCCACTACATTAGCTTCACAAGCGGTGTGTGATTTTCCATTGCACCGACTCCAAGAAGGAATGCAGATCTCCATTTGCGGTGCAAACCATGGAATCTCCCTTCTCGGACTCTTGAGACCACCGATCTTTGAGTCGATTCAATCCAAACACTCCTAGCATTATGGTGTTTAGCAAGCAAAATACCCTCCAAGACCGCCTCAAATTCAACTTCATAAATACCCTCCAGATATTCATATCTTTTTACTATCTATAGCTTTTTATTAATACTAAAAAAAGAAAAATCTATATCTTTCTATATTCTCTCCCCCTATACCTCACGTTTCTCCCTACCATCTTGCTCTATTATGATATATTATGAGTATGTGCTTTTGGGCCACTTCATATCCTTCCATCTGAGGAAAAATATTTTGCAAAGAAAACAAAAAGTCAAATGCTATGTTGCCTTTTCTATGCTGCTCTTTGATAGAATGGAAGTTTCCACTTTCCAACATTAATTAGGTTGTAATCGGCCATTTCTATGCCCTGAGGCTGCACTATTCAAGTTTGGATCAGCTCCCGTGGGGGGCATCTCCTCCAGAGATCCAACCGCCTATAGAGGGATTTGACACCTTTGACTCATGGTCAGACCCCCATAGACGGTTGGATCAACTGAGGGGTTGTCCCCGCAGCATCATTTTTCTTTTGTTTTGTGGAGTAGGCTCCTCTTAAAAATTCAGATCCTCTTCAAAAAAAAAAAAAAAAAAAATTGAAATCACAAAGCAGCCTATGTCATACAGAGAATAGAAATTTTCTTTTATTTGTTTAAATTGTCAAACTAAATTGCTTTGGATCTTACAAGTATTCTACTTGATAGCTGTAACGTGATCAAGCAAATCCTTATTTTCATCCGATTTTAAAAGAAAATAATTGCTAGCAATCTTCATTTCCATCCATCCAGGAGGAAGATCCTTCAATACTTTGTGGCTGCTGGTGGTATATTTGGTGGGTCACAACCAAAACTCCATCCGATGTACAACTTCCTCCAAAGGATAGCACGAAATGTTGCACTCAAAATTGCTGCAAGAAGCTTTTGCAGTGCCAACTCTGAAATCTCTCCTCTCGCTGCATCCACCATGGGCACCAGTTTTGTAGCAACTGTAGTATGCATGTAAACATTCAAATTAGTCACATATATACATATATATATATATATATATAGAGAGAGAGAGAGAGAGAGAGTGAGAACCTGAAACAAAGAGGAGGTCAATAATGGCAAAATGAGGGCGAGAGCTTCTCCATATTTGGCAAAGTTTTATGAACGAAGGTTATTCTTGCTTCTATGCTTCTAGTATGTATGGTATGCGTCCCTAGATCCAGATTTATATAACTCCAATGCACTAGGCAACTGTAGTTGAACTAGAGCATATCTTATACACTAAATTATTCTCCTTTAGACCTTTCTCTTGGGAGGAGTTCGTAACCTAAGATAGAAAGCCCAACCCATCACATCCATCATTTGGCCACAAATTTTGGGATTCGGCTCCCCTAAGCTGAGTTGCCATTCTGGTGGCTCGGGCAGGATGGGCGACACCTGTTATTTTTTAATCCAAGGGAGGAAAACATCAAGTTGTATTGGCAAGGTTGAAGTAGGGGTGCAACAGGGCCAGGTTGGACCGGGCTTCTTAAAACCCTAGTCCAACCTTGAGTCCCCTTAACTAGGCCCAAACCCACCCTAACCCTGACTCAGGGCCGCAAAACTTCAACTTAGTCCCAACTCTTCAGGGTTCAGCCCAACCCTTACTAGCCTTGATTGGCACTGGTTTTTTAGGGTTAGACCGGGATGACCCTGATTGGCCCTAACCCTGACCCTGACCCTGACCTTGGTTTGCCATCAAGGGCCGGGTATACCTTGACCCTGACCCTGCAAAATATAAAATAACTAAAAAATAAAAAATATTCATAATAAAGAGAAGAGAAAAAACAAAAAGTCACAAATTACTTATCATGAGGCGAACATCCTAAAGTAAATATTCAAACAATATAAATAAATCCAACTATTATGGTAAACAAAGATGAGATCATCCTAAGAAAGCAAATAATCCAAAACAATTTCCATTATTTGTCATGATTTTTTTGCTAAAAGGTCTTGTATATTAAAAGCCAAAGAAAAAACTGTACAAGGGTAGGAAGAATAAGGGAAAGAAAACAAAATCAAAGGCATACAATCACAACACTAGGACCCTCCTCGACTTTCGGCATTAACATAAGCAGAAGGAGGAAACTAGGCAGTATAAGGAGGAAAAAATAAATATAAGATTAATAAAATCTGAACCGCGATCTGCCCATCGCGTCATCCGATAAGAAATGATGTACCTCTAGAGGCCACACTAAATTAGATGAAGACATCTCTTTCTTCGCTGCCGACTGTGCCAAAAAATCTGCTATTGGATTGGCTTCCTGGTAGCAATGAGTGATTTTCCAACTTATACCCCTGAGGTAGGAAATGAGAGTAGACCACTTCTGCCATACAAACCAAGGGATCAGCCCCCTTTACACCATAATGACTATTGATAGCGAATCACATTCAATCCATAAAGCTTCACACTTCTTCTCTCTCGCTCTATCGATTCCCTCCAACAAAGCATGGAATTCAGCTTGGAAGCTCGTTGCTTTACCTAAAAAGGAGCTAAATGATAAAACTACCTGAGCATTGCTATCTCTTACTACACCACTGCTCTCGATTCCTGGATTCCCCAAAGGCGAGCCATCACAGGTTAGTTTCCATGATCTTCTGTTGGAGAAGCCAAAAACTTCGCACTCCCTTGATCCTTCTTCTTTGCACCACTATATTCAGATCATTGCATCTCTCGTATCTATCGAGATTTACTTTTGTCCTATTTCTGCCCACTTTTGACTTCCTCCATGGTAGAGAAAATCTGGCCATAAGATCGATGCATACCCTGAACCTCCTTGATTTCTCTC
>CM040964.1:37398964-37412753 GCA_022985045.1 Macadamia tetraphylla
TCTTTGCTTTTCTTTTTTTCCATGCATTGAGGATATTGCATGACTTAAGTGTGGGGAGGGCCAGTTTTTATTTTTTATTTATTTATTTTTTTTTTTTCACTTTGTTTTTGTTTTTCTTTTATTTTTGAGCTTGCTAGGATGAAGTCCTACTTTGGCTTTTTAATGATCATACCATTGGTTGCTTGATGTATGAAAATAAAATTTTGTTAAAGGGGTACCCATTTTGAACATATAAAACCTTGTTGAAAGAAAAAACAAGCATGTGTCTTGAGATGGGACTTTCTTTTAAAAAATAAGAGACCCTTTTTTGGTGATGGACCATATGTAATCTGGGGTTCCTTGTACTTTTGATTTGGAGTTGAGACCTTCTTTTAATTTGGCATGGGTTGATAAATGCACAATTTTAAATGAGATGAAAATGTGGTATAAAGAAGAAAAGAGTTGTTCCCTTTTTGGAACTAGCAGGCATTGCCTCGGGGTGGTGTCTTGATCAAATTTTGGGAGGAAACTTAAGTAATTAGCATCCCCCTTTGTGGACATATGCAAAAACTACATAGTAACGGTGGTGTTTGCTCCACCATGTCATTCGGCCAAAAGTAGTGGAGTAGAATAGAGTTTATTGGAAAAAAAAAAAAAAAAAATGTGCAAATTTTTTGCTTGGTAACATGTTTGGTAAAAACACTCCAACGCCTTAGTCTTGGTTCCTTTTCTTCACAAGGGTTTTTTGCCTTAAGATAAGGATGTTTTAAGAGCGGGGTGATTCCAAATTAAGAAATATGCTAGTGCCCGAATTGATAAAGGGTAATAAAAGTTCAAGTGGGGGGGGCCCTTTAAAAAATTATCTTTGCTCCGGTTGGTATGGGCCTTACCTTTAGCCAAAGTTGGGATTTGTTTATTCTGAATTTTGGGTGTATATTCAGCAAACACCCACGAGACCCCTCCCTAGGGGGACCTAGGGGTTTAAAGGTTGTTGCCTGCTAAGTGCAAGTGTTTCCCCAAAAATGAGTTGGGTTTTTTTTTTCTTTATTCTTTTTTTTTTTGTTTTGCTCGAGGACTAGCAAAGTCTAAGTGGGGGAATTTATGAGCACATTTATTTGAAATCTGGTATAAAAATGCATTTTAAATTTAGAATGGAGCTACCTTGGGTTTTCCCTTTGGGGTTTTTTATTTTCAAGGCCTTAAGGACTATGGGGCTATATCTTAAATTTTTAAGAAAAAGGTTATTTTTCCATGGTTAAGAGGAAAATTGAGCAAGATGGATTTTCAATTAAAATACACATTGTTGGTCACCGAAAATGATTATTCTTTTTCGAAAAAGAATAATGGATCGAACAACGAGATGAACCAGCCCATTTGCAATTGCCCGATAAAAGGAATCCCCCAAATGCCAACAAGGATCGATGGACCACATCTTAAGTGATTAAAGACTTGTTTTTGGTAACAACAACTATCTAGCTTAGTTGGTGAGCTATGGTGTACAAAATTCTCTTGCTCACCAAGGGTCTCAAGTTAATCTTAGGGTTTTTTTTTTTAGAAGATTTTGTTGAAGTTTTTGCTTTTCACTCACTTAAAGCACTAAGGGCATGGGGGGATTTCCACATCAAGTTAGAAGCAAGCAAAATCGTGGAAAAGAAAGAAAAAAAAAAAAAAAGGAAAAAGGAAAGCAAAATGAAGCAAAAAAAAAAAAAGGAAAAAAAAAAAAGGAAAACCCAAAATTGCCCAAATCTTCCCCTCCCCACATCATCACCAAAGATTGTCCAAATCACAAAAGGGAAAAAAAAAAAAATCGTCCCTAGGGGAGAAAAAAAAAAAAAAATAAATTAGAAAAAAAAAAAAAAAAATAAGAAAAAAATTTTTTGGAAATTTTAAAATTTTTTTTCTTTTCTCCTCCATCTTAGCATTTTTTGGCTCAAAAGATCTCACAATAAATTTTGGGTTTCTCTTTTTAGAAAAGAAAATTGTTCCCCCCACTCCATTCCCATAAATACAACTCATGTAAGAGGAGGAGACAAATTATTCTTCTTCTATTTTTTTTTTTGTTGCTCTCTTTCTTTTGCTCTCTTTTGGTTTTAGTTCTTCTTTTTTTGCTTTAATCACTTTTGTAATAGTTATTTTTATTTCAATTAATGCAAGCACTTTTTTTTTTTATTCATTCTTTTATGTTTATGATTTATGCAATTGAGTTGAAATTTTTGTTATAGTTCTAGGCTTAGATCTAGGTGACAAGATCACGAGCTGGAGAAATTTTTTTTTTTCGTTCAAGCATTGATTCAAGTAAGTAGGCTCCTTAGTAGTCTTCTCCCCTCTCTTTCCCCTTTTTGACTACCCTTTCTTTCTTAATTTAGGATTTTATTTTCTTTAAACATTATTGCTATCCTTTCCCCCGGTTCATGGCTAGTGTATTTTTGGCTTTGCCCCCCCAGCCATAGAACCATCAATTTATTTTTTTATTTTAATTGTCCCCCTTTCCTAAAGCCAAGTAGAGTAACCCTTGTAAGAGTGACTTTTCGGTCAAGTGGGGAAGTCATATTATGATGCATCCTCGGGCTAAAGAGAAACCTACTTGTGAGTCTCTCTCTAGCTTTATCCCTTTTTATTTTATTTTTATTTCAATTTTTTTCCTTTATTTATTTATTTATTTTTTAATTTGGTTTTTTTATTTTAGTTATTTATTTATTTAATTTTAATTAGGGTTTTGCCTTTAAATTTTAGATGACGAATGGTTGGCGTTTTTTTTGGGAGGTAATTAGAATTAGATCACAACCATTAATCACACTTTGCATTATTAAAAAAAAAAAATAAAGTGGCGTTCCCTGTTACAGTAGCTACAATCCGCGCTTACATTTAAATCTCAAACACAAAGCTTGTGAAGAATACTTCCCCAAATCGACTTAGAGAAAGGACAATCAAAAAACAAATACTCAAGGCTTTCAAAGGAATTCCAACATAGGCAACAATTAGGGACAGAAATATTTCTATGCATAGGAAAGTCTTGAGTGGGTAGACAATTGGTCATAGCTCTCCAGATCGAGAATGAATGCCTTGGAATAGCAGAGGAGATCCAAACAATTTTGTACCAATGGACAATTGAGCAATAGAATAAACAAAGTCCAAGCAGAGTTTGAGGTAAAGCAACAAGAGAAATTAGCCATCCATAGGATTATGTTGCCACTACCCCTAGTTCTCAACTTAATACTTGGTAATTAGTTCCACATCTCAATCAAAGCAATTGAAGTACTAGGACCAAGATCCCAAATGCCATCTCGAAGAATGGAAGATACCTTAGCCAACCTATCCGATCCCATATTATATCTAATTCTATCACCATAATTAACAATGAGAACCCCATCAGGGTGCCAATTATCAAGCCAAAGATAAGTCTTAGAACCATCATCAATGGAAGATTTGATATGATCAGAGACAAGGTAGCGGTATTTCAGTATTTTCCTCCATTCCCAAGAGACATCCACAGTAAGTGGTAGTCCAAACAGACTCACTTTTGGGTATCTTCAATAAACCCAATCTATACCCAAATGCTCTTCTTTTTTAGGCCACTTTCTAGATAAGCTTAACAATACTAGCAATATTGGCATCTTTAACTCTACGAAGACCCAAACCTCCCTCCTTCTTGGGAAAACAAACCTTGGCACAACTCAAAGGATGAAAAAGTTAGTGATATCCTTACCCTTCCAAAGAAAAGACGACATAAAGGACTCAACCTTAGAAGAGATAACAGTAGGTAGCCCAAAAATATCAGACTAGTAGATATAAGAGTTTTCCATGACAGATCTAATAAGTCCAAATGACCCGCAAAATAGAAAATCTTGCTCTTCCAGAGCTAGAGTCTCCTACGGTGTCTATCAAGAATGAGAGAGCAATGATGAAGAGAAACCTTTGAAGCAATTAAAGGCAAGCCCAGACATGTAACAAGAAACTGACCTTCAGGGAACCCTAAGATGCTACTTAATTGAGCCTTCAAATATTCTGAAACCCACCCAAAGAAAGAGAGAGATTTTTGAGGATTAATATGGAGACCAAACATTGCAGAGAAGGAGCAAAGGGCATCAGAGATGCTGGTCACTGATTGAAGGTTTGCCTTTGCAAAAATCATGAGGTCTTAAGCTGGATATGGCATTCAGTAGATGGAAGAGCCTGATTCTTGAGCTGGATCGCTTATAAAAAAATCCACCCAGGAAATAGAGAATTTCGGTTGGATATATGGCATTCCCTAGATGGTATGATCATTTTACAACCATGGAGAATTCCTCAGGTTTTATGATATGTTATGGGGTCTTGTATACATCTAACATCTAACGGGGAACCCTAGGATCATCCCAAATATCAAAAGAGATCAAGCCCATTTCCAACCCTCCAACACACCAGTTCTACAAAAATGATCTAAAACATTCATCAGCAAACTTTTCCAAATCCAAATAGAGTTTGGTGGGTTTTTCGCCTAAAGGAAGCCTAAGTTCTTAAAGTACCTTGGTTTTAGGATCTGAACCTATAAACTTTGTGTCTCTTTACTATCCTTCAACATGGTTTTGTAAGCCCTAATATGGCCCCTGCTAAATCTAATTTCAAGGCCTCCAAATTTTGTGTATACCCTTCCAGTGATTCATTTTATGTAATCTTTTACTGAGTCTATCAGCTACACTATGAAAGGAAGAAATCTTGGATCTCTCATGGAAGAGCCTCATTCTTGAGTATGGGACTGTTTATTTCAGAGTTGACTCCCAAAATTGTGTACTCAATTTTGAAACATTCTTGTTGGGAAAAGAAATGGAACTTCTATTAAAAGTTCCCAAATTCTACAATGGGGTAGGATAGGGAGATGCTGGCCAGGGTTTCCATGCAGGTGGGAGGGGGTGTTGGCAGGAAGGAGGAGGAAGAAGAAGAGATTGGGAGCCAAGTGGTGTTACAATTAGTACTTGAAAGAGAGTACATAGAGATGTATGGATGGAGGTTTTCTTCCTTTATTAGACTAAAAGAATGAAATATCATATTTTGATTTGTAAATTTAGAAACACAAAACCTAATAAGAATTTGAAAATTATGCATGTTGATGATTGGGTAAGCCTTGTAGGATTGTAAGCAAGAGTATTACGATATATCTCCAAAGGTCACATTTACCATAGAAGATAAACTAGCAACTTGTTGGTATCGATGTCCGTTTTCCATCATAGTTTAATCCAGGAGTATTGGTGCAAACCGGGGGAAAGATGGCGGTCCCGCTTTATATTTGTAGCTAGGGTTTCTTTCATGTAATGCAAGCAATATTGAGAGGTGTGAGACGAGTTGTAACCCTATTCTCCATTAATAGTGAAGCGGATCTCATCTCACCGAGACTAGGCAATCTTGCAACCTCGAAATCTGTGCATTCCTTGTTCTTGTTTTACAATTATCTTCTACATCGTTTTAGGGTTGCATTTCTACACAACTAAATCAAGAGCGCAAGTTTCCATTCTATTGACCTCTATAAGTTCCCATTTTTTTGCAGTCTCTACATAATCTTATCATTTGTTAATTGTACTCTTATGTCTATCATTAGTTTACTGTATCTCATCAGTTGTAACTACACACTTATCAATATAAGAATACCCACGTCCAATGTAATTAGTTGGTGTGATCAAACAATTCAACTCCATCTCTTCTTTCTTCTTTAAGAGAAGGGAGGAATGCAGAGAGAGAGAGAGAGAACTGAGATTTTCTTTTATTTATTTAAATGGTCAAACAGATTTGCTTGTGTTCTTACAAGTATTCTACTTGATAGCAGTAGTAGCTTGATCAAATAAATCTTTTATTTTCATAAGATAAGAAAAGAAAATTGTGACCAATCTTCATCCCATCCATGTAGGAGGAAGATAATTCAATACTTTGTGGCTGATGGTGGTACTTTTGGTGGGTCACAATCACAAACCCCATCCGCAGTACAACTTCCTCCAAAAGGATAGCACGAAATGTTGCAATCAAAATTGTTGCAAGAAGCCTTTGCAATGACTGCTCCTGAAATCTGTCCTCTTGCTGCATCCACCATGGGCACCACTTTTGTCGTGACTGCAGTAAGAACATATACAATTGAATTAGTCACAGAGAGAGAGAGAGAGAGAGAGAGAGAGAGAGAGAGAGAGAAAAACCTGAAACGAAGAGGAGGACAATAAGGATGAAATGAGGGAACGAGAGCTTCTCCCTCTCTAGCGAAGTTTTGTGAGTGAAGGTTATTCTCGCTTCCAATACGTACAGTATGAGTCCGTGGGAAGAGGGGATCCAGATTCCAGACTTTTATAATGAAATATTTCACTAAAGATTGAAAGAATCTATCAGAGAAAGAAAACAAAAAGGGGGCACACATTCCCATATGTATCGGATTATGCTGGATCTTAACCAAGAAAAGAAAAAGATTATACTGGGTTTTTACCATAAGAAAACGAGATCCAAGTTTTCTGACTAAGCGATACATCTTTATCTCCTTTTTAATGTGCCATGCCAGCTGAACCCTATATCTCCAATATCAATTTTTCTTTTTCTTTTTTTCTTGAAGATGGTATACTATAGAAGGGGGGAGGGAGGAATGTATGGAGTTATTTGTATTGTTTGATTGTTTACTTTAGGTTGTTCTCTTCATATCTTTTGACAACTTTCATTAAAAGTAGTGAAGAGCACTAAACACCCCCATGTGAGTGGCCCAAAGTGTGTCTAGTGAGAGTCGAATTTAAGACGTCCAAGTTTACGGCTCGTACCAAGTTCGTTGCTCACCAACTGCTCTACCCCCTTGGATTGATTAACTAGAATATCTTGTTTGCTCTTATCCACTTTATACACTACTATAAGCTAACGGCATAAAAAAGTTTGGGAAAACCACATACAAATCATTGAATCATTCTTCAAATTGAGCTTTATAAACCTCTCTTCAGAGGAGTTCGGAGTCTAAAATGGAAAGCACAACCCATCATCTGTGATATCCGTTATTTGGCCACAAATTTTGTTTCTTCTTTTCTAATGAGTCAAACATTATAACAAACTCCATAGCTAAAAGACCATCTCTACGCCTGTACGACAATTTAGTCCATCTCCACTCTATGTGATTAGTTGAGTCTTCGACCCTCATCATCCACATGTCTCACACATCCAAAAAAAAATTGATATCTCTTTACCCAAGTAAAAAAAGTAAATAAATCATACCTTTAGGTAGTACTTTTTCCTAATAACATACAAGACAAATACTTCAAACAAACAAAACCCCTCCAAAGCAAAACTCTTGCTATTGTTCATCAACATGAGAATTTTTACTATTAAAGAATTCTAATATCTGCAAAATTATATCTGATCATCTGGATACAATTTCCCATGAAAATCCGTTCCAAAATATTTGAGAATAAATGTAAAAAAAAAAATATATATATATATATATATTTAAAAGGAAACACTGACATATGTGTGAGAAGGTAGAACTTCCCTTTGAGGGATTTATGTCCCAAAAAAAAAAAAAATTTGGGGGTTTAAAATTTTTTATAAAAAAAAAAAAAAAAAAGTGAAGGTAAAACTTTGAATATTGTAATCACTTAGGTTTGGGAAAATTTCCCACAAAAGGGAAAAAAAAGAACTAAAGTAGATGTAACAGTTTCACCCAAAAAAAAAAAAGTGTAAGAATGATATTAGAGAACTTATACAGCTAACACCTCCTTCAAACTCATGATGGTGAACATGGTTAGTAATCTCGATTGGGATCAGAATTCACTTGGACCCGATCAGATTGGCGAGCCCGATTTGATACCAATCCGCTGGTATGCCCCAAAGGGGTAAAAGTTAATAAATCGATTTAAGAAATATATATATGGGGTTCGATCCAACCCGATATAGGCGATCTGGATTGGTATCACTAATATTGATCTTGACCCCCCTAACCAAGATTATGAACCTTGAGAAATCATTTGAAGTTTGGATAGTAGAAACCGATCTAAGAAGCATAGAAGTGTGAGCTTTGGTAAAAATATTTTTTAATTGATATTTTGAAAGGTGTGTGATAAATGAAATGTTTCTTGATGAAAATAGTGACATACAAAATGACCATCAATTTCGATATATTCAGAATAAATAGTTTCTTTATTTTCTCAAACTCTCACCGAGCCTTCTATAATGAAAATAGGGATCTCACGTTGGTTGTGTCTCCTTCTTTCTCTACTCTCTCCCACTTTCCTTTTGGAACACTTTTCATTCAAGAAAATAAAATCAAATCAAATAAAACTCTTTTCTTCCTTTTCGTCTCCCTCTCAGATTCCTCCCTGATTCTTCCCATCTTTTATTATAATTTTCTCTATTGATTCATAATCTCTCCATCTATCTTTTACTATCTATATCTTTTATTGATACTAAAAAAGAAAAATCTATATCTTTCTATATTTTTCCCCCCTATACCTCACGCTTTCTCCCTACCATCTTGCTCTATGATATATTATTAGTATGTGCTTTTGGGCCTCTTCTTATCCTTCTGTCTGAGGAAAATTATTTTGCAAAGAAAATAAAAGTCAAATGCTATGTTAAGGAAGGTTGACATCTTATTTAGGTTCGAAAAAGATGTCCGAGAGTCCCCCACAACAGGATGATCCAGGGGTTTTCCCCGGATAGGGAAGGCAACTCCGATTAACTAATTTTTGGAAGGCTCAACCTCCCATGGAGCAGGCGGTTTTGGATGGGGAAAGGATCCTACTTTGCGAAAAAATCCTTCGCTCCATTGTGGTTCTGATAACAAGCTTTAAAAGTGATCTTAAGGATCCATTACCACACAAATCTTATGCAAATGTGGTAGGATCAAATGCACCGATGGTGGATGAACTGCCTGACTCAGTTTATGCAGGGAATTCGACCAAGGTGATCATCCCCCAGGAGGCTTACGAGGATAGATTAAACAAATATCGATTTACCCTGATCGGTAGAATCAATTTTTGCTTTCTTTCCCTAGATGACATACGCAGAGAAGCCCGTGAATCTTGGAAGCTGAAAGGTAGAGTGAAGATGATACCCATGGGTAAGGGTTTCACGATCTTCTAGTTTGAGTCTAAGAATGACATGGCCCTAATGTGGAAGCAAAGCCCTGTGAAGATTGGAGGTCAACTCGTTTGGTTTCAAAGATGGCGCCATTTAAAGATCCATGAAAAATTGATCAATAAGGTCCTAGTTTGGGTGCGTTTTCCAGATCTACCACTGGAATATTGGCATGAAAAGGTCTTATTGACAATGGCTATGGCGGTAGGGAGGCCAGTTGGACTCGATCAACACACCAAGAATGTTATATACGGGAATTATGCTCGCGTTTTGGTGGAGATGGAAGTGGGGGTTCTGAGGCTGGAGGAAATCCAAGTTGAATGCAAACAGCCTGGGACTGCAACCTTGTTCTGGTTCAAGCAACAGTTGATCTACGAGGACTCATTGGGGAAATACGGCTTCTGCAAAAAACTGGGGCACCAAGGTCATGCCTGCCTAGAAAAGAAGGCCTATGACGAGCGGCTGAATCCTCGAGACAAGGCAGGGATACCAGGGGTGATGTACGAAGAAGACAGAGTTAACTCGGGAACGAGTAACTCACCGGTTTGAAACATCACTTCTTTGGAAAGAATCGATCATGATTCTTTGAATTTAAATTCAAATCGTGTGAATAGCTCTCAGCCCTTATTCAGCACTGATGGAGTAGTGTTGGGCACCTTTATTCCCATTAATTCCTCACGTCAGTTACCAAATGTGGAGGAAGGTGAGATTTTAATTGAATTGATTTCTCCCATTCACAATCCTATTATTCCTATTTCAGAAAATCTGGAACGTCATGAGGGGGAGAAATTAAATAAGGAATCTCATGATAGGGAGGTGATAAACTCTAAATCTTTTGATTCAGATAAGGATTCGTCCCTTTCGATGATGGGGTTTGGGTCTGATAATGAGTCAAGCTCAAAGGGTTGGAATAAGACCAAGATACTATAAAGGGGAGGAGAACCGAACCAGTTGGTTCGTTTCAACCTCGGTCGATGGAGATTCAGAGCAAGAGCAAGGCCATTGCACCTCCCCCGTGGTGTGGTGAGGGGTTCTGTTCGTCCAAAGAGGAAAAGGGTGTCCCTAGGAAGTACTCGAGGAGGTTTGGCAGGGGGGTCGACATGATTAATAGGGAGTATATTGCCCCATTGCAGCTCCCTTGAGCGGGAAGGAGATTGCTCGGATGGGGCGTCAAAATAAAGCGGCGAGATGATTGAAAAAAGGACCAAGTAGGGGAAAAAAGGAGAAGGAAAAAAAAGGTGGTGGTCGACCTTGAGGTCGGACAAGTCGATGGAACAACCATTAATTATGTAGATTTTCTATTAGAATATCCAAGGTATTCAAAGGCAAGGCTTCTAGAGTGTTGCATGTTTTCTTCGTGATCACTCCCGATGTGGTGTGATTGCAGAGCCCATGGTGGATTCAAGGACTTTCCTTGCCCTATTTTTTAATCGGTTGGGATTTATGGCTGAAATTATTCATAATTCCCTAGACAAAGTGCCAAACCATTGGGTAGTCTGAAAAATTCTCTTGCGAGGCGAATGGTGCAATCCTCAAGTGATGATTTCGCCACAATGGAATAGTGATCGGTATTGGTTTCTTGATTCATGCATCGTGCTTTAGGGCAGAGCGAGGAATCTTTGGGTGGAGTTGGGTACTGGCTGCCTTGTCCCTTCCATGGGTTGTTCTAGGGACTTTAATGTGACGTTGTATTCTCATGAGAAGAGGGTCCTAGTAGATTCAATGTGGGTGCGCGGCGATTTCCCGTGCCATGGTGGATGCTTGTGATCGATAAGCCTCCGTCTCGTGGATCAAAATTTACTTGACTAACAATAGATGTAGAGGGCATGTGGCGGCAATGCTTGATAGAAGTTTTTCAATGCTCAATGGTTGGAAGCTTTGGTGATTGTGGTCGCAGTGCTCCATAGATCAATTTCGATCATGCTCTAACCCTTTTTTCATCGGCAGTGATTCCTAAGCCTCGAATGCCCCTTTTCGCTTTCATCATTTTTGGATGGAAGGAATCATTTGATGGCCGGTGAGGGAGGTGTGGTCTAGTGAGGTTGGGGGTGGTCCCATTGGGTTGGCACATAAATTAAGGGCGTGAAGAGTGCTCTAATGGGGTGGGCAAGATAGAGGTTCTAATTTGGGATGTAGCACTTAAAGATGCTATAATAAGTGGAGGAAGTCCAAGAATTATTGACCGTAGGGATGTTTGATGAGCTATACCCGGAGAAGTAGAGGTGAAGACTAGGCTCTTGAAATCGGTGGAGATGCATGAAAATTTGTCCTAAAAAGGCTCACGCAATTGGGTGAAACTAGGAGACCGAACTCAAAGTTCTTCCACCTTTCGTTAAGGTAAGGATAAAAAAAACAGCATTCTTCTTTGAAAAATAAGATGGTACTGTGGTCTCCGAGCCGTTGATGGCGAATATGTGTCTCTTTTTTTTAAAATTTTCATAAAGTGGACCTTGCATAGATCAAATGGAGCTGTTGTGGTGATTCCTAATGAGGTGAATAGGAGGACCCCTCCAAAAAAAAGCAATCCTCGTAGGAAGAATTAAGAAGGTGGAATGGGGTTGGATCCAGATAGCCTCCGGCCGTTTGGGCCCCCAAGGAGTTTTTTCAACAAAGGTTGGGAGATAGTGGGTGTTTTTTTGGGGGGTTGATTGCTTTTTCAAGGGGGAATTTCCCAATGGAGTAAATAACATTTTGGCGCTAATTTCCAAAGTGGGGGGGGTCTCTAAAAAATTTCCCCCCATCCTTGGCAAATTTTTTTCCAAAGTCCTATCAAAGATCATGGCTGAGAGGTTATCTTGCCTTTTTCCTCGGGTGTGATGAGCAAGGGCCCAGAAGGTAAGATTATCTCACAAATTTTGGGGTAGCCTCAGCTTGCAATTTATTAATACACCCGCCGAGGGGGTGGATGGGTATTAAGATTGAGGAAAAGGCCTATGACACATTGTCATGGGTTTTTCTTTTGGGTCTTGAAAGTTGGGGTTTTTTGGTGTGTGGTTGCTTGGATTGAAATTTTGGTTTTTCTAAAATTTTTGTGTTTTGAATGGGGGTCCGGGTTTCTTTGGAGTTGAAAGGTTTGAGAAAAGGGGGACCCATCTCCCATGTTTTTTATTTTGGAAGAAGTTTTGGGGGGGCTAAATGGTCTATTAAAGGGGGGAAAAAAGGCCCCTCCGTCCTAGAGGTGCCACCCCCACCACCCCTTTTTTGGATGACATTTTATCTTCATGAACGCGGGAGAAACATTTCGATGTCCAGAGAGTTCCCCTAAATACAAAATTTTCTGCCAAAATTACCGGAAAAGCAATTTTTTTTGGGAAAGTCGCCTCACGAAGAGGTATATACCCGATCTTGGTATCCCAACTTGCTTTTTCCACGAGGTACTTGGGGTTGAGATCTTCAAGGGTGCTATCAAGAAGGATAGGATGCTTCCTCTTATGGATAAAATTAAATTCGATTATGTGGATGGCAAGGCAAACTCCTTTCAATGGCGTGTCATGCGAGCTCATTCTTGCCCGTGATCTCGTGTATGCCTATTCATAATTTTTCCATTTATTGGTGGCCTAAATCGGTGATTAAAATGGTGGAGCGCTGGATTAGGAATTTCCTATGGTCGGGGGTATTTACACAATGAAGAAAATCACTATGAAATAGGAAGAGGGTGCCGATCTAAGGAGGAAGGGGTTAGGGATCAAAGCATTGAGGGATGTCAACTGTAGGGGCTCAAAAAAACTAGTGTGGCAAATGAAGCATGAAGGACCCGCTTTTTGTTCCTTCTTGTGGGCTAGATTTGTGAATGAAGGTGGAGACCTCAAGAAGGGTTATAAAGCATCTTGGGGTTTAAAGGAATTGGAAGATGTGGAACTTTGTATCTCTATCCAGCGTTTGGATGGTGGGTATCGGGGAGGACATTTTTTTTGGGGATCGATGGATAGGCCCTTTGTCATTGCTAGCTCTCCCTCCCTTTGTCTCATTTTTCTCATAGCATTTGAGGGGCGTTTTTATTAGAGATGGTAAGTGGTTTTTGTCCCCCTATTCACCAAATTTTTTACATGATATATTCAAAGCTATAGGGAATACATCCTTTAGGGGGTAAAAAAGACCGATGTCTGGTCTCTATCCTCCTTAGGAGCTTTCTCCACTAAATCGCTTGGGAAGCCCCGAGAAAGGTTTCTCCTAAAGTGGGCGGGGAAAAAAGTAGTGGGAGCTCGTTTTATCCCCCCCCAATCTTGTTTGGATGGAGACTTATGCATGGAAAGCCCGTGATGACAAGGTAAAAAAAAAAGGAGTGCCCCCTTCTAGGTGTGAGGTGCAAAAGGTGAGGAGTCTATAAATCACTTGTTCTTAAAATGTGATGGACCCTGTCTACATTTGGAGGGGTTTGTAAGTTTTTGGGATTTCATTGGCCTATCATGGGAAGTTTTTTCAAAGGGATGTTTCATGGTGGACTAAAAATCCAAAGCCATTGGCCCTGTCCCCAAATGTGGATGGCGCTTGATTCTTGTTCCATACTTTATTTGGATGGAAAGGAACTCAAGGAGATTTAGGGGGCCAATCTTATGGTCAAGTCTTTTTGAAATAATGGAGTAAATTAGAAGACGGGGCCGGGAAAAAGTGATAGAATTAAATCAAAAGTTTCCCGAAAATGCTTGAAGCTTAATATGGAGGTTCCAAGAAGGAAGATTAAAGGGTATGAGAAAATTTTTTCCCTACCTCCGATGGATGGTTGGTGGATGCTAAATTGTGATGACTC